>CM052343.1:1593771-1625190 GCA_028455595.1 Lasioglossum vierecki
TAGTCCGTTTTTAAAAACGTGGTATTTTTAAAAATTAATTTTTATTTTGTATTTTACAAGTGAAAAGATTATTTAAAAGTCGTATATATTTAGTATTAAAATAATAAATTACATTATTTCGACATAATTTAAAAATTTTTCCAGCGCATTCGATGGAAGCACTGCGTCATCAGAATTTTTCAAGGGTTTCCGATAATCTGAGGAAAAGGAGGAGAAGAGAAGACGCGCGAAATCAGCAGCGTGTTTGAAACTCGTTGTTGCGATCACGTGGTTGCGGTAAGGTTTGATTCGAATCGCACAATGTCCGATATAAAAAGTGTTTTGTCTTTGCTATGCCAGCATTTGAAACTGTCGATCAATGTTACAATGAAACCAGAATACTTCAGACTAGCAAAATTTGACGACACTCCCGAGAACGTTGTAAGTATTTGCGATCGGTGTTACATAACCTCTACGCGCACCGCTGCGCCTGTTAAATACATGTATATGTAAACAGTCGACAAAATATTGATCGATGATTTATATTCTGTAATAGAGCAAGACATTCTGGGAAGCGTTGAATATCTTGAGTCACCGTGTCGTACAAGAAAAGCAAATCGAAGTCAACTTTCAACAATACGGTAAATAAATTCTTTTGATTCAATTGAAATATGTAAGAAACTCTTGTGTATATTTTTAGATACCGTGTGGGCTACCAAATTGTATTTTGCGTATCTGCAGTATCCTTCCATCGAGTTTTATGCTTCTAGCAAGCATGATAAAAACAGCAGACAATTATTATTAGCGTTAGCTTGGCTTCTTGGAACTCAAGATGCTCTGAACACTATAATTCGTGTGAATCTGTCGAACAGTGTTCTCGGAAGGGAATGTTCAAAGTCTAACGATTCAGAAGTAGTCCACAATTTAAATGTAATTGAGATTAAATTAGTAATTGCTAGACTGTGGATTTTATGCATTTATGGTAAGAATGGATAGGTCTAATTTATGATAGTAAAAATATTTAAAGAAAGTCGATCAATCTATTAAATCAATTTATTTCATACAAACTTGTTGCAATTCGGGTAGATGGCTTTTAGTTTGCATAAAGATCCACAGTCTATTAATTCAAGAAGAGATATCCAAGAAATGATACACTCTTTTCAGGAAAAAGAAATAGAGCACAATGATGTGCCAAAAACAATGATTGCCCAATTGAATAGTATGCTACATTTACATGGTAAAGTGAATTACAATATCAGAGAGATATACAATCTTGTTTCTGAGAGAGCTAATTTAATCAGCAAAGTTCATGCTGCAACTATTAAAGTCAGCGGTCTCCCTCATTTGAGCGTATCCGAGCTGGCTCTAATGAAACGTATTGCGACTTCTGATAAGAGTGAGCTATCCTGGAATGATAAGAAATACATGCAGGAATTATCAATTGCTGGGAATTTACTGGACGCGCATGTTAAATGGCAAAGGAAGGAACATATTTTCTTCGAATGGATGGTAGATACTCGAATAGATGTTTTCCTGTAATCTTTCTAGCACACTGATTTTTCTATGAAAAGCATAAAATCCACAGTCTGGTAATGGCATAGTAATAGCGAAATTTTCAGGTAACGGTAGTACAAGAACACAAAAAGCATTCGAGTTCGCTCAACGTAAACTGGAATGAAATTTTCAATTTCATATCTGTGTTGCACCGAGTGATGCAAGGAAGATTCGAAGCTTTATCTTGCCAAGAGAACCGTGGCTGTAGTAGTCAAACGTTCGAAAGTGTGTCGCGATTAATGAGGACTGAAATGGGCCGCAATATAATGGAGAATCGATTGACAGAGATGTCAGCGGAATTGGAGAAAGAAACGAGAAGTCTGTCGGAAAGCAAGGAGAAATTATCCGACGAGTTGAGGAAACTTTTACATTTAATTCCTTCTTGTATACAACTTTGACATTTTATAACAAAATATAAAAGGGAAGCGCAAACGTACGCCCGAACACAGCGGTATCTTACAACTAAGGAACTCCTGGTCGAGTCTTAATAGGGTAGACTTCCTTTTCCACGATTGAGCCTTCTCATTTTTTGATAATGTAAAGATGGGATTTTTAAGTAGTCGAAAGCGATTAAGTACTGAAAAGTCCTATTTTCACGTTTACGAGACGTAATTTTTATTATTCGATTAGAGTCTAATTGGCGCGATCGAGGCAGTTCTCGATACAAATATCAATGGACTCGTATTGTTTGGACACAACTGTGGCTGCAAAGAAAAACGCCGCGTGTCACAATTTCGAAAAATTTGAATTTACACATTAACATCTCCAAACTGAAAGTATGCGACGTTCTTCCCGACGATAACAGACAAGTTTATGCCGTGGAAGCAGCCACTGAAATACCATCCACCACTCCGAACGACGAGATAAACACATTGAGAATGGTCACGAGAAATATACCGATCACTGTCCAGTTATTCGCTCGTTCAGCTTTACACATTTGTGCTAAGTCTTTGACGTTGTATCTGCTGTTCCAAATCAGACCAATTCCGACTGCAATCTGAAGAAATAAACTGGCGCCTATCATGACCAACGACGGATAGAAGTACGGATGACCTCCATCGGTCTGTAGAACGTAACGCAATTGATTGGCGTTCGCGGACAGAAGAGCCAGGTCCATCATCCCTTGGGCCAGCGTTTTCTTGTGCTGATAGATATTGACGTCTGGAGTGGGCTGGAGCGGAGGCACTATTGGGAAAAACGGCGGCAGCGGGGTCCGAGGATTCTCTGGCAGCAAGCCATCGTCTACTCCCCGGTGATCGAACCCGATCGGAGGTCTTCCTTCCGGTTCGAGATCGTCGACTTCCGGTCCAGACGTTGGCCGAGGGTTGTTCGTGTTGTCTGTCTCCAACAGAGAACCCAATCTAGGCCTGACAGTAACGGCTTCCAATTCCTTGGACGTCAACGGTTGAGACACTTCGTCCGTGAGATCATCCATGTACAGGATCTCATCACCGTTGTGCTTCGAGGAATCCATATTTCTCTTCGGACCTTTCGGCCGTTGTCTTGCTGTTTGTTAAGCGAGACGAAAGGGAACTCGATACAGGGTACTATTATCAGTGTACGGGAAACGTGCGGTTTCGAAGGTCCGACATTAGAGCAAACAGGTTTTAGATTCACCGTTTCCGTTCCGACAACGGAACGAGATGGAAATTAGTTTAGATCCTCTTCGAATAATAATGCTCGGCAACACGCGGTAATGCGCGCACGCGTGCACGCGATAGTTAAAAGCTGTTACTGCCGCCGCGCTCGAACAGATCTGCTGTCCACGCTTTCCTGTGAACGCAAACTTCCCTCCATACACTCGATCGAAACGAGCTGATTCACGATCACGCTCGTGATGTCAGCGTTAGAGCGTCACGGTTCCCTTCAACTTTGGATTTACCCAGCTCCGTCGAAGCCATTATTTATTGTTGCGCGATGTTACGTTGTATCTGGCACGCTCGTTTGGATTCATTAAGCGAGTCATTAAGCCGCGTCTCTCGAAATGGGCCTCCACTATTAATCACCGGGCACAACAATACTTTATCGCGAGCGCACTGTAACCCCGAGCAGCTCCGACTGATTTGTACGAATGCGTTTGTTCTGAAACTATAACGATTGAGCGAAAGTCTCTGGAATGCAGAAGACTATCGGGACACTGCTATTAGTTGCGTGCTACTGACACGTGTTTCTCGAAGTAGGTGAAAACTACGTTCTCTCTCACATGTTGCCTCGAGAGTCAAGGCTTTTATCGAGTGGTAGGGGAATGGCATCGCTCCAACGAAACCTTGTAAGATCGTCAATATACTATAAATAATATGTAGAGATACGTGGCATCAGCGAAAAAACGATATGTAAAACAGCGGTATAGTTTTACTCAACAAAGCGAGAACAGGTCTTCTTTGTATCTGATCAAGGTCGCAGAGGACAAAGATTTCTGTCGGTGGTACCGCGAGAGGCTCGTTTCGCAGAAGCATTCTGCGAGGAAGCGTAAAAACATCGAATTCGTGAGACATCGCGTGCAGGATATCCCAAACGAGTTCCACTGTACTTTCCCGTGGTCGTCATTGACTCTGAGCACGTTTTGCCGCCTCGGTTGCGCAACCATACCGGGAGAGTCGCGCAAACTGCATTCGGACGTTTCCTGCCTGTGAATCTCTGTTTGGGGAACCACTCGTGTCTGTCCCTCTGTTTCTATTTTCGTACGAGGAAATCGTGCAAACCAGCACCGTGAATCACCGTCGGAAAAAAGACATAGTTTCTCGGGCTGAATCGATGAAACGTCCGACGGTAACACGCCGTGACAGTCTTGAACTACATAGATGACATATTAAACGATCGAAGCAGTCAGAATATGGAAACGTTCGAATCGTTTGTGCTGTAGATCTGGAGTAATAATTCGGACAAGACTGTTTCTCCTTAGTTTTCTATGTATAACTATATGTATGATCAACGGTATCGAACTAGCCCGTCGTCAAGTAAACAACCGTGAACCGAGATTTCAGAGACGGCATACCTGCAGTTGCGTTCGAAACGCGTACAGTGGTCGAACACGCTCCGCACAAAGTCGTTCCTCTTCGTCGCTGAAAAATTAAAATGAAAGAATTCTAAGATCATGAAGACTCAGAAGTGTTGTGCCCATTGTCCAGGCAAGCTGGTAACTTCTGCGAGCGAGTTTCACGAATGCTGCCAGCCCAGGTATGTCACCGGTAACCTGAGAATATCTTCTTTAACCGAGCACGTTTCGGACTGTCCTAACAGGAGAGAGGAAGATCCTGAAGAAGACTCGGCGAAGGGAATCGATGATGGTCGACCATCTTGCTACGAGCACTTCGCTTTGGCGAAGAAATTGCACGCGGAGAACTTGGACCATCAGCCTCTGCCGGACAAGGTCGACGACCTTGTGTTCAAGAACGTGGGCCCGGAGAGGTCCTGACGGCGTTCCAGCGGAAGGCGCTGCAACCGCGAAGGGAGCGGATCTAGAAAACAATATGGCCCGGATTTAGGTTGCAAGGAGCCGAAGACGAAGATGGACTTAGCGATTTATTGGGAAACCCCGATAGATCCTGTGTACGAACCACCCAGACCCAGCCACATCGATGGTTCCGAGGGTGGACTAGCTCCAGCCATCTTTACGTTGGTTCACCGAACTCCGAGCTCGACGAGCTCTCTTCGCTCGGTTCAAGTAGCCGCGAAAAACGACGAGCGTCTGGAGAATAGTTGCTCGAGGAGCAGAGGAGAGGACGAGGGAAGACGTTGTTGCGATTGTCTCTGCGAGATACTCGATGGAGTCAGTATATCAAAGAGGAAGGAAGTAGAGGAACGAAGAGTACAACCTAGAAGAGTTGGTTTTAGAAAGTGCTTCGCCTGCGAGCCGAGAAATTTCGCTGACGATCCTAGACTGATCAAGTCGGCCGTGGGTCTGGCTCTAGGTATCGAGAAGAGGGAAGATCCAAGGAAGAAAACGACGGTACCGAGACCCAGGACTCCTTTCGCTAAACGGTCCTTTCGTATCGACACGTTAGCTCCTCCGTTCAGCGTTGTAAACGGCTGTAGAAGCGCCGATTACCCGGAACACTGGAGACTCATGTCGGTTTATCAGCAGTCTTATCGAAACCCGCAGAAACGGAGAAACTATCGTTGTTAGATATTCATTGTTGCGAATTATTAGGTAGTAGGTCAAGTAGGTAGACGCCATCGAATCAATAAACCGTCTAGAGTCTAGACTCTAGAGCGAACAGAATATTCATTTCCGGTAGAAGAAGAGCGTCAACGAAATGAGAGAGACAAAGATGGTGAGAATGCTGCTATTCGCTTGTTTATAATTATGAATTGTTACTCAACCTAATAATGTTGTATTGTCTAGGATTAGGATAGAATCCATTCTGTTGACATAGTTATTACACAATTGACATTTGTAAGAATTGTGAAGCAGTTTGCGAAGTAGTGCAACGATGCCTATGAAAAATGAATGGGAGATACAGTGTTGATACGTTATTCGTTGTCCGGAACGTTGGCAGGTTTTCGATGACGCTTGATGCTGCTTATGTTGATGTACTGAAGCCTGGTAGTGCTATCCAGATGGCAAGCATCTTCTAGACCCGGGCCTGCCTCCAAATTCTGGAGAGCTACGTTTTGTAAACGGTTCAACAGATCCGGATATCTGGATATGTATCGGCGGAAGTCGTCACGTCCCAACACGCAGATCTCACAGGTCTCCACCGCCACCACAGTAGCGATTCTCAGTTCGCTCTCCATCACCAACGCGATCTCCCCGAAGTAACTTCCGTCCTCCAGATGGCAGACCTTTCGATATCGGTAATCGAATGCGTGAAAGATGATTTTGGAGTAGCCACGTAGAGTATATTTTCTATAGAATTCTATAGAATTTTCTATAGAAAAATATACTGTACACGGCTTGCTCTGGAATTTGGCGTGGAAAGCGAAGCGAAATAAAATCGATAGAATAACGCTACTTCTTTGTCCGTATCAGTGTAGACCGCTACCGTGCCGGAAGTGATGAAATAGAGGGACTCGCCGCGCGTGCCAGCCTTAACGATCTTATCGCCGTTCATATAGATCTCCGAACGCAAGGCGCTGGTCAACTGCGCGATCACTCTCTCGGGCAGATGCTGGAACAGCTTCACGTTGCTGACTAGGCTCAAATAATTATGCAAAATCAGCTCCTGAGAATAGCGGAGAGGATCCGAAATTAAATTCAACGTGACTGGGAATAGAGGATAATATCTAACAGCCGAGAGCACCTCTCTCAAGTAGGGCGACACCTCCTCTATAATCTTTTTATTCCTTTCGAAGCGTTTCTTGTTCCGGTACTTGTAGTACACTAGCAAACGACGCTGCAAGGCTTGCGGGAGCTCCTTGTATCGCATGTATTCTTCTAACTGTTGTATGATCTTCAGGTGACGCTTGATCGTTATGTGGAACGTCGTCAGCAAATGTGAGAATTGGGCTGCGGGACGGTTACTGTTGTACAACGTACTATACGAAGGGAACTGAGATACCAATCAACCGAGTTTCGCTCACTTATCAAATAGACGAAGCCAATGAACCCGATTATAGTCAGGATCAAGTTCAACACCATATCTTCCGGTGTCTTCATGTCCAAATAATGCGCGGAACGAACCAACGCGGTGATCGCGCGGTTCAAGCATACGAGATACTTCTCCGTCTTTGTTTCCTTACTCCGGAAAAATTCTGAATTGATCCAAGATCTGAAAACCAACAGGCTCGTCACTAGCGTATACAATACAATACTCTCCAAGTGGGTGCTCCACTGAGCTTGAGAGCTGAAGTTTTACTCAGAAAGGTTTTTCTTGGTCAGCTTTCGAATGGTTAAGTTGAAAAATCATTGAAAAATTTCTAAAGACAGTTTTCAACGTCTTAATTGGTTAGTCAATTATACCAACTCGCTGCTTAAGGTGCCCAGATGTTTCACGCTAATGGGAACGTAGTACTGGAAGCAAGCTGCCCAATGTATACTCAATCCTACGATCATGATCGTTTCCACGATCTTGAATGCTTGATAGCTTAACCGGTGCACCTAAAACCGAATGTTATTGTGATTCTTCAAGCTGTTCGACACCGTCCACACCGCTAAACTAACACCGTGGAGTCGACGGGAGTAGACGACCACGTTGCGGATTCGTAAGAACTTCATCATGTTCAGAGTGGTGCAGTACCACGTCCACTGAGGTCGAATCACGTTCACGAAGCTTATCGGTAGACTTGTCAACGTGTCTATTAGGAAATAATTCTTGAGATACTTTCTGCACACAAACGAGGAAGACATTTAGAACGATTCGTTGTTCTTCATTCGGTAGAAAGATGATGAACGTACAAAGCTACTACTTTGGGGTCCAGGACTATCACTTTCGTCCGGTAGTCGTAATAGCCCGTAAAGAACCACAGCACAATGTCGCACCAAAACACAAGGTTTATCGCGTCGATAATTTTGCGCCAACGGTAGTATACTTGGAAATAAAATGTGATTGACACTGGAGTCACCAATAGAGCCACAACCGTGAACACTGTCATGAACTGTTCCCAGAATATGCTGTAAAAGGTAGTGCAAATGAATGTTGCTAAACGGTCAAAGTTTGAAAACTACTACTTTTGTAATGGCATGTGTTATCATTAGTCTGTGGATCTTTATGCAAAAGAATTGATTTTAATTGAGGAGAAATCATAGATTGACATCTTCACTCTTTCAAATTTTCCAACAATTTTGAATTTCAACTCAATTTTTTTATTAATGCATATAGATCTCCCGTCTATATACAGGGTGATAAAAGAAAATGTTTCAAGCTGAAAACGTTTGGTTTAGTGGGGCAATTATTGTGTATCTAGGTCATATTTTTCAAGGTCATCGTCGGTCTTTTTTTTAATGGAACGACGTATTTTAATCCGCGTAACATCGTAGATATTAAATGTTGAACTTCACATGACCTTCGAAGGAGTTATTCTTCAAAAAGGAAGTGCCTCGCTCTGTATATGACTTATTGTTCGGTAAAATTGGATACACCTGAACGAACTGAAAGGATGAATCATATAGGGATGGGATTTCACGTGTCTCGCGATCTCGTAATTCACTGCGGTCGTGCTTTTCAAGCTCCAGTGTGTCAAGTGATGTGCCCGCGATAAAATTCGTTTCCGTAAGAGCCATCGAGCTACTTTCGCCCGAACCGAGTTGCCCTGTATTATCTCTGCTACGTGGTCATCCTCTTTCGGTTGTTCGCAAACATGTTGAAGCACCGGTGAACTCTGTATCGAGGAAAAACGTGAAATTTTTTATTATTTCTCAAGTTC
Organism: Lasioglossum vierecki; assembly: GCA_028455595.1. Lineage (NCBI taxonomy): Eukaryota > Metazoa > Arthropoda > Insecta > Hymenoptera > Halictidae > Lasioglossum > Lasioglossum vierecki. The sequence goes on from CM052343.1 coordinate 1,602,610, forward strand.
TTCGACATAGGAGTGCCTGTGAAATAACTGACACGAAAGAAAAACATTTTTCAGTGTATTTCGTAATTGATTTTTAATTACGTAGATATCGTGATTCGGAAGAATCAGTTTCCGATATGCTTCGATTTAAAGTAGGGTATTAAATTTTAACTAATTGCTTACTCGTTGTTTATCACTAGACTGTGGATTTTATGCAATTATAATAAAAAGATAAAGAGAAATTAGGAGCACGAATTGACTATTTTCAACGTGTTAAAATTATTAAAAAAAATATTTATTTTGCATAAAGATCCACAGTCTATGTATCACCGATTATAAATAACAATTGTTAATCATCGAACCAACTTTATCGCGAAACTCACTTCGACATTTGGCGCCTCTGAAAAATGAGGCACGTACGCCATTAAATCCATGGTTTTTTAAAAATCGCCTATTCGACGAATTAATTCTCAACGACGCAAATAATTCGCTTATAATATGCACACTTGAAATGGGCATAAAGTTAGAAAGAGAAAAATAATGAGAATTGACCATCGCGAAACATATACGCGCTACGATCAATTGTTTTTAAATCTTCGATAATATATGTATGTTATGTATATGTATGCTTGATACATAATACTTGTTTTGGTCGAGTGTGGCGTGTTAATTTACAATTTTTTCTGTTTTTACTGTCTCGACGATATTACATAATAAAAATAAATTGCGGATGTTCATGCAATTTTAATTTTAAGTAGACAAATTTTGAAACACACAAATTGCAATCAAATAAACTTTCTTATTTTCAGTGGTAGTAGCCTTTGTAGATCTGAAATAAGTAGAAGTGGTACTAAATTTTATATTCTAGCATTTTCTGAACATATGTCATAAATGCATAAAGATCCGCAATGTAATAATAAATCATTAATTAAATCATTATTCGTTGTGCATATCGAACAACTCGCGTCTCGCAGGTTTTAATGATTCATATCGAAGAAACACGTGACCCTCGTAAAATCAGCTGTGCGACTTACAGCTGATTTTACGTGATGGGGAATTTCGTATTTTTTTGATCAAATGAATCCTCTCTTTTGGTGTTCCGACTCCTTTGTCCTGCCTTTGAAAATAGTCTTTCACTTGTAACCGATGATGCTTGACACTGATAAATAGTATTCAACTAAAATTGTCAATGTCACAGAGATTTATCAAAATAACTAGTTAGTTACTTTCTCCCCATCACTACAGCTGACTGCAGTCCACAGCTGAGCGATGTTCTGAATGTCGCGTAAACGTTTCACGCGAACACACGGATTTTTAATCCGTACTTCCTGCTGTCGAGGTTCACAGGATTAACGAATCATTCCACGACGCTATATTTTATTGTGTTCATGTTATGCCGATAACGCACGATAATAACGCTTGTGTACGAAACATGACAGATTTCGAAAGTATTCAGTTACCCGTAGACGTAAGTTTTTAACTCTCACGATACGTATTTTGTGTTTCTGTGATCCTGCAACATAATTGTCTCGAGTCGTTTCATTATTCCTAATCTACCTACTTCTGTTCTACGGACGAGAATTTTTACACAATGACTCGATAACCTTAACCTAACAATAATATATTTATCCGATGAGTAGACTACGGATCTTTATGCAAAATAACAATTGTCTGCATCGATTGCGAGAGATAGAAACCAAATTGCATGTTACTTCTTCCCTTAATGGTTGTAATTGAGAAGAAATCACATATTGTCATCTTCAATTTGAAAAATCGTCCAATAATTTTCAATTTCGTTTTATATGCATAAAGATCCATAGTCTACTGATAAGATAGAGAATGACAAGGTAATGCACAACTCGAAGCATTAAGCTTGTTAATGCTAAATGTTTTATCTTAATTGTTTCATTTGTTGCCATGATATTTCGTTAACACATTGCTTACCAGTGATTATTTCATAATTTCCAAAAGTCTACCAGTTGTGGCTAAAGACTTCTTAATGGATCCTTTAATAGTGTCAACTATTTCAATTTTGAATCGAAAAGTCATCCTCAGTAATGTCATCTAGTAATTTCATTTGGGATTGTAATGTAAAATAAGATTTTTAATGTACAATGTTGTTTTCAGACGATTATACACATATTGTCGTATCTGTCTACATCCGACAGGAAGTCAGCGAGACTAGTCTGTCATGCTTGGAGAGAGGCATCGCTTGCCATGAAATTTGTGGATCAAGAAGCGCTAGTCCTAGGCCGACCTCCCGCAGACAATCTAAGTCAAGTAATGGAGGTACTCCAGCAATCTACACGACCATTTTATCACTTTGTTTTTAGAGAAGTGGAGTTGAAGAGGAGTATGCCGGTGTGGGACCATTACGGACCTTACATGAAGAGTCTTGTATTGGTACGATGCGTAATTTCTATTGAAAGTCTTGGGAAAAGAATTACCTTTTAATAATTCTATTAACTGTTTCTCTTATTTTGTTAGGTGTGCTGTGATCTAAACGAGAAGATGCTCGTGCAAATTCTGAAATGCTGTAGTTCTTTAAGAGTATTACGTATAAACGCCTGCAGAGAATGCCTGATGTCCGGCAAGCTTCTGGAGGACGAGAACGACATAAAAGAGCTCTCGGAGACGTTTAAAAACCTGCGAGAGCTCAGTCTCGATTACAATAGATTTTTAAGCGACCTTCTATTTGCTAGATTAGTTTCCTGTTGCTCGAACGTGGAGTCTTTGAATCTCACGGGTTGCCAAATGTCTTTCCACAGCGGATTATACAGAAAGTTTTATCCTCAGAACTGTAAACCGCTGCCACAAGCGTCCAGCTTTGTTCTGACTTTCCTGAACACGTTGCATTATCTGAAACGACAAGCGCACAGGTTGAAGCATTTGAATTTCGGGTACACTCTGATCGATGGAGCCGCGTTGACTACTTTGGCAGCTTTGGAGGGTATGAAACTTGAGTCGATGATACTGCAAGGCTGCTATCACTTGACTATCGACGGCATCCGAGGTCTTACTCAATATCAAACATGCCTGAAAGTCCTTGATATTAGTTTCTGCGTGCGAATCACGGACGCCAGCTTGCTTTGTATTTGCAAGAATCTACCGAAGCTAGAATCGTTCAAGATAAAAAGGTGTCGCGCGGTCACCGACAACGGAGTGAAGTACATCCGGCTACTGAAAAACTTGAAGGAACTCGACATCTCGGAGATGGAACAACTTACCGGGGACTGCATAACTCGTGGACTTTGTTCGAGTCGCTGTATAGACGATAAACTCGAAGAAAACATTGAATTGGCGAACGTAAATCATAGATCTACCGGTGAGGACTATGACGAGGAGAAAATTGTACAAAAGAAGAACATGCAGATACTCTATGCAAACGCGTTGCACCTACAGGAAGAATCGATCGAGTGCATATCCAGGTCGTTTCCCAATTTGAGAGTGCTCGAGCTCAGTTATTGCTTCAGTGGTGTTACAGATAGAACGATACAGGTGCGTGTAACTATTCTTTCAGCATTAGGTACAATGTATAAATTGATATAATCTATTTTGGCAGCAGTGGTGCATATAAAAGTAAGTGTTGTCTTTTGTAGATGATATTCAAGGAGCTTGTACATTTGGAAACATTAAAAATAAGCCATTGCGATAAGGTCAGTGACGCCGGCTTGACGGGTATGGGCGCCGGTAGCAACGAATGCGTCGAAAACATACAGGTTGTATATAAGCCAGAATTTACAGAAACCAGATTAAGAATTAGCCTAAGGTCGAGGGCCGAGGAAGAGATAGTACGCGACGCGGATCGAAAGCGAGAAGTGATGAAACTCTGTGAGAACGTATCCAGACCGTTGGACATCAAATCCCTGTTCTCGTTGAACAGGCTGAAACACCTTCGAGAATTAGACCTTTCCGGCTGCAATCGAATCACCGATGTCAGTCTAAAGCATGCATTTGCATTTCCAGAATTGAAAATCTTAAACCTGAGCCAGTGCCAGCAGGTAGAAATTTCAATTCAGTCGAGGGGACATAATTTAGTGTCCTCCTTCATGTGGCCTCCAACCAAATAACATTGTGTTCCAGGTGACGCACGTAGGATTAGATTATTTATCGAGGAATAATCCAGCCATTGAAGACCTGAATTTGAATCAGTGCCACAATATATCGGATATTGGAATATTATATCTGGTACAACGGCTACACAGATTAAAACGGCTTCTCATACAGGTGATAAAGTTGTATGAAACTCTGAACAAACATATACTTTTCGCGAAGCTATTTTTAGTATCTGCGATAAAACTGTTTACAAATTTACAATGTCTGACAGATGTTTTGCAGTAAGGGCAGTAGACAGCGGATCTTTATACGAAATAAATATTTTGTAGTCGAACTGCAACGATCTGGAGTGAAATGGAAATTTATTTACTTTCTCAATACGAAAATAATATAACATACACATTTTTGTCATGAATGCATCAAATCCGCTGTCTAGTGATCAGAATCGACCTCGACCTCTAGTGTCTCTGATTACGCCGATTAGAAGTTGAAGGTCGATTCAAGGTTACTATCGTTGGCCGTGTCTTTGCACATTTAATAAGGAATTGTTGAATTTGCAGGCGTGCTCGCAGCTCACAAATCGTACCCTCGACTCTATCAAAGTGTACTGCAAGAGCCTTCATTATTTGGACACTCGTTATTGTCGCGGAATGACAGTGGCAGGTCTCGAAAGTTTGACGCACCTGTACGTCGACTGGAACAAACACATGGAGGATCTTGACATTGTCTCGGCTGGAAACGAGGCACTTCCACCACCAGCACCACCTTTGCCGTCACTACCTTCTTTACCATAGAGACGACTTCAATATCTGCTTTCGCATTTCAAAGACAGGGTAAGAGAAAACTGAAGTAAAGTATTATCTAAGGAGGTAGACTCGTTTCTAGGGTTGCAAGGGTGCTAGATGCGCCTCCTTATTTCTCGATAACGTAAAGATGAGGTTTTCCAGTGATCAAAAGCGCTAGATAAAATAATAGATAATGCAACAAAATATCTTTGCATTATCGAGAAATGAGAAACCGCACTCTTGCAATCCTGGAAACGAGGGAGAGAATATTTCAGGATGGATAGTACAATGCTTAACCCCATGCCTTACGATTTATTTTACGGTTTTAGTGACTAGAATTTTTTTGTAGATTACTCAGATAGCTGTACATTAACAAAACCAAAATAGAATTTTATTTCGGTTTAATCATTAGCATTTTATTAAAATGTGTTTCGAATCTTTATGTCAGACACGATATTGTAAGGCAACCGGTTAATAAGCAGGAGTTGAAAAATGTGCGTGGTATAACGTTGTGTACCGTCCATCCAGAAACCGAATACGTATGTATATATGTATTCCGTATATGGATTTAGAGCCATTCAAAAGAGATATTGAAAAAGATACGGTATTATCTTATCGATGTCTATTTCCGTGCAGAAGGATTTTAGCTCGAATATTATTCACAACTAGAATCGATATTTTATAATTATTACCGAATGGCGCAAAGCAAGCCAGTTTTTTCACATTTTTCAACTTTAAACGTTAATAATAATGATAATGTTTAACGTTATACACAAAGCAATTGTACATAGGGTTGTATAAATGAAGAGTCGCGAGGTTGAGAGAATATTTATGTGAAAATGTTTGTAATCGCGTGTAAAAGAGGATAAACGGATATTGAAAATGCGTATTATGTCAAGTATTTTGGCAACGATTATGACGCTTTTAATAACATTAATGAAAAACTTGTGTAATTTAAACAAGTATTTATTGATTACTGATTAATATACAAACTAAAAGGTAATTTTAACGTACGCGTTTATAAAGCGTCGGGTGATAATGTGATTTTGATTGTGTGCAATAAATGAGCCAAAAAAGAAAAGAATTATTTAAGTAACAAAAAAAAAGAACATATAACTAATAAGATCTAATCGATAAGGATGTTACAAAGTTATTTTTCAATTTTCGGACGAGTTTCTTTCGCGTCCGGTGTTACACTTTAAATTAATCTCGATACTATCGTAATACTATTCTATAACGTATCTCTATATAATTTTAAACTTTACGTGTGTGTTAAAAATCCATAGCTTCGACAATGGTATATGTACTTACAACGCAGATGTCGTACAAAGTTAAAAGAGTTATGCTTACACTAAAAAAAGTGATCGAACGAGACAACTCCGCTTCTATTGTATGTTTAAAAAAGTAGCTGGAATAATTTCTGCGAAGAAAGCCTTTCGGAGCAGACGAAAGCAAACGTTTGAACGAGATCTTTGAATGAAGATCAAATTCCACGAGACATAGTACAAAGTGTAGCACGAGCGATCGTTGTGTTAGAGGTAGACTCCAAATATTTTTGCTGCCACTTAAATCGACATTGAACTTAATAAATTTTCATACATAGGCGTAAGGTCCATTTTTGGAAAGCTTATAAAATAAATTACATACTACAAACATTCAAGACACTATAGTTGAAACGAATTACGAAATAACTTGTCTCGACAAATTGTTGAAGTGAATGTTTTCGCATGTTGGTGATGTGTAGACTGCGGATTATTATGCATTCGTGACGAAAATGAAATTTACTAAACGTAATTGGAAAAACAAAAGATAAAGTTCTATTTCATTCCGATTTGTTGCAATTCAAGTAAGTAATTTGTATTTCGCAGAGAGATCCGCAGTCTAGTTAAGTATTATGGTATATACTTAATTTATTTTAGTCGCGCGAGACTCGAGATTTTTCAATAATCTCTGATTCAAAAGCTCTGATTTATCGAAATCGTATATGTACCATTATACAGAATTATTGCTCATGTGATATATCAAGGAAAAATGGTTGATATCAGGATGTGTAGTTACGGTCACAACAATGTTATGTAAACAATTTCTAAATTTTATTTAAAAACAAACAAGTTTTAACATTGTTTTGAAATGGTTAAAAGTCTGTTTGTGTCGGATAAAGTGATTTCTCCATAAAGATTACAGTTTTTAAGGATACATCATTATACTCTCTTCAATCGATCGTTTTCTCATTGAATGTATTTGTATTTAACATGACAGTATTTGTTGTTATTAGAAGGAAGAATAAAGTCAATTTTCCATTCGTGATACAGTAAAGTAAGCGTGAATATATGTATATCGATTTGTCCAAGGTGGATTTGTAGGCGAATAAAGACAGACGGTGAACGTTTAGCAATATTTCTGTTCCCCTCCAGTGTTCACCGATGCTCGCACACACACGACCTAAACAGGCTTCTTTAATTCTATTTTAATTGTTACTTTGTTTAATAATTAGTAGCAAAACACACAAATTCATAAAGAATAGCCGACAAATCATCGTTCGTTCATCATCCATTAGAACCTATCCTTCTGTACAAAATGTTTAATGTATCACAAAATCTGATAGCTACAAGCAGTGTAGTATCAACTATACTTTTGCACAGGATACACGTTCTTTTGATTTTTACTTGACCGCAACTTTTATACAAATCTTCCACGAACGAATGGATCGCTCTACACTTAGAAAAATCATTGATCAGGTGCCACGTAACTTGTGTACAACATCTAGTTGGTAATTAGAAACATTCGAGATGTCTCAAACGATACAGCTTCATATTTTCGATAGGAAAAATATACATACTCTATAAAAAATTAGTAACAACATTTTTCTTTTCTCGGTTTACAGCCATTTAGAACAAAAAGAAGTCGCCTGTGATATCTATTTTATATCGTTGAGTTGAAATCTTCTAACGTACATAGAACTAACTGCAAGCTAAATTGACAAAACTATAAAATTTACTAATTTCGAAAATGGAAAGAAACAGGTAAAATACATACAATAAAAAGATTGTATGGTTGACACTTCACTATATATGGAATTACGTAACATATACCAAGGTTTCTATGAATTCGTAACGTAATACATATACGTTTTCTCAGTTGTCTGTTAATTGGCGATAAGTATACATGCGATACAATAATCTGATCCTATTATCTCCTGATACATAGAAACACAAATGGTCAGCTCGTACATGTTAAAGGTTTAAGGCTAAGATTTCAGTGTTGAACGTAAATATATATATATCGTTTTATTCGGTGCAACAAAATATCTTACGATTATTATGAAAAATAGTTAGATACTATAAACATTTAGCACTATCAATACTGGTACGCTATGTCAGTTGTTTAACGGTAGTCGTCGATATTTCATAGAACTCTATATTCATCTACTTACACAATTTACTGTAGAACGTGAATAGATAAGCGTTCAATGATATTAAAAACAAACAAAGTATATAGAATAGTACATCGTTCGAGGAATTCGATAATTAAATTAAAGTGAATCTGCTAATAGAAACGTTTCTAAAGAGACACTGAAATCTTATCTTGTTATCACGTTTTCTTAGTTAAACCTTGTACCACGGCAAAGTAATGATTATGAAAAGTATAATGAGACGTTAAATGAATATTTTAACACGCTGTTCTCTCTCTCCCCTTTTATACATATATGTATATATATTTATTCATTTATATATCTTGATATATATATATATATACACACACACATATGGACTTATATGTATATATATATATATATACGTATCGCACCGTATTTTATTTACTTTCTAACAGTGTGTTTTAGACACACACACTCTATGTGTAAAAAATGTTAATCCCTTTCTGCCGAGCGGATATTCGTAGAAAATATCCTGTGTCGACTCATCATCGATGCGTGACTTAGTCGCGTGATTATATACAGATCAGTGAAATCTGGGAATCGTTCCCTCTTTAGTTTGCATATATAGATACAATGCATTGTCTCGTATTATTCGCTATTTTGTAGAAACAGATTTGAGAAACGAGTTTAGCGTCGTGCAATCACGGTTCGAGAGAATTCTTCTTCCCAAAGAAATTCTTAAGCCAATCATTGTGCGTGCCACGACTGTTTCCTTTTCTTTCTTTCGGTTCGCTTTCTAAACTTGTCACAGGGCTCACATCACTCATATTTACTCTGAATTAAAACGAAGATATTACCAACGAAGTAATTAAAAATCCAGCAGTCTTCCTCCAAGGCTAAAATAAAAAAACAATTATATAGATGCGTGATAAGTAACGTTGCTCGGTCTTTTTACGACGGACTATTTTATTCGCTTGAGTTCCCACAAAAAGAAAAAGTCAGATTATCATTTGAATGGCCAATGAGATCTGTCCGTGGATTTTAATTAATTCTTTTCACTTGATGAAGGACAACGGTTCGTAAATTGTACAATCGAACACGCGTAGCTTCTAAAAGAAAAATCTATAATGTATCGTTTCCATGTATACATTCTTTCTTTTTTTTGTTATCCAAAAGAGACTCTTTCCGTATCGTCTCGTACGAAATACCTTTAAAAAGTATACGTTCGTACTTTTTGACAGTGACTGTACAGTTTAGGATTTCGTCAACTTGTGGACCAATTGTTTACTTATCTACTACCCCTGGCAAAAAGGACTTGATCGGTCAGCTAGAAGATTCTAGAATTTTTTCAACGTAGAAAATGTTCTCTCGCTCAGAGTTCTCGAAGAGAGAAACAGAATGACATATATATCCAGTCGTCTTTATAGAAACAAAATATTAATGTAAAAATGAAAAATCTTGTTTATTTACAGCCATACAAAATTAAACAATTCAACGTTGTTCTCTTTAAACCATTAAAAGAAGTTCCTCACATTGGTTACGTGCTACTTAGATTGTACTTTGTTTTTTTCTCAAATAATTTGTACAATACTTTTCTTTTTTTGCTTGAGCAAATAATTTGTACTTATAGCGATCGCGTTTACAGTTTTGTTTGAACACTTTCTACCGGGGGTAGCATGTGAACTAAAACATGTTTATATACATTTATTTCTGCGGTCTTGGACCATATAAATTGTCTTGGACAATCTAGCAGAACAACAAAACATATTAAGTATAGTTCGGCGGATGATTCCTGACACAGGAAAATAAGGTACGTGTTCTCGCATGCTGTACGCGTTCACTTAATATGCTTTTCCACATTGTCACATTCCTTAATCGAATGTGAATTAATGATAATAAATTACTTAACTTAACACAAGCGTAACGGTTTCAATGAAACAAAATTTCAGTACGTTTTTACAATATCGAGACGAGTTTTATATATCATTTTCACATGTGCGCGCGCGCGTGTGTGTATGTGTCCTGTGCAATTGTGTATCTATAAATAAAAAAGAAAAATAAATAGTTTTTATGAATAGACAATGGCTTTACAATGAGTCGACGTTCAGAGATGCATGAATGTCTATGTGTATGTGTATGTGTGTGTGTGTGTGTGTGTGTGTGGTTTATCTTAAGAGAAAACCCTCTTGCGCACAATATTTCTTTCTTTTTCATATAAAAATACAAACTCACGCATTAATTAGCGTTTCTTCTCTCTTTTATACTTATACAAATCCTTGATCTACAAGAATAACTGTTTAAATTGTCCATGTATACGACAAGAACTTCTTATTCAGAGTACAGTACAAAAAATACGAATTTCGTATATACTTTTTTAAGTTATTCACGTATAGGACCTAAGCGGTCGAACTCAAATCCTCGTAAATAATGAGATCATCAGAGATTACGGTTGGCTCTAAGCACACATCATTGTTTCTTTTTGTATGAGACATTTGTTGCTCAACCGAGACGAGCGTACAACAATTACATACTCGGACTATTCACACGTTATCGAAAGAAACCGAAACCTTAGATGAACATTTGACAGCGAACAGATTGTATGCACTTGTAGGAACTTTAATGTTTGGACCGTATAAGTAACGAAAAACATTGTTAGGCACTTTTTGTAACTGTCAATTATTATAATAGAATGTGATTAAGAGTGCCTATCGGTAACAAGTACTGTGTGATGTCAATAAAACGAATCACAAACAAACAACGATTTATATCGGTTCATAGCAGCAAATCCAGAGGATTTTATGCGCTGGATTTTCTTTTGATCATTTTGTCTCGGTATATCCTCCGCAAATGGACCGCACTGATTCAGAGACACCGCATTCTCTCCTCCAGCATAGGGTACAGTTTTGTCGACAAGCTCGTTGCTTATTTGGTCATCGAAATACACACCGGACAGAGAAAGAGAGAGAGCATGTTCGTGATGATCCGTCGAGTAATAAAACATACTGAAACCAAAGTATTCGGACGCAACAGTGTGTGATCTGAACCTGCAAAAAAATCTATCCTAAGACAATTTCTTTTTGTTGAAAGGAGGCTGAATATATCTCGCCGGAAAAAACAATCTTTCGTCAGATCGTTTCGGTGTTGCATTTAATTGACCATTTAATAGAAAAAACGAATTGTCAAACGTTTATAACTCGACCCGACAATGTAAAGGCAACGCTTATCGATCTGTGCAACAGAAATAGTACAATAATGTTTCGAGTCAATTTCACCGTAAAAGATTCTTCAAATATTTACCATAATGGTATCTTTCCTGTTATCTGCCCTCCACTTTTGCCAGACTTATTAACAAATGCATTAGGTCCCACGAAGGTAATAAATGACGATAATAAAAATATACATATATATATTAGTTAAAAAATATCTTGAAAAAAATTTCGTTTTCATTTTGCTTATCACAATGTTTGCGCATTTAAACCTTATACCAATAGACTGCGGATCTCTATATAAAATAAAAATTTTCTTTTTTTATATATATTACACTATATAATCGGAAAATAATAACAGGCAAATAACAGAGAAGATTCCCATAACGTTACTCCATATAGTTATTTAACGTAAAGAGCTGAAACGCTTCTCTTCTAGTCTAGCCGAAAGGAAATCAAGTAACTCACCATTGGAGTAAGAGTTTATGATGAAGTGTCAACATCGTTTGTTAAAGACTCGAGTAGCGAAGCTTTGTTATCTTCCAATTCTAAAGGATCTGAAGCGTAAAGACTGTTTGTCGTTACGTCGCATGTTGTACTGGTTGCAGGTGATGTGGCATCCAAGAACATGTCGTCGTCAAAATCCAACAAGTTTTGCGTTGGATTGTATGTCATAAGTTCTCCTCCGACTGTTCCGTTAACGTTATCTACAACTGCAACACGAACATACCTTTTGTTTTTTAAAAAGAAGCAACAAGTTATTTACTGCTTATACGAGAAACAATAGTTGAAGATTTTACGGTTAGCATGGTCGTCGTCATCTTTCGCCGAATGTGGGTTCAGTTCTGGATTAATGGGCAAACTGAACGACATTGGATCGTCTGCTCCGAACAACTGCAAATGCACAGAATTTATTGGAAAACGAGATGGAAAACCATTCAACAGAGTTGGACATTAATTAAAGATATATCGAAAACATAAAATTTAATAGAAAATAAGCTGCATTAAGTGCTGTCCAATTTTGCTGGTTAACAATCGATTAGAAATGAACTACTTACACCGAGAAGTGTGTTGGCATCGATACTGTAACCCTCACCGCGTAGGATATCACGTAGATTGTCCAAATCTGTCTGCATCGATTCCAGATGATTATCCATATCCTCCCTATAGACAATTGTTTAAATGATCAAACATGCATGACAAAACTACAATTTCGCACAAGTTTATCCATATTTGAATGGATGAACCAGGGAAACGTTGACAAGCCTTTTCCTGAAAAGTACAATCTTTCTATTTGGTCAAACGATAGCGCGAGCAGCCTTCCGTAAAGTATTTACTCGGTTTGAAAGAATACTATTTCCGATTGCTGCTCGCGCTATCGTTTCATTGGAGAAGTTTTTGTGCACAAAAAGAAGTTTCCTTCAATTAAAAATATATTCTATGTTACCTTGTGTCGAAGGTACACGAGATTAATTTCATGGCTGAGTGACGGCAAAATTTAACATGTACACATTAAGAAATCTGATAGTTAATTTCGTTGGTCCAACAAAAGATTGATCCAAACAAAATGAATTGAATCGGTTTTGTTTTTTCTTTACTTAGAAATCAAAATTGAACACTAAGTTTTCTCAAATGAAATTGCAAAGCTAATTGTAAAATAGCTATGAAGCTAATTTACAGAAGTAAATTAGCTTCATAGCCATCAAGTTATCAAGAAATACTGGTTTGCGTGGTCCTACGCAAGATACATCGTAAGATTTCTAGAACATAGACGAACGATTTAGAAGCTTCTATGGAAAATCGTCTCGCATTATTGTTAGTAGGGTGTGTACACCGTTAAAATTAATTCATGACTGCTCGAATATGTTAAACAAGATAGAGAAATATTAGTTGGCTCCCACCTCTATGTCTTTTGATTAAGAATTTCCATTAAAGGTAAAGGAAATTCGTTGGACACTTTAGTTAGCCATGGTCTATGTTGAACTTACATTGATCCGAACCTGTAAGCAGCATCAGGCGCGCCAGAGATATTCACGCAGCTCAAAGATAAATTATTACTTGTGCCTGCTCCATTTGAGTAGGCATTCTGTTTTTCCGGAGATTTTTCGGCACCGTTCACGCGTGCAACTCTCTGGTCGCCATACTTAGTGATTTCATCAACATTACTCAGCTGATCGAATGTATCATCGGTTCCGCTGGTTTTCAAGTCTCCTTTGCTGTTACCGTACTCTATCAGCTCGTTACTCTCCACATCCTCGTTCTCGTTGCTCTCAAGGTTCTCCTCGTTGATGATTTCCGGCACAATCAGAATGTTCTGCAGTTTCACCAAATTCGAAGCATTTTCCTGAACATCTTCCTCGATGCTCCCAGCTGTTTCCAGATCAAGTTCGGGTTCTCCATCGGTTCCTTTAGTCATATTAGCCGCCATTGCTGCGAGTTTAGGACTGCGTGAAGTCGCTAAAGGCACTGGCTTCGGTATCAATTTATTTTCCAGTATAGAGATGGTCACCGGCGATTCTTCAAGTGGCATTTCAAGCATATGTGTTTCTTCCCTAAAATAGTGAAACAAGATGTGTTGCCATTCTTCGTCATCTTCGGCTAGATTGTTGTAGCCAAAATCTGCTTTTAATAGGCCTTATTTACTTCAAAAGCTGTACGTTTTGCTTTTGAGCGATTCGTGACTACTATTCTCATCGATGGAAGTATTGCAAGAGCATACACAGAAATATTTGAAGCATCATAGATAAAAAAAAACATGCTCTCTAAATTGTGAAGTATACAATGGTTAAAATACTATTCAGCCTGTAATAAATAGTAATCAAAAAATCTGTATGCACAAGCTATAGAAACAAAGAGGAGAAAGTATTCTTATGATAAAGTAGTGCACATATGTATGTCGAATGAATACGAGCAAGCTGAAGGAAATTCAAGAATATTGTTCAATTCTCTTTCGAAAATCTGTCTGGACTTTGAACTCTTTAGTTTCTAGGTAATCGAAATGAAAATATCGAACATTCGAAAAATGATTTGCCACGTATCAGCTGAACGACGGGAGTACAAATGACAAGTGCATATGGAAGCATTCCATATAATATATCTTGCGCAAAAATTGAAATCTAACATTCCATGCATATATATCTAGATGAAAATAAGAAAACAAAATATTAGGAAGATAGAGCGACATTTATACTGCACTTGATAATATTCTATTCAGAGGCATAGATAAAACGCAAACAATGACACCGAGCAACTCAACCAAGGATTAACAAGAATTCTCTCTTGAACACAAAAATTCTATAAACAATCGTTTTGTTTGTTAAAAAACAACTACTGCGAGTCGAAAAAGAGTGGCTAAACTAAGAGAGAAACCATCTTGCTATAAATTTCGAATCGGAGAATGCTTCTAAGAGAATTTATCGCAATGTTGCTGAACGTTCGTGCAAAATAATAGAACCAAACAAAATTGCGATACTGTGCTCGATGTAAAATATTCTACGAAAGAAAATAGAACACCAACACCAAAATGACGACAAGAGAAAAATGTTAACCTCGGTTCCTCTCCGTTCTTCGTCGATGGGATCAAAATTTTGATAGGCACCTTGTTTTTCCTCCTGGTAATATTTAAATCGTGGTGATATGAGTGTCACTGATATAGTTAACGTTACGAGCAATATGAAATAGTTTTCATTTCATGAGAATTCTCTGCTTTTCTGCTTTGATTAAGTATAATCCGTAGGTAGTTCTGCCACAATTATAGTATAAAACACCAACAATTTATGCTCCTGTGTCTTCCATAAGAAGTACATTAAAGCAAAATGTTTTTCATCGAATTCGGTTAATTATGCAATAATTTCATGCACGGAAAGTATATCGATACGAACAGACAAAACTTTGTTATAATTCGATTCTTCCACCGCTGTTTGAATTTCGATGAAAGATAAGCACAAATGAAAACATAAATAATGTTACTGAACAGAGTGATAAATGTTGAAATTTTGTTTGTGTTCACTGTGCAAAACTCCATCATGTTGAAATATCAAAATTGAAAGATTGTACATGACTCAGTTGTATACATATAATATATATATATATCTACATACACACATATATACATAAATATGTATACATATGTTCGCATAGGTATATATGTAAATATATATATGTATATGTCGCTTAGCTTAACTTACTTTTTTTTACCCTTACATCCACGTTTCTTCAATCGAGCATCAATTTCTTGTGGATTAACCATTTCGTCTTGTTGAAACTGCATAGAATCGTCGACTAAGTGAACAGTTTCCATATTGGCTTCATCTATTATCGATGAGGAATTATGTTCTGGACTTTGTATCGCTGGATTTGAATCTCCTTCTAGCATTCTGAAGGGCGAAAATTCGTATGTAACTTAAACGTTGTATAAAATGTTTCGTACTGTAATATCGTGTTAACATACTCTGCAACAATGTACTCTGAATCTAAATCTGGGTCAGATGCATCAAGCTCGTGAATTACAGGCCCTGTAGGCGACGCTTGTGCCTAAAAAAGAAAGAAATATTAACACAGGAGATACACGAATCTGGCTTATAATTAGACTATTATAATCCGCTGGCTATTTATAATTATCAGGACTATATGTTTCTACCTTCGACATCTTGCTCTGTTTACGTTGACGATTCGAGTCGTCTATCATCAACGGATATCTCCTTTTAACAGAGATACCTCCGCTCCTCGACGGTTGCACCAAAGTGACTAAGAAATGTATGAGCTTATTCACGATTTGTTGTTGCTTCAGATGCTTTTGCCTGAGCATTGCTAGCTCCCTCCACAATGCTTCGTTCTCTCTCTTCATGGCTCCCAGTCTAGAGTCTAAATGTTCTTGACGACCCCTCATACTTCTGACTTCTGTCAGCATTTTGTTCATTAATTCTGGTTTGATAGGTGTTAGCGCTGGGTCCTGCCCTTTACTCGATGCAATCTGTACAAAGTCAGGCGAAACATTGAAAAGTTAACAAAAAGAATATCAATGAAATACATACTTTTCTCTTAATGTGTTCTACAAGATACGGGTGTCCTTTGCAAAAGAACTGATGCGCAAACTCCATTTCGTCTCTGTCGCATTTTAAACCACCTAATTCTACAGAGACCTTCTTGTGAAAACCATCTGAAAGAAATTTCAGAGAAACTTGAAAAGAAATGTTCTCGTAATCACATCGGAGATCCGTTTCAAGCTACTTACACATATTTAACTGACGAACAAAGCTGGCCATATTATTATGTTTATAATAATGTGGCAATAACTCCCTGGCAAATTGTGCCTGGTTTCTAATGAAAAAGCTTCTTCCATTCTGAAAAGAATCAACAAACGTTTCAATCAGTCTATAACGAAAGAACCATCGGAATTGCATCAGTGTTCGATTAAATCTAGGTTCACGAAAAGGATAAAATTATGTGGTTAAATTATTCTGTAGAATTTCAAATTCGTTAGTCCTCTACGTGAAAGATGATTCGCACGTGTGAAAGAGTTATTAAAAATTTCTGAAAAATGAGTAGAAAGGGGCCGGGAGAATTGATAGTTGTCAAAATAATGTAATTTATTACATACGTGTGTATATGTACGCGTATATATATATGTATATATATATATATATGTATGTATGTATGTATCTATATATATGTATGTATGTATGTATCTATATATATATATATGTATGTATGTCTATATACATATGATGGCGCAACTAAAAACAGAATAAATTACACCGACAATGTACATGCAAAATATAGGTTGTGTACGTAAAAATGCGTACCGCGGGGGTCAACGTTTCTCATACGTTTCCATCGGTTCCTTGGACGATGTTAACATTCTATAGAAAGCTATTCTGATCGTAGAAGAGGCGAATGAATCGGAGAAAAATTGGACTATTCGCTTGTCGAGTGCTTACAACGTAAAACCACTTGGAAGGAACAACAAAATAAGTACTCACGGGTGACCAACAAATAAGGTCGTCGGTTTCGGGATCCTCGACCAGCTTCCAAAGCTTGGCAAGAAACGCCGGCACGGTAGTACCTAATTCTGGGATCGTGTGCATCGTGGTGTCAATAATTCCCTTCGGTCTGCGATAAATCCTTGGCTTTTTTCACGAACAGATCACAAGAAAAATCTTCACATCTCACGACAATGGCTGACCGCTGACGATGTTATTCTGCTAGTAGCACTGACAGGTGGGGAGAGGCGGGGAATGATTTTAATGAGCGTTATGTAGCCTTTCCATATCGAGTAACGATCAAACCACCGCCAGTATAGGGCAATCGTGATTGGTCTTTTCTTCGGGAGACACGTTATCGACCAACGAGATTCGATTTACTAGTTATCATGGAAACTGAGCCTTCTGTTTTTTTACTCCAGTCAGAATCGTGGACATAGGAATTTAAAAAAATTTTTAATTGAATTATTGAATAAGAAATTTTTATAATGGCTAGAATACATCGTAGAGGACGCAAGAAAACACCGGATTATTCGGCATTAATAAATGCGTAGCGTTCGAAAGCTGCGTTTAATCACAGAGTAGAAAATTACAAGGTAGAAGGAACTTCTATCCGAACATTTCAGACTCTTAGTTTCCCGCTTATTTTTCGAATATTTACGCTACGAAAGTACAATAGTATTATTTATTAACAACGAGACCTTTTTATCTTTGTGTGTAGCACATTTATTTAATGGAATATATTGCTGTTATAAGGCTGGCAGTCTTTAACTGTACCTCGTCGGTGATTTTCTATATACAGTTTTATGTATTTCATACCTAATCGATGAAAATACAAAGGGTATAACCGGATAAGAGATTTGCAAGTAGCCTTGAATCATGTTGAACCCTTTTTTCAGCCGTTTTTTAATCTCTTTATCCTGTTATGTATATTGTTAGAAGACTTATCGCTTTTCTTTGAATGGCATGAAAATATTCAAGATGTAAAGCATATTTTATTACAAAAATTCATCACAATACACATTGTTCGTCATCGAATATGAAAAGTAGACAAACCTATTTCGAAAGTGTATGTCCTGACTGAATGCTAGAGAATTTCATAGACAAAATGGAAAATACGCGAACATTTGAATTTCTATTACGCATGTGATATTACTCTATAATAATCAGAGGAATTTAATTAATCGATTCGCTGTTTAGATAAATTGCAAGGTGAGCTCTTCCTCTCTAATAATCGTTACACATACACAAAAATTTAGTGCTAGCGCATGCATATGTATGTAAATTGTTTACTGAACGATAATCAAAATGAGACAATATGTTTCTGGTAACTTTCATTACTTAGAAGAAATGTAAATTCTACTTGTGCTGAAGCAATGTATCACCGTGTTTATGGCACGAAAGTTTCGTAAAAATTGGAAGACTGGTGAAACTATACTTCGAGTATTTTAAATAAGTTTTGTGCGGTTTTGATCGGTCTTACGGGAGTAAACTCTCGTTTCTAAGATTGCAAGGGCGCGAGATGCAACTTTTTACTTCTCGATAATGCAAAGATAGGGTTTGCAAATTTTCTATATTGCCGAATAATACAAATAGAACTTCCGAGGGCGATCGCGGCCTAGATCGATCTTTTATCTAGCGATTATGACTACTGAAAAACCCCATCTTTTCATTATCGAGAAATGAGAAAGCGCGTCTCGCATCCTTGCAATCCTCGAAACCAGTCTATCCCTTTAACACAAATGTACTCTAAATGCAGCATAAATAGGAACACCGAAATATATCATAGCTGAAAGGGCAGCATTCAGAACTATTCAAAATACTTCCAAAGACGCAAAATTCTGACAGATATTACGCAAAAGGATGAAGTGTTCGCTAACACGCCTAGCCATCGATTCTCAAAGTTCGTCTTGGAAACGTTCGATATCTTGTAAGTGCTCTCCATAGTCTGTTGCTTCGCTTCCGACAAACGCGTCGTGATGTTCCAAGACTTCGTCGAAGGATAATCTATTGTCGTGGTCGTCGTCTGACGAAGCAAACAGATGATCCACTTCGTCGTTCGCGATCTCCCTGTAACATTTATGATCCAAGTAGCACGCGCATTATCCTGAAATGATCAACTGGCCAAAACTAGAGGTATCCGAGACTTACTCGTTACTGGGTACTAGCCAGGAAAGTATTTCCTCCGAATCGAGTCTTCCGTCCTTATTTTTGTCGTGCTCGTAATCAAATTTATCCTTTTCTACCAACAACCACTCCTTGTTCTCTGATTTGGCTCTGTTACCGATAAACTCCTGGAAGCTAACGTATCCATCCTTGTCTAAGTCTTTGTCTTCTAAAGCTTGCTTCAGAAGGAGTGGAAACATTCTAGGTGTTTCTTCCGGATGAGTGTAGGCTTTGAACTCTTCCGGATCAAGATACCCATCTTTATTCATATCGGCAGCATCGTACGTTTGCCTGTCGTCGCTAATAAGCTTAACGTCTGCTTCCAAGTCATCTGGATCAGAACCATACGTATCTTGTAAAATTTCATTCCAAGTAACTTTGCCATCTTTGTTCACGTCGGTATCTTCCAATCGATCTTGGGAACTTTCGTCGGAAAGCATGCTGAAGACAAGATAAACACACATTAATTTATATTCTGGACAAACTAATGGCTGGACTCTGGATTTTATGCGTTTACAATAAAAATGAATAGGTGTAATTTAAAACATTAAATACATTAGACAAATTTAAAAGTACTTTTACAGTTTCTTGCAATTCAGGTGGATCCGCAGTCAATTCTAATGTACATACCTAAACGACCTTAATATCCATGCTTTCAATTCGTTTCTCTCGATGAACTGGTTATTATTCAAATCCATTTTGGTCAATAGAATTCCCAAGCGTCTTTTGGATTCCTCGATAGGCAGTTTGTCAAACTCCTCTGCCTCTTTTACGCTTCCTGTAAATAGGTATTCGAAACAATATTGTTTACGATACACCGATAGCCAAAAGGTCTTATACTTTTGTAGATGGTATACAAAGATAATTACCAAGGATGGCTTCGTGATCGAATTCCTGGTGGTGTTCTCCTCCTGCGTAGTGATCCATGTCTCGTGGACTAAACGCACCATCTTCTGTCCTTTCGTTGCTGCCAGATTTGTTTTGCTGGTGAGTGTGTATATGCGCGGATGCTGCATTTCCACAGGAAAAGAATCCGAAGATCGCGATCGAAAACAGTAGAATCTGCAGACGCATTCGGCGCGTATTCATCGTGGTCTCGAGAAGTGATTCCTGCGGAGAGAAACACAAAACAGTGGGTTAACCTCGCAACATTAAGAGTTTGATAGGTCCATCGATCTCCACGACGAACACCAAAATGAATTGTATCGACTGCCCCGGCGTCGCGTGAAATCGTTCTCGAAACTCGATCACGTAATCTTTCAATTCAAATGTAATCGTTCAATTCAAGTTTTCGCACAAATTCGAAAGCACTCTACGATACGGCTTCTCACCAGTTTCATGGTAAATATATTTAGAAATACATACTGGAAATACTACACAGTGTAGCGTTTCGGTAAATTATATTTAGAAGGGGACGTTTACACAGTGAAACGTTTCAGTGGTCAAAGTATTGTAAAAATAAGATGTTGCGATGCTTTCGACAGCTCGAACAACAGGGCTGATAAATCGTCGAAGTTTCTAGAGGTACTTGGCACTGGCACTTTGATAAGTGTAACGTTTGATCGTTCAATGTTCAAACGTTCGAACAATTGTCCACAATAGTAACAGACGAGAAGGTATATTTGTTGTAAGAATGCGTGCCAAGTATCAATCGAGTTCACGCACCTGTTTCAAACTGTTCGATTGTTAAAGCCGGTTGATCATTGCGATTACGATACACAGTCGGAGAACCACTGGTGTTGTCGCGTTTGATTATATCAGATAAAATTGTTGTTTCCCGATCGTTGGCAGACAGTTTATCCGTCCGATGAGATCGTTACTGTCGGAATATCAGTTTAGCTTTAGTCTGCTTTTGTTGCTCGTGCGAAAAGCCGTCGTGGAAGAAAGACGTTAGCTCGGCTTCAGCCGCGATCAGTATGTGCAGTCATGACTTTGTTCTAGTAGGGTGCCGGTACAAAAATAGATCAGTCGCACTAACACGCGTTCAATTTATTTCTAACTTTAGTGATCATTTCGACGAGAGAGATACAGACATTCGCTGAGCGGAACGTCGCTGCGAGAAAAGCTCTGTTCTCTTTTGTTTTCGAATTCCCGACAATGTCGGGCATTTACATGTACATTTAGTACACGGTTTCTTCAAAGTATTGCGGAACATTGACACAAGCTGGCTCTTAGTAGCCACCTTCTATCAACTAATTTTACTCATTGATTTTCTTACGCTAAGAAAATTAATTTATCGAAGGCCGCATTGAGAGATTCGCATCTCTCAGAACCTTGGACCTCCGTATTTAGAATACTGTTAAATCTCCTAAGAGTCCGCGATAAGATGTTCGATTAGATTATACGTAGACTGGCTCTGTCACTGATTAATCGTTAACTATAATTTTCCGAACGGTCGAATCGTTAAGAATGGTTACAAGTTAAATTTTTATTTAATTGCCGCGCGAACTCCACCGACGCGCACAGCCATCTATCGGCAGATGAAGTAAACTATTGCTCGTCGAGTAGTTTCTCGCAGTTGTTCATAGGTGGCCGACACGATTCGGAATTGCCGCGAAATTCGAATGCGCTGCTAGGAGAAACATGTATTTAATGAAACTATGAGAATGTCTTTTAATTTGACAAATGGTTTTTGCTCGAAAATCGTAAATATAGCAAGGAATATAGTAACAGATACCGAGATCGCAATCGCATTGCAAGTTCGGCCGTTAAATTTTGCTCGTTGACGGCACACCTGACCCGCAAACGTTGAAATTATGCGGTAATAATTATGATAATGCCACGACGGCATATAATCGCACAATTCTTCGTGATCTATCGTCCGAAGCGGTCGTCGATAAGTTATATCGCAGCTATCGGCACTGACGAGATACTGTTAAAGACTGCCAGCCTTATGGGAGATCGTGTCTCTCGAATAATTTGATGTCTTCTTACGCCCTCTAGAATGTATTCTGACTAGAGTAAAAAATAGAAAGCCATCGACATAATCTCCTCTGTAGCCTTCTGTACCGACGAGATTATGTCGATGGCTT
>CM052343.1:1625290-1670527 GCA_028455595.1 Lasioglossum vierecki
TGCTATCGGCTTTGTTTTCGAGCTCGGGGGATAAAATCGACGATTCTGTATCCTTCGTTAACAATGCAGAGATCTATTATTCGCCAGCGAACATTGCATCGCGGTCCGTTCGCAACGATAATAATAATCCATCCCTTCCCCGGCCGCCCCGCGGTGCTTAACAATTAATTTAGTCGAGCCCGGAAAATTTATTCTGTTCTCGTTATGCTCTCCGACGTGTGTTCCTCCTTTTATGATGCTAATTGTCAGAACGTTATTGTTCGCGGCCCGTAAAACACAATCGAACGATAAAATTTGTTCAACATCCAGCCGAAATATTTCGATCCCCTACGCACCCCCGGATTCGCGGTAACGCGACCCCCGGTGAAATATCGCGATTTTCCGCCAGCACCGTATTTTTGCGATTTCACGCGGTCGACTCGTTTCGAAACTTTTATCGTTTCGTCGTTGCTCTTTAATTATCGCGTTCGCGGAACAAAGCGACAAGCGGTCTCTCCGGACGGTGTTTTGGCCGTCAACGAACACGGAACACCGTCCTTCTGTTCCTCTCTGTTTTTTTTTGTCTTGCCCGCGACAATCGTATGGAGATTGGTAAAGGGCGGTCGGTCCGAACTGATTGGCGGAACGGAAATCCGACTGTTTAGCATTGGCGACCCGCATCCAAACTGGTCGCAGCTCTATCCTCTCGTACTGGAATCTTAGATCAAAGCTATGCCTCGATTTCAAACTCGAAATTCAGCTTTCGTTGTTCGCTACTGCAAGGCAGACAATTTCTTTCTGGTTTTTCATTCGATATTCGTTAACCACCATGACACTTGATCAAACAAAGTCTAGGTGCCAAATCATTATTAAAATTCTCTTCACCATTTGCAAGAGACTGGTGCCAGGTAGAAAAATTATGACCGAGGTCAGTTTCTCGTGTCTGAAAAAAAAGTTAGCTTAGGTTACCGTACCGAGTGGCAGCATACGAGTGCAGCGGAAGGAATTTCTTGGGAGCGATTCGCAGGGGAATTTCGCGAGCGTAACACCCAGAGGAGAAGCGGGCGAATTCAATATTCGATCGGGGCTCTAACGAATCAAGATATTTTCGGTTCGGTCGGAATACTCGCGGCGAGACGCAGACACTTGTGATTTTGTTCCCGGATCGAAGGGGCGACGCGGTATCGCGGGTGACCGGGGGGTTAACAGGAGAAAGGAGAACGGGGCGATGGAGGAAGGAAGATGGAGTCAGGCGAGCAAAGGCGTTTTCTTCTGACATTCAAATGTTCGCCGCGCGGAACGAGAAAAAGGATACGGATAGCGCGGCGCTCGACGGCCGTCTATTCATCGCTCAAAGGGATCATTTATCAACATATTTGATATGCTCCTGGCCGCGTTACACCGGCGCAGGAGCCGTGCCCGGTCTTTCCACCGGGGGCTTCCATAGAAATAATATGCTAATCGCGCGAAGGCGGAGTTTAAAAAGTGCCCCGATAAATTCTCCAGACTTTTCGACGTAATTTCGCCCCTTCGCCGCCTCCGAAGATTCTTTTTGCGCTGTTTCCGACGTCTTAACAGAGACCCATTCCCGAGGCTCCTTCTTTACGGTATATCTCAGACGGCGGAATATATTTTTTTGCGGATCCTCGCCGGATGTCGCGACCTGCTTTGCGGGGAAAACGAGTCTAAGCTGACTTCCCTTGCAGCCCTCGGCTACCCTTAGAACCGCGGAAAGACGTTTCCTACGCGTTCCACCCGACCGCCCCCACGGCTCCGCTCAACTTTTCACGATTCTCTGTTTAAAGATTTTCCAAAATGTTCTCGTTCGGATTTCGCGAAACCAGAAAATGTACTTCTATACCCTTTTACAATAAATAAGAATAAATTATCGCAAGAGTAGACAAGCAGTTATGTTCCTCTTCTTTGGAAGCGGTGAAACACTTGTCAACACGGCAGAAAAAAGGTTATTAAAGTTGTCACTTTTCACGATTCTCTGTTTAAAGATTTTCCAAAATATTCTCGTTCGGATTTCACGAAACTATAAAATCTGCAATAAATAAGAATAAACAATCAAGCGGTGTAACACTTGTCAACTCGGCACAAGGGACTGACGAGGATCCGAACGTTATTAGAATTGTCCGATAAAAACTCGCGAATGAAAATAGAGAAGTTATTGTTAACAAGAGTGAAAGCGAAACGCGCGATGTTCGCCGCTTGTTGCGGAACGGCGTAAGTGATTGACGCGCGACGTTCAGATCATTTACAAATCCCCTCATCGGCACTTATGCGTGCGGTGACGCATACGCACATATTTATGCACCCCTCCCCTATACATATCGTGCCCTCATACATACATCGGTGATATTAGCCGCAAAGCGGACTACCCCGCTTCCGTTTATTTAAGCCAGCCTCGGTGTCGAGTCGTTACTTACTTAGCGCGAGACTTATCGGTCATGCTTACACTCACGAATCGGAATCTAGTGCAAAAATGATCGATATCGAACATCGAAACACCCATCATTTTTTTTCATTAATTTTTCTAGAAGATCTCTTATCAAAATTATATTAATTCTGTCAAATCAAAATAATTCTTGTCAATTCTTTCTCGAAATAAGTCGCAGGAATTATTTAATAACCCGCAGCATTCTTTTCATTAATTTCTCTAGATGATTTCTGAATAAAATTAAATTAATTTAGTAAAGTCGAAATAATTTTTGTCAATTCTTTTTCGAAATAAGTCGCAGGAATTATTTAATAACATGCAGCATTCTGTTAATTAATTTCTCTAGATGATTTCTGAATAAAATTAAATTAATTTAGTAAAGTCGAAATAATTATTTTCAATTCTTTTTCGAAATAAATTCTGCACTTCGAAAGCGAGTGCTTAGGTGTCGCCTCGGTTTCTTTATTCGGGCTTGTATCGTCCAGAATGACGTCGACCTAATCCCTCGGACATTCGGTTCGGAAACGCCACGTCAGCGGGACACTTTCAAGCATATTGAGGCTGGATGGGTAGCGCCAGCCCTCTTTCCATATTTATCTTGGCCTCCTTCATTACGGGCCACTTCAGGATCGCCTCGTTTCGCCTTCTTCTTTCCCGTTTTATCGTTCGGTACCTACGGGATTACCGGCCTCCTCTCCTCGAAGACCGAAGACGCAGATTGCTTCGCGCGGGAGGGGAATTTATGAGCAGTATGATAAAGTCCCCGCTGGCATAATCGAACGTCTTCCACGATTATTTCTTTGCGGGGCGGTCGTATCAAATCTGCGCGCGGATTTCGCTGGTCGTCGCCCGTCTTTTTACTTCTTCGAGAATCTTCCACGGGATTCACTGTTACTTCGGAGTAACGTCCATTTGCTCTGGGCTATCACGATTAATTTCGTACGCATGTAGGTTTCCACTTCAGAACAAGAATTAACCAATTTTTCTTCGACTAAATTGAATAAAAACGTGGTGTTTTTAAAAATTTATTTTTATTTAAATAATTATTTTCTGCTTTTTAGTCTTGTGTTAATACTTCTATCACTCTTTATTAATACTTTGTATACTCACTAACCTTACTGTAAATTCCACTTGGTAAACAAAGCGATGATGCACTACCGATAGCGATCGTCGCGCGATGATGTACTACACTACCGATGGTTCGCGCGTCGGGGCGAAATGGGTCCGTGAAGTGGGGACGAGTCAGAGTGCGCACGCATAGTAAAGTAGAGGGGGTTGTCGAACGAAGTGGGGATCGCTGAACGCGATGACGTAGTTCGCGGGGGGATGAAAAGGTAAATATTTAATTGTTATTTTCTCCGACACGGTAAGACTTTCAAAAAAATTTTTTTGAATAATGTATTGTCATCCAGTTCTGAGCCATGTGTGCAATTTCAAGTCTCTAGCTCATCAGGAAGTTAGTTTAAAATCAATTGCAAAATTTGCCACCGAACAAACAGACAGACAAACAAGAAAGCGAGCTAATAAAAACGTGGTAAAAACACCAAGGTTTTCTTTCAAGAAATTACTGTAATTGAATTTTTCGACCTGGTCGAACTTCCTCCCGATTTAAAGATGTCCTCTCGAGGCTCGTTCGGTTCGAACGCTCGTTCCTCGGTTCTCTTCTATTTTATCGTTCTCCGGTGTAGTCGCGGCGGGTGCACGGCGAAATATTTCGAGGCGTTTCGCAAGGGTCGTAAGTGTGTTCGACGTTTCCGCGGCGCGCGTGTTCTGGCCAGGGCATACGCCCCGCGATTTAAGTCGTCAACTTTTATGAGGGTAGTTTTCGCGGTGACGGTCCGCGGCAAGCCACATAAAAGGGGGTGGAAGTTTCTGGTAATATGGCGGCTTCCCGAGGAATATGGCGGCAACTGTATACAAGAGATAGCGACAATATTGAGGCGGCTAGAGAAGCCTCCAAGAAAACCGACTGGATTTTCTTCCTCTGCGCGAGCGTCGCCCCCGGTCGCTGGCCCTCCCACCTCCTTTTTGCAATCTCTTCCGCGACGAATCTACTCTTCTCCGCGAGGCCGACGCTGTTTCGCCATCGAAAATACAGTGAATGAACATTTAAGAACTTCTTCAGGAAGATATTTTATTTAACAAAAAAAAATATGTGAATTAAAGGAATCTCTTATATGCGAAATGGTTCCCACTATTTCATTTGTCGAAAATAAATAAACACGAATAAAATGAATATTAATAATATTTGTTTTCTTTATCAAACGTTAAATAAAAAATATAAAAAATACCAGTCAATCAACGCTACATTCTAGTAATTATTGGTAATAATTATTATTATTGATATTTATTAATAATAATTATGAAAAAGAGTTCATTTACTGGTGTGTGCAGTTACCTTAGATATATTTTATGTTCCGTTTTTCGAAATGGTTTTCGCATAATGCTGGAAGTGGAGAGAGGGCCAACCGTTTGTTGCATCCGGCGAAAGGCGGTCCAGATTTTCGGATCGGAGAGCCGTGAGAGCGGCTGTCGATCGCCGGATTAAGACGAGGACTGCACTTTGTCCCGTCGCGCCGCGTCGTTCGGAGGCCGTGCTGATTGCATCTGGCATTTGTGTCACGCCCTTGAGTGCCCAGTCGATATGCCTGGACAAATTGGGAATTGGTATTCCGCTCGTGGCCTCCGCGACCACGGCCAGACGGATTTGCGAAGGAACACCTTAGGCTAAAGGAGGATACCGTGGGAAGGGGGCAAGGGCGGCTAGCCTGACCCACGAGGTGGATCTACTAAACTTGGTCAAATCGGTTCCCGACGATCACCTCGCACCGGAATACTAAACTCCGGCAAAAGAGGAGCGTACGTTGTGCCAAAGCGTTCCTTTTCTCTCGATTCGGATCGTTAACCGGCGCTTCGGATCCCGTCACAACTTGGAATCGAAGGCAATGAAAATAAGGACGGGCCAGCCAAATCAGCCGCGGCAATGAATACTGGAAATATTTCTACGATCCCCTACACTGATTTGTTCGAGGTATAAAAAATCAAGGTTTAAAAAAGGTATAAAAAATCAAGGGTAGATGAGAGGGTAGGTATTATTAATGACAACCGATGTAAATGTAATCAGGGTTGTGAAACCCTAGACCACATAATATGGCAATGCGAATTATACAATACACAAAGGCGGAAACTAATAAATTCCCTACTTAGTATGGGCCTTCAACTGCCCCTTAATACTGATACAATTATAACTTACAATTGACATTACTATTATACCCACTTGTAGCCCTAAAAAATTTTTACTGTACTATTCCTGTAGTTCACATTATTGTATTCACCTATATTATTCATATAAAGCAAAATAAACGTAGAAGGGTTTCAAATGCTTATCAATAAAAAAATGATACATCCATATACATCCAAAACATACATCAATAAATAAAAAACCATTACCTCCACTATTTTACATCGTTGCGCACAGGGAGTATCGAGGGACACTGTAGGGCAAGAGATTATCGGATGATCGATCGCCCTCAGATCACCGTCCTTATGTTGTTCTCGTGGATCTTGAGCAAGACGTCCTACGGTTCGCTCCGAACCGCTTGACTGAAACGCTTCGCTCGAGGTTTTTGTTATCAGCGGGTCGCAGCTCGACGCGGGCTACCCTCCCGCTTCGAGTATCGATATCTCTCGACCGGATTCTGACCCTTTTCGGGAATATGGCTGACCAAGCTACCGGAAGGATATCGCCATGTAAAAACCCGAGCGCCGTATTTCGGGCTGTCGTGTCGCGCAGGTTCCCAAGGACGTTGGTCCTTCGCTGGAACATCCGGGAGCACATGCGGCCGCAGCATCGCCACCAAATCAACGGGGAAATCCCCGAAAATACAGGGGACTTTTCGCCGCGGACTCGTTCTTCAAAAATTCTTCTCGGATAGCGGAATATACGAGCCGGACATTTTTATCGGCACCTGCAGGTCTGACAAGGACCTAGTTGCCGTCAAGGACCTGCAACGTCTGACTTTTTTATATTATTAGGTTGTTGCATATGAAATGTTCGATTTTTATTAATCCTTTGTACTCGGAGCTATTTAATAAATTAAATTACGACTAGACTTGTATGCGAAATAAAAATTGTCCGCATTCGTTACAACATTTTAACACTTTGCAGTTGGAGAAAGTTTAACTAGAAAATTAAACATTTCTTCCGATTTAGGATATTTCCATCCCCTACGATTTTATAAATGCAAGCTTTGTGTACAGATCGGTAAACAGAGTGACAGTGAAACACACAATTAATTGAGAATTGACATTGATAATTCGTGAGCAAATAAAATAATTCGTAAAAATTCGTGGAGAAAATGGCGTCGTACCTAAGAATTCTCCCTTAAAATCAAAGATGGATGGCCGTGGTCTTCCTTTGGTGGGCAATCGGGTCGTTTTGTTCCTCCGAATCGAGGCGGGTTACCGAATGAAGAGTTAATCGAGGTCGAGTGGTTCCCAAGCCCGTCTCCGCCGGAAACCGGCGATTATTGCGCGACGATTGCGCGTTTCCGGGCTGAGAGCAAGCGCAGGGAAGCCGGTCTCTCCCCGATCGACGCGAGGGAATTATTCTTTCGACCGTACGATCGCCATCCGAGCCACGGCACGGCGCTCGTTTCAGCGCGGGCAAGGGTTGATAATAAATTCAAATTTAGGGGTGCGCGCAATCTGTGATTCAGCGCCATTAAGCACAGGATTCTGTAAAGGACGCCCCTCCCCCGTCCCGCCACTCGACAAGCACTTTCTCCTAACTTGGCACGTCCGCGAGTGGCCGGGTCTTTAAACTCGCTAAGAGGTGAAAGAGATCGGTTCTCCGACAGAACCGCTCTCTACACCCCCACGCTCACATCAATTCGTCCCTTCGGTAATTTTACGACCGCCGCCCGAGAGAAAGATAAATAATCCCGTCGCCGCGGTCCGGTCCGTTTTTCTCTTCAAATTGAAACGCTTGTCTTCTGTAATCGCGTCGGCAATATGCAAGAGGATGCACAGGGTGCCATTTTGGCTGTATTTTTCGTTTGCTAAAAATTTACAGTGCGTAGCTTATGTATATTGTTTATGTCTAAAAGCTAATGTCATCTTATATTATGTTATATGTTTATTTATAAATATATGCTTTTATTAAAATTTAAATAAAATTATTTGATTTTTAATTACAATAAAGAATATGGTGTACCGTTATTTAAAAAATTATATATATATGTATATATTTTGAAGGGCGGGCCCTGAATGTACCATCTACCACGATTACCGAAATTAAATAATTTACAAGATTTACAATAAGATACAATTAAAATCATTCAAGATAAAAAATTAAATAAGATAATTAAAATCACTCGAGATAATCAAAATCAATAATTACAATGATTTAATTAAGATAATTTAAATCATTGATGCGTTTGTTCATAAATTTCCCTGTATTTCTTGAAATATTACTTGAATAAATTTTTGTTAGTAGACACTCTTATATTTTCGCTATAAGCTCCTAAAAACTTGTACGAAGTTGTATGGAAGAAGATGAACCTCTTCGGGATTCCAGCCACGATGGAATAGATGGAATTCACGCGCGATACGATTGTTTGTACGTCGCTGAACGACACGTTCCCGTGCAGTATCGTCGTCTGAGAGCCCCGCGAACTGTTCCGGGCGTCGGAACGATTAAAGGAGGGTATTGTGAAGTTTTTTAGAGGGGTTGTAAATAGCCGGGAACTGTGTTCGCGCAACGGCGGCGACGGGTTCCGCGGATGCCGTCGATTGCCCGGCAAGACGTATGCGCGAAAATCCGTTCGTCCCGAATCGACTCGCGCGACGCAGGAGATGTCCTGGTCGTAAAGCACGCGAAATAAAGTCTAGCTAAGTACCTTGGGAACAGAATGCCGACCGATGCACGCTTTATGGGTAATCGAACCAAGTTTTTAACTGTCTAGGTGCTCCTTTCCGGGACATAAACCGCCGGGGAGTCCCATCGGCACAGACGAGAGCAGGACGAAAAAAGCACAACAATTGAACAACAATTGAACAACTTCGAAAAGCTGAAAATAATAAATATTTCCTTAGATCGATCGTAGATAAATATTCGGTTTCGAGAAAGCAATTATTGCAATTTATTAAATTTTTCTTGCGTTTTCTCTTCTTACGGTGAGAATTAATTTCTATCTATCGTAGAGTTGTTAATAATAATATACATTAATATTATCGGCTAACTGGTTCGATAAATTGTTATTTGAAAACACTTTTGAAAATTACCACATTAATTTCAACCTTCCGATCTTACTTCAGATCATTCTTAAGAAATAATTCCGTCTATGAAAATAATAATAAATTGCTACACTATTATTTAAAATAATTTATACATCGCTAAGTTTGTATCTAAGAGATTGATAGTTGGATTTGAAATTTAATACAGCCTCAAATGCGACAGGGTTAATAAAACAGCTCCTCTTCGGGATTCTTCCTAATCGTGGTCCCGAAGCAGACTTAGCGACGACGCGCAGTTGTTTGTTAAGAACGACCATCGAGCATCGATCCCGGCGATAATGAATTCCCGGCGAAATCGCGGACGAGAAAAAGAAGGTTTCCGGGAGGCCTTGATTTATATCGTCTCGATATTTTCCGCAAGTCTCAGTGTTTCTTAATTCGAGGTTGCTCCGCGTGCTCGCCGCGGAGGTAATTCGATTTCCCGGCGAATCGCTCCGAACTAAATCAGAGAGTACAGTCCCCGATGAAACTCGAGAGCCAGGCTCCGGGGAACGACGCTCCTCGTTCGTGGTATTGTCATAATTCCACCAAGATGCATCTCGCATCAGCCCTTTCGCTGTATTCTTTTTGCACGCTGGTTCTTGCTCCTCTAATTCGGAAAGACCGATCAAAAAAAATTTCAATCAACAGTTAAGGCTATTCAACATATTGGCCCAAACTGTGTACGAGGATCAACGAAAGTCAGTTTTTGTGTGTTTAAGGAAAAAAGAAAAATAAAAATATAATGAACATAGTAAGGAAACACATTTTTAGTTTACTATATGCTAGATTTGTTAACTGTCAAAATTATAGCAATACCTTGCAAATCACACATAAAAAAGTATACAAGTATACGATGTTTCAAAGAGTTGTGTTAGGTGGACCGCAGCGCAGATTTCTGCGATCGTCATTGTCGCGGTTGGCTCGACAATGGTTAATTGCTTTGCGAAGCGCGGGCGTCGAACGAATGCGAACGCGAACACGCGGATGCGTCGATGCACTCGGCGATTTCATCACCGGACGCGGTCTATCGTCGGTCGTGTCGTTACGTTCGATCGGTTCCGCGGCCGCAGAACGGAGCGGAACAGAGCAGAACGGAGGCGGCTGATAAATCCGACGTTGTTTGCCTCTATAAATCAATTATAATATTTCACGGTTGGTTTCGGGTATCGATTATCGGGAATAAATGCTCGGCGAACTTTCCCATTCGGAGGCCTAAACGGCGCGGCAGCGAATGAATCTCTGATTTCGCGCTTTGGGCCGCGACGCCGAGCGCTCCGCGGATCGAAACAACGCGCGAAATGAATGCGAAACGCGAGCAACGACACGGCCGGGCGCCGCCACGGGTCCGAAGGGAAACCGGATGCGTGAACGCGGTCTATCGTTCCTCGTCGTTCCATTCGATCGGCCCGAAGAGCAGAATTCAACGGAGGCGCTGATAAATCCGACGCCGCGCATCCTTCCCCCAATAAATCAATTATAATATTCCACGGTTCGCTTCGAGTATCGGTTATTAGTAAAATCCGTCGTGGCTGCGGAAGGCGGCCATATATTCACGGGTGTTTCTCTCGATTGCAAATTTCCCGTTTCAGACCCCCATCCTCTTCCTCTCTACTCTCTCTCTCTCTCTCCTCGTACCGCTACGCTGATTGCGAGTGCTCTTCCTTCTCGTTTCACGAGTCTTATTCGTTCCCCGCACGCTTGTTCGTTTATCGTTTAACGCGTTCGTTGGCGACCCAGCGATCTACCAAATTCCATAAAACCGGGGAAAGTCTTCTAAAATAGTAACATGACTCTTCTTGCATCTTGCAGATACTAAGCAAAGAGGATTACCATTTTTCTTCCATTTTTTGAGTCTACTTTTCACGATTCAAAAATATTACCATGCGACTAGATTCAATTTAACGATGAAGAACAACTTACTCAGAGGGTACATCGAACTGAGAAATCTTTGAAAATCGGCACTTCTGAAAATATTCCATGGTGCCATTTAATACTGTGGTAAATAACCTTAATAATAATAATATAATCTTAGTAAAGAGTTGAAAGCGACGTGAAATAAATTGAAAAGAAAATCTTGGAAAAGGGCCAGTGAATCACGAAAACGTTGGAAGCCTCGCCCTTGAACGTTGGTTTTGTAAAGTCACACAGGTGCGGGAAGAGAGAACGTCAGCTCGACACGATGGGAAGGGACGAAGGTTATTTTGATCAGGAGACGCATATATTTTCATATCCGAACGAATGGCACGGGAATATTGTAATTTGCATCGGAGACGGTGGAAAGAAACTAAGTCCTGGTCTGGGTGGGCGAGCTATGGGGGACAGAGGGGCGCAGATGAGGGGCAGGGGGCAAAGGGCAGGAGGCCAGGCGAGGAAAGCATTGAAATCGGTGGTGTATGCAAATGCGGTGCTGCCGGAGCGCGGTGCGTTCCAAATCTTTAGATCTGGACGAATAACTCGGAAGTACCGAGAGCCAGTCCCTTTCGCTTGGCCATTATCGTGGCCGAGACGAACCGGAAGGATGATCCAGAATTTTAGACAATACGGATGATCATCGGAACGACGTGACAAGCCGGCCATATGAACCACCCGTGAAATGGCTGTGACCTTGCGCCCATTCTCATTTTATGTAGTTATAATTATAATTATATATATAATAATTATTATAATAATATTAAAATAAAAATAATATATAATTATAATCCCTTACCATCTTGATTGTTCCTTCAACAAACACAGATTATCCAAATGAACGATCAAAGGTATCGAAGTAGATCCTTTAATCCTGGATTATCCAGTTGTCGCGCATAAAAGATCCTAGAATAATATTTTTAATTATTAATAGCATGACATTTCAAAGAAATACATTTTGCAACACGCACAAAAACAAACCAATCGTTTTACAATATGTGAAAAATGTAAATTTTCACTCCGAGCAACCCTTTGCACTCGAAGAAATTTTAACTTAAAAATCAGGATATTTTTTTCGATCTAGAACGTGTTCATTTCATATGATATTTTTTTCTACATCGTGCACGTGAAAATTTAGTTGAATAATTGTATTACCATTATCCAGTGGCGTCTCAAAGTGGCAATTAGGAATGGTTGGTGGTTCTCTAATATTCAAGACTGTGAAAACAAAAAGAATTCAGGAGCGTACTAAATCGACGTTGAAGTCAGTCGATGAAATATTCCGAGGCTCAAAGAATCGTCGCGACACCGTCGAAAATCCATTATCGGCGATCCTCTCGCGCCTTCAGCGTCGCGTTGGTTGCAATCGAGGGAGATGTGGCTGGATTTATGTGGTTGCCGGTTGCCGCATCGGTGGAAGCGCGCGTTGCACGTCGCGAGGCGTCACGGTAGGCCGCGCATCGCACATCCTGGCGGAAAAATCGGCAAATCCAATAAAGGGTGAATAATGCTGCGGCCAGGCATCGATCAGCCGGTTCCGTGAATTCAGTGGAATTCTCCTTGAGCGAGTATACGTCCAAGATAAGCCAGCACGAGTTGACTAAACAAAGCTTCGGCAACTAATATAAAAATGCTGAAAGAACAATTAAATATTAAATTTTGTAAGAATGTTTATACCACCGTATCAAATTTATGCTGTTATATATAATTTTATTGATTTATGTTTTTGTAAAATAAACGTCAAGCCTCCTCCTTCAGGGAAATTTATATATTTAAATAAATGTTTATAATAAAATATTAAATTCATAAATGCCACTTGTTCTCGTTATGTTATCATCGTCATCTTCGTAAAAGCTGATCCAGCTGTTTGATCCAGCTAATCGCGGAGACGTTCGTTTGCGAAACCAATTGATCCTCGAAGGGTTGATGCACTCCCTTTGTGTGTCTCGCCGATTATTCCGTAATCGCGGAATCATTCGAGAGCTCGCAGCCTCGAATCCGGTTACGTATCGTCGAGGGAGAAGATCGGATAGGGTGGGCATCATTATGGTCAGAAATAATATTCCCTTAGGGCGACTCATCCTCGAGTGTCCTCGATACACTATTACACTCTGTTTTTAGCGATGCTCGAGCAGGAAAATCGTTCGCCCGCGGCGGATAGAATTCATTCCTCGCGAGCGGACTTCCGGGGCTCGGAATTCCAAATTTCGAGTCTCGGATCGGTCCGCGATGAGGATAGGGATCGTACTCGCTCGAGAGAATAATGTTTCCCACGCGACCGATACCGCTGAGCTCGCGCCGCGAAACTGTTCCTTTTTTCTTCCGTGGCAATATTTAGATAAACCGCGGGGTACGTGCGCGGACTGCGAATCAACCGCGGATACACACGGGAAATGTTCCGAAACGTTTTATTCCCGATTCCTTTCCCGCCGCGTTTAATCAGTTTCCAGAAAGGAACCACCGAAACGTTCGATTTCCAATTAGACGTCGTGATCGCGATCCCGCGGTGTCTCTGAAATATTCTAAATATTATTTTTCCAAGGAAAAGCCTTATTTATTTGCGAAAACCGTGAGGAAATACGGATAACCATTCGTTTTGACAGACCAGGACCCACTATATTAAATTATTGTATAAATTATATCAAATATAAAAAAATATTATATTAAATATAATATATATCCTAAGTAAAGATACATATTTTTTATTTTCAATGAATATCAAATCATTTTATTTAAATTTTAATAAAAGCATATATTTAGCTTTTGCAACCCTAAGGGGAATTAATATAGCTCTACATACATGCATACATAGTTAAATAAAGGAAAATGGACGTACTCGAATTCGAATTTGTCGTATTGATTGGTGAGATTGAGGTGCAAGATCGTGCAAATAAATTTTGATTTGCTCAGCCGGTGGCACACCAAGAAGACCCGTTCACAGGTTCGCGTAAAAAGGCATTTTTCCCAGCGAAAGAGAGCATCGTCGTCTCCCGAGTGATCGACGATCTAATTATTTTCAGTCTTTCCTCGTTAGCTGTCCTCCCCCTCGCACGTTCCCCCTTTCCGCGGCAAATCGCCCCTTTTGTACCGATGTCGCGTTATCTAAATCGCGACGAATATTTCCGGGGTGGCGCACGCTCGAAGCTCGGGGCTCGCCGGTGTTCCCGTTAAAAAGCAACTCGCGTATCAATTTCACGGGACAACGCGGTGCATCGCGGGTAATCCGGCGTGCTGTATCGTCTTTTTGTTCCTGGCCGCTTAATATTGCTTGTCCCGCCGTAATCTCCACCCCCGACACCCTGTTTCCCCAGACCACCGCCCATCGCGTTTCGCTCCACTACCCCTGCCACCCCTTTCGGCCACAGTAGCGTAGCCTAAAATATTCTCCCAGCGCAAGGAGCGCAAGGACCTTCCATCCGCAAAAGTCTGCTGCTCTCGAGATGATTTTATAGATTTATAACAAAATGATAGGAGGGTGGAGTGACTCGCGCAATGGACCGCCCTTTAACGCGGTGGCTGCCACGTGAATTTCGTACGAGTCTTGCGTTGTTGATAATTAATAACAAAATATTTATATGCGTTGTTAATAGTTAATGATAAAATAATTTGTGGTGAATTTTCGCGAGCAGTGTGACGTCACGAGACTCGAGGTTACAGGGCAAGGGGTTAAGCGTGAAGTAAGAAACGGCGAGGTAAGGGACGAGGGATAAAATTCCCAGGGAGTTATCGAGGGATGGGTTGAGGGAGAGAGCCCCGCAAGGCCGCGCCAATGGCGTTCTTTCGGTGGTTCGCTCGGCATCGCGGAACGCGGCGTGGTACTTAACGTAAGTACGTCGAGTTCGGCGGAGAAAATAAAGAAACCTCTCGAGTTTTCGCCTCGTCCACCCTTTTTCCAGCTTCCAGCGAGTGTCCTCGGGGCTGTACCGACGCCCGGGACAATGTTATTTTACGGCACGGTGAGTTTGAGCCTCTTTCATCCGGCGACACGGTGCTCGCGCTGCGATTCCGACGGTAATGGTTGGCGTTGTTGGCGGTGCCGGTGGTGGTGGTTTCCTAGCAAACCGCCACACCCTCGCGACTGCTGCCTCCAGTTCGGTTTGGTTCGGTTCGCCCTCTGCGCACCGTTTAATCTGATCAACTACGGATTATATCGGACAGCACCCTGACGAGCGCCACGAGAAAAAATTACGACAGCGACGACGACGGTACCCGACGATCGACGGTCTCCAAGAGGGTGCCCCGAGTGCGCCCTCGACACCCCTTCATACACAAGTGCTCGTGGACCTTGCAACCTCCACAAGACATTGAATTTTATTAATACCGCTAGCAGCATTTTATTCACTGCTTCAAATATTTGATTTGATATGATGTGAAAAATATAAATATAATTTATTATATTTTTCAATAATAAAATTTTAAACATAGTAAAAATAATATATTAATCCTTCACTGCATAAGTGTATCCATATCTGATACACTTATCAAATCTGATGTGTAGTGAACTGATAATGTGTTTCCTTACTATGTTTATTTATATTTATTTTTTTGAAGATGTTGTTTTAATATTTTCCCTTAAATAAAATCAGAAAAACTGACCTTCTTTCAATTTTTTTATCTGAATTAATAAAATCATGCAGTGGAGGGTTAATACTTTTAAAGTCTTTTAATTGCACGTACTAATTTTTGTCATAAATATTAAAAATCCAGAGTAATAGTCATCTGTACGGTCTACGAGTACTTATGCTTAATAATAAATACGAATACAGATGCTTAATAATAATAGAATAGTAGATGCTGATTCGGATGGAAGTAAAAGGAAGATTGTTGATATTCATCGGTATACCTTTAGATTTGTGGAGACGAAGCTCGACGGCCGCGCCCGAGGCCGACTGGACCCGTGGAGCCGAAAGTGGAGCACACTCGGGACTCCGGGGGTGGTTTCGGGGGAATCGCAGAAGGATAGAGAGAAGTCTTGCCTTTTTATTAGATGAAACCAAGTGTGACCAAGCTGTACGTTCAACTTGACTCGGTCACTCGGCTCCTGTCCGAGCGAATAAACGTCTCCGCGCCTTATTCCCAGCGACCGCGTCCTCCCCGGGGCGCTTTTTTACGTCATCGGCCGACCACCCTGCTGTCCCGACACTCCGACACCGTTTCCCACACCGCCCAACGTGCTCGTCCGGCTTCTCAATTTCATTTCCCGTCCCTTGTATATCTTTGAATTCTGCACCGGGAGCGCGAATCCATTTCCCAACAATTTTTCCTTGCTGCGCCCCCTTCACGATTCGCTTCGCGAGAATTTCCCGCTAATTCAGCGCCCATTTTATTTATAATATTCCTCGTTAAGAGAGAGAGAGAAATATTAAAAATTCACTCTGCTGATATTTTTCATATACAAAAATTTTTAAATACCATCTTTTATGTTATTAAAAATTAGAAACGAACCGATTTTCTCGAATTGTAAAATTTTCACCAGTTCAACTGTTCTGCAGCTTCTGTTTCAGCATTTGCGGTTTCTATTCAAGTTTGATAGCAGGGCAAAGACGCGACAGAGACGGTAGTAATAAGGGTGAATTAGTAGATCGGGACGCGAGATGAGAAAATTCCATATTCGACAATGACGAAAATTCTCCGGGCGAATCGGGGGTGGTAATAGCCATCGCTCGACGTATACCGTCTCGGCACCTTTCCTACGTCACTTATTGCAGCGGCGATGGCGTCGACGTAACTCGATTTTGCGTTCCATCTGAGACGCTGAAGGTCCCTCCGGCCTGCTCCTCAATAAGGCAATTCGCTGACCCGAATTGACTCCATTGCCATGGAAAGAATGACTTTCCGAGGCGATATTTTGCTGGTTGCCCGCTCTAAAGGGTCCCGCGATATCCACGGAAAATCTTCCGCCTTTAACCCTCGTTCGTCCCTCAATCTTCCAGCTCTTCGTTCATTCCCTTCTGACAAATCCACGCGGCTCTAAACAGATTTTATTGAAAATAAAAGAACAATATATATATCGATCCTTCGTAGTCTAATGAAACTCCGAATAAAATATCGAAGAACCAGCAGAAAATTTTTTCATTTATGAAAAAACTGAGTAGACGAAATATATTATTTTCAATTTTAGAAAATGTTTCGAGGTAGAAAGATATTTTTATTCCTGAATATCAACGATTACTTCGATCTTCTCTTCATACATTTTCGCACACAGCTTTTCAGGGAACAGAGAACAGCAGCGCTGAAACTGAGACGAGGGTTGAAAAGCGGGAATCGTTCTCGAATCGATCGTCGAATCCAGCGGAAACGTCCTGCTCCGAGTTCCGTGGACGAGAAAGATCGGCTTCTGATTGAATATTCGCGTGAGTCGAGTCAGGGTCCGTCGGTTAATCGTTACGATCCTCCGAGGGGTTGGGGGGTGAATAAATGCTCGTCGATCCAGATTCGGAATTCTTATCTGTCCGCAAAGCTTAATCCTCCGCGGCGAAGTCGGTCGGGCGCTAAAAAGTATTTTACGAGCTGCTTATACGTTTCAGCGGTCACCCTGACACCGAATCCAATTTTCCAGATACGATCTTTAGTGGGGATCAGGTGTCGAAGGTCCGCGCCCCTTTCCAGCCTGGCGTGTTCGCATTGTGCGCCTGTGAAATCATTATGGTCTCCTCGCTTTCCGTGTGCTGTGTTCTCATACACTTTTTACCAACCAATGGAACAATACTCGTGAAGAATTAATTTTTAAATAAATGGAATAATCACGAAATAGAAAATGTCCATCAAAATATTCATCATTGTTCTCGATCCATATCGTTGTACCTATTCTTTCGCCATCTTCCTGGCAACTTGATCGCTAATTACTATAATAGAATGTACGATAAATATTATAATTATAAAAATATAATATAACTTTTTTATATGAAAATTCAATTATTACAATTACGCATTTACAATTGAAACATTGATTAATTTTTACAGACGCAATTATATATTCTTGAAAATGGTCGAAAGCTACACCGAAATGTTGAAGATAGTTTTATTAATTTGCAAAACTGTTTGGCTAGTAACACAGGATCGAACCCGTGCGCTGTAAATATCAATATATTTATTTCAAGTGAAAACACGATCGCGACGATGGCCGCGAGATTACGTCCGCGGTCCGCCATTTCGGAAAAGTGAGCGGCCGCGTTAGTATCTGTCGTTGTATCGCTATATTTTAATATTTCCCGCGTGGCGCGGCACGGCACGGTGTAGCGCGGGAGTCCTGAAACCGGGGCCAGATAAAATGCTTTACGACGCCGAGGAATTAACCCTTGATTTCCGGGCATTAGTCTCTCTCTCTCCGCGGAGTCTGTCGAGATAAAGGGGTGGCTTCTTCCTTACTATCTCTCCGCGGCATAATGGCCGACGAAGAAGGGCACCGTTCATCGCGAAAGATATAATGGAGCCCGCACCGTGGCTCCTCCACGGCCCCGTACACCCGCGATTTATGGTTTCTTTTATTTAGGGGAATAATAGAGCAAGGTTATACCGGGCTGCACGACGCTTCGAATCGTCCGTGCGACACTCCGCCATTCGGTCATCTACCTTCTTCATTCGCTTCTCAAACAGATTACCCCCTCACGATCATTTTCTACCATCGATCGGCTTTCGGTCACTTTAGCTGCAACAATATCGATACACTCTCGATGTATTCCTACGTCTTTGTAGAGTAGTAATTAATGCAGGAAAGTCGAGATCGAAAAACACGTTTCTTCGATCTAATTGGTTAGTGTTTACGATACTCTATACGTTTATGAGGCAGATTTAATAAACATTTGAAACAATTGCCCCTGGAATCCAGGAAACTGACAGTACCAAATTTCCTTCGATGAAAGGGATAGCTGATTGTACCCTGTACACGTAAACGATAATGATCACCGTAGGGATCGGCATTGCACGTGTTAGCGGTGGTTCTTCCCGGGCAAGATGAGAGGAAAAAGCGGATACTGGCTTCCGGCCATAGGCAATCTTCCCGGATTCTCTAGCGGAAAAAAGGAGGAAGCATATCCCTCGAGAAGAGTAGCATCGCGACGAGTATCTAGTCGAGCACGTTCGCCTTTGTCGAGAGAGAGAGAGAGAGAGAGAGAGTGTATGTGTGTACGAGAGAGAGAGAGAGAGAGAGAGAGAAAGGTCGAAACCTAGG
Source organism: Lasioglossum vierecki (assembly GCA_028455595.1). Lineage (NCBI taxonomy): Eukaryota > Metazoa > Arthropoda > Insecta > Hymenoptera > Halictidae > Lasioglossum > Lasioglossum vierecki. The sequence goes on from CM052343.1 coordinate 1,644,070, forward strand.
TATAATATTCCGGATATTAAATCGCTTTTAAATCGGCTTAGCGTTAACTAGTGGCACTTTAAGCTGCCCGGTGAAATGATTATCAGGGCTTCCCACTCCGTCGACCCGGCTAGCTGTTATCGCCCGTTGATTAATTGTTATGCAATATGACGTCACACACGCCCGCCTACCCGGATTAGAATCCCGCGGTGGAGCATCACGGCTACTGCCACGGTCTCTCCCACCCCCGCCTATCGTTCTCAGGCTGGCTCTCTCTCTCGGACGTACGCGCCCTCCGACATAGTCTTCGTCGTTCGTTCACGGGAACCGCGTTGCATATAGAACCGGAGGGAGAGGCGCGAAGTTTCCGGCTAATCCTACGAATTTGAGCCAACCGAACATAGGACGCTGATGAATATTGATACAGACGCGGCGGACACCTACCCCCTGTCTATCTCGCCTAGCCTCGCCTCATACCCACCTCGCCTCTACCAACACACCTTGCCTGGCTTCTTCCTCCTCGGCCCGCCTCCACCTGAGAAACGCAAGGTGTCCAAGTGCATCCGGCATGCACGCCGACGAAGAACACTCCTTCCAACCCTCCCTGCCACCTCGCCATCTTTGTGTCTCCGAATTGTATCCTTTGCTTTTTAACACGGAATTAAACTTGAACTATACAATTTACATTGATTCATTTTTACAGACGCAATTATATAATTCTTGAAAACGGTCCTAGGTTATTATGTTGTGCTCAAGGGAATAATTTTATTTATACGATTTTTGTGGGTTGAAGGTCATTTGTAGGTCAATTATTATTTAGGTTAGGTTAGGAACATATTATTGTGTCGTTAACATTACGTTAACGAAAATGTATCATTCCATTTGTATTATATTATTATATTATATTATACTTTATATTATATACTTGATATACTATCTTTATATATCTGATCTGCCTGAAGCAAGTTATTCTTTGGTTGTGTTTTAACAGTCGACGAAATCTCGCGGCATAAATGGAATGTTAAGCGTAATAGGTACGGCGTTGAACACGTTAATACGGAAGGTACAAGCAGGTCCCAGTAAGCACCTGCAAGTACAGCAACGAGGGGTTGAAATGCGCGCTTCTTCCGACACCGCGCCACTAATAAGCAGTGGCACCAGCCACATGCTAATGCATAATACCGATCAAACAACTGTTTAAGCAGCCCCGAGAGTTAAGTGCACCCCTATTCTTCGTTGCACCCGACCACCCCTCCGACCACCTCGTCCTCGACCAACACAGGCGGGGTTGTTTTTGTCCCGGGCGTGTCCTGTCGCTCGCGATTCTCCTCACTTTTCAACCCGTGCAACGAGGAAGAACAATCCTGGACGAGTTAATGATACGACAAGAATCCTCCCCTAGCTGTCCTCGATGGTGCTCCGGCTTTTTCTTGCCCGGGGAACCACGAGTTGTTAATAAAATTTCTTTCTGGCTCCGTCAAGGATGGATGCTTCGTATATAGAATTTTTTTTTATTTTACATTGCTTTCAATTCTTTGCTGAGGTTACCACCTTGGACAGCGCAATATTATAATTGGCACATCCAATCACATTGGCATATCCAAAATATTGGATATATATTTTTCTCGAATATACAGAGAATATAACTATGAATATATATTCATAGAATATTTTGTGCTACTAGGGTATGTATAATTGATCAATGAAATTGTATTCTTTAAAATTTAACCATTGAATTTTATATTTAAATTGAGCACGAATTTATGCAATCGTCTAATGTTAAGTGCAATCTATCCTCTCGTAAAATCGAAAGAAAAGATATTCTCGGAGCAACAAATTGTGCGAGCATCATTTTGCTCGTTATCTATTTCATTATGAAATTTAATTGTTATTCGATGCGTAGTAAACAGTGTAAGGGATAAGTTGGCGTTACGCCGAATGTTAATCGTGCAACATTGGTTCGCCGAGGATGGGACGACGAGAACCAGACAATGCGAACACGCTCTTAGATGCCGAGGTCAATAGTTCGCCGGCGAGACGGACGTATATCCCATTTTCGTGGGCCGCTGATTGAGGACAGATGCACGAGCAGGGGAAGTGCGCTGCACAGTATGGACGGGGGGCACAGTCGATCACAATGACCCCCAGAGAGCGCACAATGGCGCACTGGCTCTCTTCAGCGGGACCATTGCCGACCCGAAAATCACTCGGCTATGACAAAGAGCTGTGTTCGCGCTCCCGCAAATATGTTGTAAATACAGGAATACACCGAGTGTGTCTGCTCGGGGCGAGCAAACGAAACCCCACTGAACAACCTCCTCTCCACCGAGACACTTCCGAGACGGAAAACGCTTCTTATGCAATCTTCATCTTGGAAAAGATTTCTGCGTTTTTCCTTCAGAGTACTAGGTCGATGCATTTATTCTTTCTCACTGTGTCGCGACTGTGTCGAATCGAGATGAAGAATTAATATATCTTGCAATCAATGCAGACAATTTTTATTCTTCATAAAGAATTCGCAGTCCAATAATCATCGATACTGGGATAAATGAAAATTTTCTGCTAATGTGCAATAAGTAAATGATTAGTTTGCAACATCATTTCTGTAAAATTCGTCCTGGCAGAGTTAAAGGAATTTAAGACATTAAATTGGCAAGGTATTATTTCCGCTTTTAGGATCCTAAAAATGCAATGATTCGATAAGACGCTTCTGAAATAGTAGGAATGAGCGAAGGTACGTTTGGCAAAGCGGATGAATGAAAAAAACAGGTGATTCGATCGGAGCCCCGGTGGCGGCTCAGCTCGGTATGGCGCTTGTGGTTCGTTTCCATAAAATCTGTTGCTCGCGTTGCCGGCCGAAATCCTAATTAAACGGCAGATTCGAATTCGCCGGTGGTCCGCGTACAAGCTTAATCCCGGGAAAGCGCCGATAATATCGATCGACGAGCGGCCGAGTTAATTAAATTAAAATACTCGTATAATAGCGCGCCAGATGGCACGGTCAGAACATACAACCTGGTATATCGAGTGCTAGTTCAGTTCACCCCACGGACTCACCCCTCCACCCCCTCGAGCTATAATACGTAACTCGTTTAGACCCGCAGGTTCACGAAAAAGCGAGGAGGGCGACGCCGTCGCGGGATTTCGCCTGGCCAAATCATTTAAGGGACCCCCCAAGATTGCTTCCTCACGCTGGTCTTTTCCGTCGAAAATCGCGGACACTTTGCCTCCCTGATTTATTTTACGCTTTTACCCCTAACCTGACCGTTCACCTTTCCCCGGCATTCTATTTTATTCTTCAGAAATGATTTTTCCAACTTTATCGAACGTCCCGAGGTGCCATTTCGTTGGCTCGACGGACAACGAGACCAGATTCCAAGGATTTACGGATTCGAGATGATACGGCCCTGATTACCTATTTACCAATGACAATCGAATGGTTATTTAGTTTCATGGGGTGAGAATCGAACCGCAGTTTAGCATTACGGAGGCCGAAGGCAGGTCGTTAGCGGCGTTGTCGCAACATATGCGCTCGGCAGGCTCCATATGGGCCACCATGGACCCAAATACGAAGCCCCCGTAGCTAGAGCAACGTGCCCCCGCCATACGGAGATCGATACCGTTTCGCTCTTTAATCGGTCTGCTTTTGCGGCTTTCCGCAATGTTTTCCCAGTACTTCTATATTCGCGTTAACTCTCGCTTTCACCTCGGACCTTGTTACTTCGAAAATGTCAACGATAATCGCTCGCAGCTTCGACTATCTTTATATTTAAATAGTAGTTTTCATTTCAACGAGAAAGTACGTAAAAATATTTTACAACTTTCAGCAACTACGATTGAGAGTTTTAAGAAAAGCCACGTACAAAAATATTGGAAAATTATTCGACGGCGAACAAGTTGCGTAACAAATGGAGGAGCAAGTCGAGTGGTCTATCAGGTTTCACCGATTCCCATAAGCATTGCGGTCTTCGGCGACTTTAAATGCGACCATATGATGAGGGCGGCGAAAAAAACTCGGTATTTTCTATAACCACTACCGGGAGAACGGAAGGCTGTAGAACAGGGGGTAAAAGGGGATCGGTTTTGCGCGGCAAGTGCAGGCGATGCGCGCATACACCATGAAGCAGAGGAGACCCCCATGGCGAGAGCTAGCGTACGGGCACTGAGCAGGTTGACTAGCTTTGTCCGTGCTCGACGATCAGCTCGACGATGGGGTCGGTCCGCGCACAGATGGGCCGCTAATCTCATTGAAAACTCATGAGGACTCTCAGGGTGGGGGTGGTGAGCCAAGGGCTGAACCCTGCCCTAGAGAAGTCTCAGCAGCGTCCTCGTATGGGGGCCAAGCACCGTGCCAACCACCATATGTCGTACGTATATGCGCGCAACTATAAACGCCGCGCCACCGCGACGAGAATATGTCACTGGATGTTCGACCAGGTCCGAGAGAAGCGATCCTGCTATGCCTCGTCCTTGCGAGGGTCCTCTGGAAAGTTTTCAGACCACAACACCAAAAATGTCTGTGAAAATTTCAGACATTTTGCACGCTCACTTGTTGTTCGATAGTCGTGTCAGGTAATGTCTGTGTTCTTGTAAAGAAAACGCTGTTCCATCAAGGCAACGTATATGCTTACATTTCGCCGGTCGCCATGACACTTCGTTAACCATACCCCGTTAGTTCTTACCATAATTTATCTCACGTTTGCTATTAAATTAAGTCCTTAATTTGTCTTAATTATTGCAATCGAGATTAAAATTACTTGACAACGATAACAACTTACATAATAAATATGTAAGTTACAGCAATTGTTGTGTGATTTAGAGAAGCGGGACGGTGGTCTTTCGTGGAGCAGAGTTTGGCCCTTTGGCGGGATGATCCTCGGTTTCGATTACCCTTGTCCAGAGCGGCTCGTATACATATTTAAGGTAGCGAGTACCGTTAAGATCATCGTAGCATAACTCCGTGCCGGCTGGCCCTCTCATGCATATTCCTGCGGTTTAACAAACACTCCTTTCGCGGAGACACGGCCTTTGCGAGAGGAAGCGAGAGGCGAACGGTGCTCCCATAGCTGGGTTACAGACGTTGAAGGAGAGTAAGAGAGAGAGAGAGAATGTAGTGGAACCGGTGAAAGAGACTCGGGCACGCACTCGCAGGCATACGGGGTTGCTTTACGAGCGGACAACTAAGGTATGCTGCCGGTTCCACCCCCTGCTACCCCCGGTATAATCGTGGCTCTCGTAACAAACCCGGAGCTGCAACGGGCCACAGGTTTTATACCCCGGCTGCTCCTCCGGTTCCTACGACCAAGTCGCAACCGCAGTTAGAGTCGGAGGTGCATCCACCGTGACCGAGTCCGTCGCACTCGCTGCCCTTACGGAATACGCTGCGCGTAAACTTTCGGAACGCGGCCAGATACTCGGTGCCTGACTCGCTGCTCTCCTCCGCTTTTTCCTTAAAACCGACCTCCACTGCACCCCCAATCCACTTCGCCACGAGTCCGCATGGAAAAAATTGAATATAAATCAAAATACTTGAAATAAAAAACTTGTGTAAAAATATCACTTTCTTATTAAAAAATATTAGGAACCTCTCCGAAATATTAGGAACCCCTAGAATACCTCCGACTACAAAGGATTAATATGTGAAACAATGAGCAATCCCTATAGATACGTACGTGGGAGGCTTCATTGTATGATTATTATGGTTTCAAGTGGCAAACAACGATGCGACTTGTGGGGCAACCTGCAATTAATGATTGCTCGAAGGATAAATATCTTTGGAAGGCTCGAGGCTGTTCTAGGGGGTTCGCCAGTCCGTATCGATGTTTGCATAAACTCTTTGGAGGCGAAATGGACCGATCAGGTAGAGATAACGCAGACCAGGGGTCCGTCCTGGGGGTTGTCTAGCATGATTGCTTCTGACAGCGCAGTTAGGGGCGATGAACGGCCGATTGGCGGATCGAAAGATAGCGAAATTGGATACCTGGCACATATGCTTCGCCAACTAGCATCACGGAAATATGTTCCTCGAGGTTTAATCGTATTCGTCGCGAGAGAGTTACCAACCCCCAGCCGAAATATTCCATGTGCCATCTAAATACCGTGGTGCCCAAGGTGGTTCTTAAATAAGATTTTAAATCTTAAATAAGATAAAAGAAAATTTCTTCGTGTCCCCCGTCGCTAAATAATTCTCATAGAAGAATTCCAAAAGCGACGTTAAATAAGGTAAAAAAAACCCAGCCGATCGATTCTTCCTTTGACGGATCGGTCGAAGGGAATTCCTCGATCGGAATCGAGGACGTCGACGATCCTGGAAGAACCCCAGGTGTCCTCGGTTTTTCCGCGCGCCGGGAATCAAGACTCGGACAAATTACACGCGGGACAGACTTAATCTAGCCCCGTTCCTCCAGGGAACGCCGAAAGAGAATCAAAGTCACATCTGTGACGTCTAGAACGATGCCACGGTCGTCCTGGGTCTTTTCGCAGCAAGATTGATGACGACTGCCGCGCGCTTTATTCACCGTTTCCCGGCATTCTCTCGCTTCCGGCCGTAGAAGATGCGATTTCTCCGTGCAAATGAGACGTCTCCGCCCGGGAATCCAGTTTCGACCTCGCCCGCTGACAAATGCTCCGAGACGCGTCGCCTCTCGAACGTTCTCCGTCATTCCTGTCGGATTCGACGCAATTAAACCTTTCAACTTCTCTTGGAACCCTCGAAACAATCGATAGCTTCCGCAACATCGACGCAGCTCCGTGGCTGATCAAAGACGAACGGCATCTACTTGACGCCTTGGTCCGAATGCCGGACGTCCGAATCTACTGAAAAGACTTCTGGCTGCGAGGATAATTAGATCACTCATTTTTTTCGAACGTTAGATTCATGGTGGTCTTAGGACCCACTATAACAGTAAGTATGAATGGCGTTAGGCGAAGAAGCAACACCGAAATCCTCTTCGAAGAGGTGTAGCAAGGAGAGCAACGATGAGAATCGGTCTCGGAATGGAACCCTAAGGGAGACAGGATGATTCGAGAAAGGTCTCGACGAAGCGTTACCGATACGGTTCCACTTGGCGCGTCAGGAAGCGGCTCCTGGAGGAGGGAAGTCTCCTCTGGTTCTCTGCGGAGGGTCCTCGGGGTCGCGCAGGGTCTGGGCGTCGTCCATCATTCGTCGGAACGACGAAACGCTCGGTAGGTTCGGGTTTTCGTAGCAATGGAAAGAGAGCAAGAGAGAGAGAGGAGAGGGAGGGAGAGAAAGGGAACGAGTGAGATCTGCATAGCGAGCCGGCATCTCGGGACGAGCGAGCTAAGTGCGGGATTATGCAAAGCAGCGGCCATACAGTATAAAAATACGGAGCGACTCCGCGCCATCTTTTCCGGACCATTCTAATAACTCCCTCCCATCCGCGTTCCTCCGACTGCCTCCTCAAGCCTCCGACGCCGTTCCACCGATTCTCTCCCGGAGTCTCTCCTCCAAGCTCTGTTCGTTCTGCTCGTTCTACTAGTTTCTCTCGTTCCGTGCAACCCCCAGGGAACCCGTGCTCGCGGAACGGTCACCCCCACCGCCCCAAGATTTCGCCAAATATAATCGTAAAGCCGTCGACGAGGCCGTCGCGACTACGTGAAAACCGTGGCCCCTGACGCCTCCGACAAGATTCTCTGGCTGGCGCTCGTCCTAGTCTCTTCGACGCTTCCGCTGGAGAGACCTCTTCCTTCTGCGCTCATGGTTTTTCTCAAAAACGACGCTGGGAAATGCTTGACATCTGCCCGGCTACGACAGACCCAAAATATTAAAGCTTTCACCGCACAGGAGTATGCTCTGTACTGCAGTCACACGATGCTTACAAATTTTCATCCGCAGTTTCAATTGTTCTATACGTTCTTACAGAGATTCAATATAGATACGTTCTTATTAGAGATTCACCATTTCACGTGTATCGAAAATAGAAGTTTACACGTCTAATTAACATAATCCACTTTCATCGTTTCCTGAATCTTCCATTTTTCCGAGCAACTTTTCCAATTTGTCCTTCTTATTCGAACTATTACGAACATTTTTTTTTAAATTAGCTAAATCGGTCTAGCCGTTCTCAACTTTTTAACACATTAATCACCATGATTTGTGTAAATCAGATTTATTTCGTTTGTGTTCGAACAGGAAGGTACTCGATCCTCAACACCCTTGCAACGCAGAAGGGTTGTTCGCGAGCAGACTGTGGTAATGATGCTTAATTTTGGGAACAAGTTTATAAAACGTCGGTATATAGAAATCCCATGCAAGAGCTTTGTTACAGGATGAGTTTCGCTTGGTCGGCCGATTAAATCGGCGTCAAAAGCGATCGCTCTTGAGAGCGCGTCGATGCCAGTCACGCGAGTGATTAACGACGCATGAATATTTACGCGTGCCATTAATTTGTGCCGTTCGATTGACGGTTGTCCTACCGTAACTCGAGTGCACCGCGTGTTTTACAAATCGACGAGAGCGAATTGGATCGTTTTCCCGAGAGCCGCGAGATTTTCCCTGGAAAAGCGGATCGGATCGAACCGAGCCTCTGGGATTCTCGACAAAGGTATCCCCCGTGTGGCTGTCGCTTCGACACTTAAATTCCGAAACTTCTCGCCTAGGCGGCTCACGTTTTCCGCTCGCGAGGCGCGAGATAGCGGCGTCCGATAGCGGCCCGGTTGGAAGTCGCATTAATTTCCCTCCCGGTGCTCTTCGAGCAGCTCGCTGCCAACCGTGCCAGCTACTCTCGCGAGAGAGCTAGCGAGAGAGGAAGCGTAGGGGGCGAGAGAGATTGGTTCGCCGGCGAAACGGGGCAACGGAGACAAGAGACCAGAGAGTGCCACCCTCCACGGACGTTTAGGTAAGGTATTCACGTAACACATAAGCAACCGACGCCACAACCAGCCCACCGTGTGCACAGAGATAAGAGCGGAAGGTGGCATCTTAGGTGGCACTTCGAATAGAATTAAATTCCCGCAGCAACCGCGACCCGATATCGTCTCCGGATGATATCAACAAACTTCTCCGGCTGGCGTGCACACGAGCAAAGTCAATTCCGAATTCCACCGTTGCTCGAGCCTGCTCCGGATCCTCCACTTCCCAGAGACCAGCCTCGTTCCGAAGCCAATCGTAATGAATCGCGAGCCAGTCTAGCGAGATCCAATTTCTTCGATTTCTTTGGGAGAATACAAACTTAATTTCAGTAATTAATTATGTTAGGGGCTTCCGATTTTGATCACCTTGAAATATGTTGTCAAGGTAATCATTGTGCTCAACTTTTTCCTATACATGTTACCGCCGTTCGATTTTAGTTTTCGAGATATTTGCGAAAAACTATTGCTAATATTGTATTGAATATTTCGTATTCTTGCATGTATTAGCAATAGTTTTTTTTCAAATATCTAGAAAACTAAAACCAAGCAGCAGTAACATGTATAGGGAAAAGTTGTTCAGAATGGTGATCTTGACAACATATTTCAAGGTATGAAAATCGGTGACGAAGCTCCTAAAGTAAATGATTACCCACATTTAATTTCGTTAATAATCCACCAGGATTTGCTATTGCGTGTGGATAAATTCATTGAAAAATTATTCCTACCTGCTGTCGTAATAAACATACTTTTCCTAATTATTTTTTAATTAATATCGTGAAATTTTGTTGTCTAAAAATAAAATCTCTATCCGAGAGCAACGGCGCTGGGACAAGATCAGAAATCCAGTGGGACAAGAAACCGCTGCGTCCAGACGCGCGAAGGAGATGGCACCTTTAAATAGGAAAGTAACCCGGACGAATAAATATTTTTCTCGACAGCGAAGCGGCGCGAAGGAGTAATTAATAAGTTTGCGAGATAGCGATCTAGCCGGGCGTACCCGCTCGCGCCGTTTTTCGAGGGGTGACTCGGGGAATTAAGACACTCAGAAACATTTGATGGCTCACTTGGTATGCATGGTCTGGGTTATAAGTCAAGGAATTGCTCAAGCGCCCGTAAAATCTAAATCTCTGGCACTCGTCGACGGTGCTATCCCGCGCACCTACCGCCCTCCACCATCCGCCTCCTTCCATCAAGGATGTATACATCACCGCCTGGTTATTTCAAGAATCCTCTGAACTCATCGCACATTCAATTTATCAGCGAGTCGGGTAGATACCGTCCTGTTCCTTCGACCAGCGCCCAGATTCTTCTGAGAAAATGGTTATTATTATTAATACGTGTTGGAGTAAAACAGTTCTGAAATGAAGACTCAGGATCCAAGAATCCTGTTACAATGTACCAAGTAGTGTACGGTGGTGTGAAGAACATGAAGAACATGCTTGTGGATGCCAAAATAGTATATATTCTAAGAAAACATACATTGTATGTTTATTAAGAAACCTCAGTAGGCACAAAATATACAATATTCTATTTTGTGTTTCAGATTGTTAAAAGAGGAATATTTTATTGTCGAAATTGTATATCTTATTTGAAATACTATTTTCTTTAAGGAAATTGAATGAATGCTTACCTCTGATTTGATATATCTACTTCAGACCTGTTAAATATATTTTTGGGGCTGCGGGTTGAATGATACGATCGTCCGAGGTAATTGTTGCATCTCTGAGATAAGAGGTTCCGGTGTTACGAGCTCGGACGAAAGCGAGACCGTTTCTGCTGAGTCTGTGCGATGATAAATACGCAGCCGATGCAGCGTTGATGAGAGACGGTCGTTTATCAATCAGCCATTAACGCAGCCCCAGCGTTCCCGTGCAGCTTTAGCAGCTTCGTCGAAAACCTGCTCGCTCCTGCCTCCATATTTCACGGAATCATCGCGATTCTCTTCCGCCGGGGTTCCCCGCGCACTCGATTTTCCATTAAAATCCGACATCCACATTGGTCGCATACAAGCCCGCCGTTCGAAGGAAATGTTCCACCAACGCGACGCGGCTCGGCCGCGGAACAGCGCGGAATGGCTAGAGGAATAGCGAGAGGTGGCCGACACTCGATAGAGATACGCTCCCCGGTGGCAATGATGGAACTGCCGAACCTTGCACCGAATCGTAACCCATAATCTGCGGGATTGCGTTTCGTCGGAGCGCGAGGGGACCATGAATCGCCCGACTCGATCCAACGATCCCGCCTAGATCTCCGTTAAATCTCGGTTAAATCTATATCCCAGCCAATTAAAATTTCGACTCGATCACACCGTCGCGAGAAGCTTCTCTTCCAAATCTCAAGCACCAAGATGCTCCCCTTTAAAGGAGGCTATAAATTAATTTTTAGAATTAATACAAGTTTTATTTAAATTAAATATATATTTAATATTAAGTAATTTAATTTTTGATAATTTTCATTTGTGAACTGGGATTAGGTCCAGTTCCTATTATTAAACGAAATTAATTGATAATTAAAAATATTAAATGTAAATCATTGAAATTAAATATTATGCCTGTTTTATATACTTATTAGAGGAATTATTATTCTTCATTCTAAATCGTAATTATTCCTGTAATCGAATTACAATTGTTCTCTCAATTGAAATATAGAAATCGATCGAACATCCTGAGTTTGTATATTGCGGGAATCGGATACATCGTGTACCACCACTGATTCGGGCAATCTTGCGGAAATATTCGCATAATTCACTGTAGCTGCAGGGGTCGGGCAATTCGCTCGAGTCCGAAGCACTCCGCAAGGTGTCCTTTTGCCGCAGAACGCTCGGTTGTCAGTGTTAACAGCCCTACGCAGGATCCAGTGTCAGTGCTAACAGCTCGCGCGTGTCGGCCACGTGCCGGTACGCTCACCAACCCTCCGCGCGTTTAACTTGGACGAATTGGGCGCGTCTCTCGCTGCGAAACTGCCCTAACCAACTTGTAAAATAACAGGCACAGATGCCCGGAGAATCTGCAACTTGGATAATTCTCACGCGCTCGTTCCGTCCCGATTTCTCACCAATAGACAGCAGATCTTTATGCAAAAGAAAAATGTTCTGTATAATTTTGCGGGAAGCATGAATTAAATAAAAATTCATTTCATCCCTTAACTCCTTGCCCTACGAATTATCTTATGGTTTTTAAAAAAGAGAAAATATATATCTATTGTATGCCTACATGTTTTCCAATAAACTATATAGAAATAGAAATAGAATAGAAATTTATAAAATAGAAATTAATCTCAAAGAAAATTAATAATATGTTATACATATTAATTAGACTCTGTTCTGAATCTTCTAACCTTTTTAATGACGTCTTCACGTTGAAAGCAACGCAACACTATTGTTAGATTTTTCAAATATTTTATTATTTTATATTTCACCCAGCAGATCCTTCCTCCTTTTCACCACGCAAAAATTCTATTAGATCGCGATGTATAAGATACGAGTGGTGCTCGTTTGTAAGGAAAACGAGGTTTCCACGAGAAGAAGAGAAAGGAGAAGCCGGACGGTTTCTTCTTGGCAATATTTAAGGGTTGTCGCCGTCGCGACGGTGGCCATTGAAATATTTCCAAGAGTTCATTCTGCTGGCTATTTAGAAAGACGGCGAAGATGGGAACGGGGAGAGGTTCTACGAGTCGAGGTAGATACTCGGCATAAAGTAGAATTAGGGCTCGACGTGTGTCGGCGAGGCGGGTTCGTTGGGACAGGATGCCACGATCGGCAATAAATATGGTTGATAAGCTGGGGATGGTCGGCGCACGATACTGAAGCGCTCCGCGGAATCCTGGCGCGCGACGCGTGTCACCAATAACATCCAAAGCAGACCCTGCGACTTTACGACCGCGAATTAGGATTAGATTCGTCTGCGCTCGCTAGATATCATACGGTTCGTCGGTCACAGATTCGTTTTGCGAATCACTTTTCCCTGGAGCCCGATTGCAATTTGTTGACTTGTATGCGAAATAAAAATTGTCTGAATTTATTTCTTTTCTGAATCATTTGAACCCTTTGCAGTTCGAGAAAGTTTAACTTGAAAATTCTACATTCCTTCCGACCTAGAATAATTTTATTATGTATGATATATTTTTTTTTAATTTGATGGATATGAAATTGATACGATACCTCCTACAATATTTAAATGTATAAAAATTGGGTAAAGTTATGGTAAACAATATTGGGAACAATAGTGCAATCAATCCAAGATAGTAAAACAGTATTTTTAGATTCTTGGAATACTGTTACTGTTTTAATATTAATTTAATTATTTACTGTACTTTATTAATAAATTTTTTAAAAAAAGCAACAGAATAAAACAGTCTAAGACGCAATATGTAGATAAAATATGCTGCAGAATTAATCGCCGACCACAGCAACTACATTTACAGATTGTTATTGCGAGCGTGGTCGGTAGGATACGAAAGGGTTAATCCATCGGTTGAGAAATAATCCGTAGACCGTTGGTAAAAAAGTTGTACTCGCTGGTTTCCTCGGTTGGGTGTTCCGTGAACGCTCGGAAGCCGGAGCCCAATCGAAAAGTCATTACAACTTTTTGCCGACTCAATCAAGAAGTTAATGTCCTTTAACCTCGGGACGTTCCCCGCGGAGGTTTGCGGAGCCTGCGGAGGCTGTCCGGAGTCGGAGCAAGAACTCGACGGCTCTCACATGCCCGGCGAAATAGATCGCCAGCTTATGATTGATCGCCTATTGGCTCCGCGGCCCGGCCAGCCTTTTTCCTCTCGTTTCTTCCGCGATATCGGGAATTATTGCCCCGCCATCCAACTCCAATCTGATTCACCCTGCCTTATTTTTACCGTCCGGTGCCCCGGCATTACGCGCCAGCCCTGCATTTTCCCTTGGACTACTTCGCCGTTTCACAACCACCGTTTCTAATTCCAGTCGGAAGACTTCATTTCACAGTGCCAGACTAGCATTAACATATTCACGACTGTCGAAAGGAGCAGAAAGGTTGCTGTATTGTTAACAATTTGAATCCCGTGTCTTCCAGAAATGCTAGACGGAATTATTATTTAATTTATCGAGTGTAGCAAATGTTTTTAGAATCTTTTTATTTCGTTGAATAATTTAATTGGAAATGAACATTTTTTGAGGCTTCTACGAATACGAATTTTTTCCAGAAATAGTAGACGAAATTATTATTTAATATCGAATAAATTATTTTAACCTGAGCATTTTTGAGGCTTCCATGAATACGTACGTCCATGTTGGCGCGGTTCAGGTGTTCTGTGGTTAGGTGGGCGACGTATGTCACCCGAAGAGATCGCGGTGTCTATCGACCCACGCAGAGAAATCGTAGGAAATTCGTCAAGAAGATAATCCGAGGAATGATGATCCCTGGCGGATCTGCTGGCACCTTCTGTCCAACGCGGTCGATTTAACGCGCCTCATTTCTCTCCGGCAACGAGGTGTCCGCAAGGTGGACCACCTATCTTGTGGTAACCACAGATGAGGCTGCCTCGATTACAATCAAGCGCCTAACCGGAACAAATAACAATGATACCAGTACTTGTCCTCGCTTAATTCGAATTGCTGCACAACTATTTCCATTATTTAACAATTTCCAAATAGATTTTTCAAAGCAAATCCTTTCGATATTTTATTAAATAAGATCACTGGGTCCTGCTTCTATTTTGATAAAAGATTTTATGCATTTATGACAAGAACGAACCAGGCGCCATGTAAGACAGTAAAAAGTACTAGTACATTATTTTCACCCTATTGAACTCATTAAGAAAGTTACTTTGTTTTGTTGCAATTTAAGTAGAACATTTTTTATTTTGCACGAAGATCCGCTGTCCAGTAATAATAATATATTGGACCGAGTAGCAAGAATTATCATTGGACCGGAGCCGGGTCGATCCTCTTTGCGAGAGTGCATCGTCGGTTTATCGTATTGTTTTAGGGGCAGTATCATTGCGATCGGCGAACAGCGGAGACGGACAGAGAAATCAAGAGATATACCGAGAAAGAGAGAACGATTTGTTCGGAATAGAGCTCGTTGGAACGAATGTTCGAGGAGACGGGGCGAGAACGATGATCGTTCGCGGGATAATCGTGAGCGGTTGGAGGTCCATCAGCGGATTCGACGAGTCTGCCGAACGTCCAATATCCAGGAGGTCGGTCATAAAAAAAGAGAGGAGAGGAGAGAGCGTCGAGGCTGGCGCGCGGGCGTTAAAAATATTCAAGATCGTTTGTCAGGCTGAATTACAGGCTGGACGTGGCGTGGCATGGCGTGTCCTCGCACCCTCTTTACCCCTCTTTACCCTCTCGAGTCCCAAGTGATAACGGGGTAAAACGGGATCCTGCGGAACGCGATGCGCAACGCCGGCGAAGAGAACACGGCGAGGAGAGGAAAGAAGAGAGTCGACGGGCGGCTACGACCACGACTACGATGCTCCTCGTCTCGACGACGACTACGACGACTACGACGACGATGATCACGACGACGACGACTACGAACGACGGTCCCGGGCACATGTGTCGAACCTGAAATATGTAGGCGTGGTCTGGATGGGACTAGCAGACGCGTCCCGACGACCGAATATGTTCACCCCGTTCGTACGCTCCACCCCCGTCTAACTATGGAACGGCTGCCATTGGCCGGTACCACCCTCGTTGCGCCTCCACCTGCCACACAGAGCTTCCCTCCGCCGGTATTCTACCCCTAAATATAGGGGATGCGCGGCCAGTTCCTTCATTTGAACGTGGTCCGTCGTCGACGCACGCTGCTACTGCGCCCTCGACATCCCTTTTCTCTTCCTCTCTTTGCTTTCTCTCACTCGTTCTCTCTCTCTATCTCTCTCTCTCTCTCTCTCAAGCTCGTTGTATCTCTCTAAGTCTGACTCTCTCGCTTTCGCTGCCACGATACCCCACGGTGTTTGTTGTGTCGCCGGATTCAGTGGATGGACTCTCGTGCTTCGAGACAGACGTTTGTTCCACGGCGAAATGGAAGAGTGCGAACCGGTTGCTTGAATACAGCGTGACACTGACTGAGAAGAAGATCCTTCTGCTGGCCGACTGGTCCGGTGAGTACCGAACCGTCGTTTCACACGTTTTCGCGACAACCGTCCGCGCGACAAGTTTGAGATGGATTGTGGACTTTATGGAATAGAAGAAACGTGGGCCGGAGTTAACCCTTCGCTGCATGATTCTTTTTAATTGGAGTGGAAATATTCGAAGGTCAGTTTTTGTGTTTTATTCGAGAGACAATAATTAAAATATTTTTAGAAAAATAAACATAGTAAGAAAAAACATTGTTAGCTGTATCAGATATGATAGACTATGCAGCGAAGGGTTGATGTTACTGGTACTTCGTGTATAATCTATTTAAATTATTGGAAATCAGTTTTTAGGTAACTAACTTTTTATATTGCATAAAGATCCGCAGTCTATTGGACAAACGGGATGTCAGAGTTTATCTGTCGTTGGGGGCTCGAAAGATTGCACAGATTCTGTTTACTCCTGAATATTTATATGGTATTTTTATATTTTTACGAACATCGAGAAGATCGGATTAAAATCATCGTCGCGAGTTCGACTCTGTGATCCAAGGGGTTAAGGACAGTTTGTGATCAGACACGAGGAAAAAGCAAACCCCGTTTATTGGTACTACTTCGCAAATTTTCCTACCTTCTCTACGTCAACCTCCGAGCTTCTAAACAACACATACTCCGTAGTTACGGATGTCTAGCATCAATTTTTAATGCGAAGAAGCGTTGCAATTTAAAAATTTGGATAGACAATTGATCCATTTAGAACAAAAATTAGTGTAATTTGAAATAGTTAAAGAATTTAAAATTACTGTTACATTACTTTCACCCTATTATACATATTAACTCTTAACCGCCCCTCGCATCAATTTCACACAGTTTCCCCGAAACAGGTGACACCGTTTTGTTACTTGTAAGTAAGTTTGTCCGAAACTTGGTGATTTTTATATTTTAATGCTGAATGTATAACCGCAAAAACCCAAGATGTAAATATTAATTTATCAATTTTAATGAAAGCATCGTAAAGTAACTGTTTGATTTTTTTATCACTGTGTGAATTTGACAGCGAGGGTCAGATTCAATTCGTGAAATGAGAGGACGACTGAGGCTTAAGAAAAAAAGAATCAATTTCCATTTGACTCTAGTTTGTAGCAAGAGTAGTATATCACAAATAGAAATGTTAATATCGCTCCACAAACCTGTTGTTAAGAACGATGGTAGTAACATGGTTCCAAGCTTCCACAATATTGGTAGCGCTTCTCTATCAAGTACCGAGTTCCCAACGACGAGCGATCCCTGAACAAGACGGCCGTAAACGTCTGTAAACGCGGGGTGACAGCGGCGAACTCGTTGGCCGAATCCGATTGACCCAATTATCCCGGTGTAGAGCGTAGCTGCGACACCTGGTCCGGGTGTACGGGGGCGCGACTCCCATCCATCAGCCCGGTGCCCGGCTAAATTGACCGTCGGCGGTGATTGTCGCAGGTCGATCATCCGGAACGAGCACGATGACAATGGAAGATCGCACGGGTGGCATCGACCGTGCCGCCCCCGCGACGTCCACGACGGCAACCACGGCGCTGACATCGTCCAGCCCGTCGTCTATCGGCGACGTCACCTCGGACGCCTCTTACCCTCTTCAACGAGCCAGCAAACGTACCTTCGACGTGGCTTTTCTGGTCGCACCGGACGAGAACCTGGCGCGTCGTCAGAGCGAGAAGCTGAGGATGGTCTCAGCCCGAAAAGATCGTCTACGAGAAGAAATTCCACCAGAGAACATCGTGGACCACGAAAGACTGCCCCAGAACCTAACCATCAAGAGTTACGAGAGCGACACCGGCGGTTCCGATAGAAGAAGATCTTTGCACTGCACGGAGAACTCGCTCAGTCCTCCGTACATCTCTCCCAGAACCTTAACGCCAACTCTTCCGGGTCTATCTCCGGACAACGATGCTCGCAGATACGTGACCAGCTCTCGGCTTCAAAAGACGCCGAGTCCGCCGTCGTTCGCGGCTCATCAAGCGATTCTATCCAGCTGTCCAGAGTCCGTGGAGCCAGGTTTAACTTGCAACAAGATTTACGACACGGTGATACCCTGTCCCAGCGAACGGCACGGCGAGTCCCGCAGCGCGTTCACCAAGGTGAACCTCGCTAGCCAGAGGAACGGCTTCAACGACGACGGACAAACCTCTCCGAGGTCCTCCATCTCTCCAGACGACCGGGCTAGCTACCAAAGCAGCGTCAGTCCTCCGGTTGTACCACTGACCGCTGCCACCGGATACAAGTACGCGCCGTTCCCTACCAAGATGACATACCCGTTTCTCGTCAGCCCTGAAGGAGCTCAACCCGGCCTGCTGGAGAACCTGAAGATCCCGCAGATCGCTCAGCCACCAAAGGTACCCAGCCCCAAAATGGCCAGCTTCCGGCCGGACATGCCACCGGTTTATCCCAACCTCTCGTACAACCCCATCTCCGTTTTCCCCCCGATGGCAGACGCCCTCACCAGGCCGAGATTCCTCGCGACGGCAGCGGGGGTGGCAGGCTTGCTACCACCGTCCTTCGCAGCGCTCACTCTGCCCGCTCAAAACGTTTGCGCCAAGTGCAACCTCTCGTTCCGGATGACGTCAGACTTGGTCTATCATATGCGCTCGCATCACAAGAACGAGAACTCGGCCGAGGCGGCCAGGAGACGTCGCGAGGAGAAACTCAGGTGTCCTGTTTGCGACGAGAGCTTCAGGGAGAGACACCATCTTACCAGGCACATGACTGCGCACCAGGATAAGGAGAGCGACGCTATCGTTGACCAGGTAGAGGTCAAGAGGCGGGCCACCACTGTGCACAGCAAGTGACGAAAGAAATCCGCGACGGAAGACCCCACGATCCTCGCCAGTGGCTACACATTCGAGAACTGAAGGACTTCGAGAATGGAAATCACCGACTCGGTTTGCACCGAAAATATTTCACTCCGGATTTCACCGACAACGATTTTGACCGACAACGAATCTAAAATCGTTGTCAAAGTCGTAAGGGTCTTAATAAGGTGATATTTTTGCTTAATTGTTAAATTATTAAAATAATTTAATATCATCTCTAAAAGGCTAAAAAATAACCCAAAAAATGTCACTTTATTATTGGCAATGATTTTAAATTCGTTGTCGGTCAAAATCGTTTTCGGTTAAAGGCAATGTCGGTCAAATCTGGAGTTGGTGAAATGTCGGTGAGAACCGTACCGGGGAAATTTGTGTCGGTCATTTCCATGGGACTCTTCGAGAACCAAGGAGGTATTTCTTCTTCGGTTTTCACAATTTCGTTTTTTATTACGGGACGCGACGGTCTCCGAATATGCTAGCTGTGAGCATCGGTCGGATTTTTGATCGGTTGTTGAGTTTGCATCGAGTACGTTTCGAGTTGGAGGAGTTCTTTTTTTGAGAAATGTTTAAGAGGTCCAAGGACTTTGTACGTTTTAGTTGGTTTGTTCTCGGAGATTTTTTTTTATCGCGGAGAAATCGTTGAGCAAGAGAAAACTTTGAAAAACGGGCTGTGAGCCGGAAGAAGGTTGGGAAACTGTAGTCGATAACGATAACGTAGTCCACTATCACTAGAGTCCTTGTTGCTGGATGTCAACCAGTTTTTGCACTCCCTTTTAACGAACGAACTTAATCGATATCGAGAGTAATTAATACGTCATTTACGTGGTATACGTGTACGGTGAGGCGGTAATTTAAGCACTATCATAGGAGATTCTCTCTTACGGTCTGCGATCAGGATATTCCCTCGCTAGTCAATATTAGGTAGGAGACAATTTGTAAATAACTCGGACTTTTATCGTAGCTTTAAGACCAGGGAATTGCCGAATTTCGACTTGCACCCAGGTTGTACCTAATTCATAAGCTAATCAGACTGAAATCATAATTTATAGTCTATCGTTAATCCTTTCAATGGTACACAGATGCACACTTTCAAAATTCAATTAAATATTCGAAGGGTCTGTCACACTAGAAATATACGTTTCTTTCTCATGGTAACACGGTGGTTCAACCTAGGTGTCTACGCCAAATTAGGTTACTTTCCCCTATACCTATACATAACAGAGAATTGTAAATTCCTTCGGCAGAGGCGATACCGCGTGCCGGGATCGTTAACCCCTTGCCCTACTTCAAGATCTATTAAAAATGTACGTTATTCACTTCTGTTGAACCGAAATCAAATTCTATTTCTCTGTTATCGAAACTTGAATCGTTGGTAAAAAATAAAACGCAGGAGTACGAACAACACAAATTTCTCTTTCTTCTAGAAAATTAATCCTTTGCCTTGCAACATCGAGTCGGAGATTCAATGAGATTATTCTTCTTTCGGTTATCAACATTTAGTCAGCGGACTAAACGTAGATTTTCGTATAGAACGCGATTGATAAGAGAGTACTTGTGGGGGCCACGAAGGAAACCGTAAGGGGGTGTGAAAGAAGTTGTAATCGTTGCGGGGGTGCAAGGAAGATCGTGGTGCAAGAGGTTAAACGATCCCGTGGTTGTCGAGGGGTGGCTCGGACCTTGTTTCAGCATGGTGGCAGGTGATCCGGAGGGGTGGCTACGACCAGGTGGGGGTGTAGAAACGGTCTGTACGTAGCGGGGGCGGGAACGTGGCGCGGTGTAAGCCGCGTTTGTTCGTGTGTCGGCGGTGGCACGGCAATAAATAGATCGTAAACCGTACCCCGGGCGAGCACACGAACCGTCGGAGCGCGCATAATGGTAGGAAACAATGAATGCCGTAATCGGAAACAGTGCCGGTTTGTTATCTGCCATTTACACTCCATTTAACTTCAAACAGTGAATCGGCTGGCGCGCATTCGCGTTTTAAATACACGCGACCTCCAGCCACCCCTCCATCTCTACCGGGGCTCCACCCCCGCCGTTCCAACCCTGCGATTCCTGTCGACGTACGGCTTAGCATAGGGTTAACCTGCCCGACCGGCCGGAGTGGCTTAATATTGCCCCGAATTGCTTGACTTATCACCGGCAACGCCACCGGGGCTTAATCTCCGCATATTTCCCACCCCTCGATCGTCTACTTATACTCCCACGCACCCTACACCTGCACCCACCTATCACTTCTTTTTTAATACTTAGTCTCTTCCTCCCTCAACTCTAAACTCTTCACTTTGTCTCCATCTTCTTTACTTCTTCCACGATTTACGCTGTTTCTTTGTCCATTTGAAGAAGAATAAAGCAACTAGAGGTAATACACGGTGTCTCGAAATTCTTTCAACATCTAGAAATGGGAGGTTCCTGAGATATCATTTTTAGCAACATTTTTCCTTCACCATCCTCGGCCCTAATTCTACCCACAGTTTTCCCTCGTTAATGTAACACGAATTAGGAAGGCACATCAATAGCAGGCACTGTTTCCAACTCAATCGGCCTGCTATACGCGTGAAGTGCAATAAGAATCGTCACAATTTATGGGCTGTATTAGATCGTAAAGAAGAGTTCGAAGCGATAGGAGCCACGACCGGATAAAATCGATAGGGGATAGAACTAAAATAAAAATAAAAAACTACAGTATTCTGTACAGCAATAATTACCAGTAGCGTGTATATAATACTTGCCGTCGACCCCCAAGCTTCGGACTTGGTCGAGGAGAGACGTTTAGCGTTGTAAAATCGTTGCTCTTAGACTGCTCGTTCCGATCACGATATAGGACATAGATATAATCGAAGTCCCTGCAAATATCGCATTGTTTCACGATCGCGGCGAACGATGTACATTCGTGCTCTAGAATTAAGGACACACCGTTCTGTTTCGTTTTGTAAGAATTATTTATCGCTCGATGTAAATATCACTCTGTAAATAAGCACTGTATGTATCTGGACTCGTTGTTAACGAATAAAAGGAAAAAGTGTCCGTGAGAACGGCTTTGAAAAACCGTCGAACCAACACCAAGCTACACCCATACACCCACTGTCCATCTCTCTCTCTCTCCTGTTTGGTTTATTTCGTCGTTTCTTCGCGCCCGAGCGGAAAAGAATGATTTAATTCGCTGCGGCGCGATGGTTCGTTCGAGGCACGAGTTTTTGCGCGTTGCTCGTTCTGCCCTCTTGTTCCCGATTGTCCCCGTATCATCGGAAGCCGATTACACGGCAATAGATTAATTCCCGGCCACTCGAGCCGACTTCGCCGGAACGTTTCTTCTTTATACGATTCTTTTTCTCGGTTTCGAGAAGCAAGAAGAAATCAATCGGGCAAAAAATAATGCGATACGAATAACAAAAAAAAACACACGCAACGTCGACTTGTTGAATCGAACAGGGACACTCCCCGAAGAATTGTCCGATAGGTGCCCGGTGTCTCCAGAGAGAAAAATACAGAGGAATCCCCTAAACGGGTAACGCTAAGCCGGTCGAAACCGCAGCCAATACGACAAACAATCTCTTACCGCCCTCGTTCCGGCTTAACTCTGCCCCTTAACCCCCCGCAACCCCTCACGGTAAGTGTACTTACCCTCTGCCCGAGGTCCATAAAGATAAATAACACGAAGCAGCCACGCTGGGATCCCGGAGTAGTTGTATCCCTTATAAAACTAGGAAGAACCCCATCGGAACTACCCCTCGTCCCCTACCATCCCCTATCAGCCCTGACCTGCTAGCCTCTCCCTCCTAACGAGTTCAACGCTTCCGTTTCCACTATGGTTTGTCTTGTTATCGTCACCCTTGTCTCACCGTCTCGGTATCGAACCTGTCTCCTCCTCCTTTTCGCAATTAAAAATTCTAAATATTAATATTTAATAGAATATTTTTTTAAATTATTTCGCGAGGAAATAATTTCTTATCGATCCTGGAGAAAGCAAATTATTGTACTCAGTTTTTTAATTTTATACAGTGTCGCTTCTTCTAGTAATTAAAAATTCTAAACGATTATAACATCGTGCCTTACGTAACCAGAATCGGGACAGAATATCTTTTTTAATTATTCTTAAATTATTTTAATATTAATTAATAACGTCACTCACTGGTTGCCCCAGATTTTAACCTTCAAATTATTTTACCCAGCTCTTTATTTTATACAGTGTGAAATGTTCGTTCGTTCTTCGATAAATTGTGTGTAATCTCTCGACGCTGTGGGGGAAATCGATAGTGAAAACTCTTGACTACTAAGAAAAGTGCATCGAGCGCGGTCATTGTGGTCCGTTAATGTTGTCGAAAGATCGGAACGGGATGATGAGCGTACGAGACAATGCGTCCAGAGCGATCGAATCTGAACGCGAGGGACGAAAGTGGATTTGAAAGAGAGACGCGGACCATTATGTTTGGTGGTTCGATTTAAAAGGAGCATCGGTCTATTTCCCCTTAGCTCTGGACGAGACGGACTCTTCCCACCCTTGTTAGCGATACTTCTCCGTGTCGAATCGCGCGCATGCTTGTTCTGTCAGTGAAATAATGACAATGTCATAGCTCCGGGCCGATTCGCCACGGCGCCCCAGCCACGTGGGCGACGATTGGACGCGGATATGCTAATATGGCGTCCGTTCCGAGACATTAACTTCTCGGTTTGCCGATCCTCGCCAGACGAGTCACGTCTTCGCGTGGAACATCGAAGGACGTCGATCACCGGATCCATTCCCTTCGGCTGTGTATCGACTGCCTCGGTTCAACGGATCGGACGGAACGTGACTCAACCCCCGCGAATACTCGTCTCGATACTCGTCCTCTTACGTCTCGATTCCTCCTTGCTATAACGATCATCGAACTCTTCAAATAGTCTCGGAAGGGTCTTCGACCTCTTCCGGATTCATCCTCGTTTTCGAAATCGAGGCTGTTTCATCAAACTAATTTTTTGTCCTAAAATAATTTCTTTCAAGTTGATATTAGGCTCGAATAATTTTTAAAAAATATAGTCACGCTACAATATAGTCAAATTGATCTTCTTCTCCAAGGTAATTTTCTTCAAGTTGACCGTTCGGTTGAAATCATTTTGAGATTTAATCGAAAATGAGATTTATCCTGGACAGACAGACGTACACCTTCCATCAGCTGGAAAGATGATCCCCGATCAGAGAGAGAGTCCCGGTCACCCCGATTCTCGATTAGCCACGGTGCTTCGTCGCGATTATGTAACTTGACTGCGAACACACAGCTTACATCGGTCTCACGATGATCCCCGTCTCGGGGTTTCGATCTTAACCGGGCATAGCTAACCGATTTTCACCGTTCGCGATCGCATTTTTCCTGGGCATATGCTCCGATTCTACTGGGCGTTGCTTTTTCACACGCTGGAGCTCTGTAATTACAATATTCCCTCGGTTGCGAGTGCGCGATTTCCCTGATTCCTGAGCTAGGGATCAAACAAAATACATTAGAACCTCGATTAACCTTGATCGAGAGACCAACAGCTTGGATAAAATTTTATTTTATTTTTAGTTATATATTATTTTATATATATAAGTATTTATAATTCTATAAGACTATAAGAATTCATTTCATCCTCTTTAAGGACTTTTTTGTATTAAAAGCAACAATACAACATTCTCACTATTTTTATTTTTACTACTTTTCTATATTTCACTCAATCAAATTCTTCGTAAATGCATAAAGATCTGCAATCTACACATAGAGCCAACGGGTGACGCTAAATAGAGCTAAAGCTCCCATTCCGCCACCGATCGAAAAAACTTACGATTGTGCTGCGAGTCGCGAATCGTCGAGAAAAGGCTGTTCGAGCGAGGAAACGCGACGTCGTCGTCATCATATCGTGGCCAGCATATCGCCGCCATCGCGTAGTCCTTCTGTCCTGTCGCGGCGCTGTAAATCCGCGGCTAGCGGACAGCCGCCGAATCCGAAACGGATACCGCGCGGCGCAACAAAGACCTGTCTGCATGGAAAAAAAACAAACAAAAAGAGAGGGAGGGAGAGAGAGAGAAGGACGAAATAAAAAAAAAACAAAAGCGCTGTCGTGCGGTGCAGAAGCGAGCTGGCCGCGGCTCGAAATAGAAAGGACCGGCCAGGCGGGCAATAATTCGAAACAAAATGTCAAGCGACCGCCATTGTCGGGTGCGGTGGTGCGGTAGGCGCCAACCAACGCCGACGAGAAAATATCGCCGACAGTAAATCAAGGTGCAGAAGAGGACCCACCGCCTTCCACCCCCGTCCTACCCCCTCGTCCTCTCTACGTTCCGTGGCAGATCCCCTCCCAAAGGGCTGTTTCATCCCTCTGCGAACGGAGGGACGTTCCCAACGTCCAGCCGCGCGATCGCGTCCACCGGCCGCTTCCGTTTTTCGTCACAACTCGTCCAGCAACGCTCCAACGACGGCTTTTCGCGTCATCGTCAAGGTTGCTTGTTCCACCTTCATGCCCCCAGTCCGTAACCGTATCCAACCACCCTCGCACTTTCGAAAATACCACCGCGAAAGACCCGAGATGCTTCGATCTCTTTGCGAGCACCCATGTTCTTTATATCCTAAAACAAACTTTCATATTTTACCACGTTCCAAAAACGTGAGGCACACGAAATAGATAATTGATGCATATTGCACCCCACGGTTTTCGTTTTAAATCCTACAAGTATTTCCATAGCTATTCAATATTCACAAACACAAATTTTCAGAACTCTACGAGGTTAGCAATCTGTATGGGACTAGAAAAAATGATTTTATTTAGTATTTTTAAAAATAAATTTTTATTTAAATAACGCCTTGGAAATAGTGTCATGGAACGCCTTTAATTTGACCCAAAAGACTTTGATCAGCAATATCAATATTAAATATTAATGTTAAATATTAATAAAATTCTTAATATTAGAAATGGCGTTAATGGCGTCATAATATTAAAAAGTAGATCTTGTTGGACTTTGAGATGCCACTTCGAGCCAGATAGAGAAATAATTATACCTGTGGATGTCGCACCCTAGTAAAAGTCTACTAAAAATAGGATTCGTTTCGAAAGACACCAAGGGTAAATTTAGACAGGGGACGTTCCGCCGTTTGATATTTCGTAAAAGTGATCGAAGAGAATTGACGCGGTGGAGGGTGGGGTCGTCGGGTCAGAGCGAGACGCGTGGTCCGACGGTGCGACGCACAGAAAAGTTTTTCACCCTGCTTAAATATGTCCGACCGCAAAGCAATAAAATATCTTTATCTTACTCGTGCCATTACTCCCTTGATTCGGTGGGGTTCAATTTACATTCCTATCAGGGCGTTCGGAAAGATAAGTCCATTTAAATAAATTAGTAATGCTATCTCCTGGCCGAGCCGCGCGCCTCGCCTGTGACCGGGTGGGGATGGATTTAATAATATTTTATCAATTTTCGCGGCGATTCGTTACGCGGTGACGGCGTTCACCATTGTTCCGTGGCACAATTGCCCGAGTTTTCAACTTTGAACCACGATGAATCACCTCTCCCGCGATATTCCTGCGACGATAAGCTTCGCGGAACGTTCTCGCCGCCTGCGGGAACCTTCGACGAATCGAATCTTTCCTGGTACAGTATTTTTCCATACGAGTCCCCAGCACGGGTCTGCCGATGGACATTTAGAAGCCAGGGACAGTATTCTTTGACTTTTGCCGAACGTTTCATT
>CM052343.1:1670627-1795478 GCA_028455595.1 Lasioglossum vierecki
GCTGTTAATCGCGACACCTTCCTCGTCCCCTCGATCTCGGCGACCTCGCTGAGCCAACCCTTTCGCCACGTGTCTCCGTGCATCCCTAAGTCTCCCCTACGAAACTAGGATCCCCTATACGGCTTTAACAAACATAGAAAAACTATTCGATTAGGGCATTTGAAATTTCAACTAAAGACACATTGTATAATATTCCACTTTAAGTGTAGAAAAGATAGTAGAAAATAAAAGAGTGAGAGAAAGAGTAGACTGGCTCAGAAGTATCGAAGCAAAAAGGAAAGAGGGAGATTCAATATTAGATGTAAGATACTAGGATAGATTAGATTAGACTAACAAATGGCATAGGATATGGATGGATGGTTGGAGGGATGAGTGATATAGTAGATCTGAAAACCCAAGTCCAATTTCTTGGCTGCGAGAGCGAAATTAAATAAATTATTATTAATATTTCACTTTAATATACACTGAATAACAGAATTTTGTCCAGAGCGAGGGATTGAGGAATGGAAAGTCTGAAAACAGTATTTTCCAGGATTAAACACCCTATGCTCGGGAAGAAGCATATCGAGAAACAGAGAGAAGGAAGGAATCGAAGGGGTGTGGGGGGTCGTGTAGGGGAGGCTCGTAAAATTGGAAAATTAAAATCGGCGCCGACAACGAAGCGGATCCGCAGCCGATATAGGGGGCGGGCAAGCCGATGGGATGTATTAAAGCTGCGGCCACGGCCACACACCGGCAGATAGGTTAATGTGAATTTATTGCGATCGAGATATCGCGCCGGCCAGAAACCAGAGACGCGTGCTACGCGCGACGTCAAGCCGATAGCCATTGTACGGCGTTCCCGAAACCGCTCTGAAATCGGCCGAGGAGAGTGCCCACGATCCAACAGAGGAGGGGAGGGGGTTAGAACGGGGTTGCTCTGTTTTAAACCAGCCAACCATTTTCCAAGGGGAGAGATTCCTTATCCGGGACGGATCTCGACCGACCGAGCGTGCGGTTTCTTTTCCGGATAAGCGAATGGGAGGCGCCATTTCACGCTGCTGCGCCGTGTGCAACCTCCACTCTCGATCGAGAGAATACGGACTTTGTTATCGGGATACCGCAAAATTCATCGTTCTGCGGGGGAGAGCTTACTTCGTTCGGAGGCTTCGTTATCGAGAAAATTAAGGAGATGCCACAATTGAAGCCCCTTCGATTTCAACCCTCTCGTACTTGGCGGTTAGACTATCCTTCTTGAAAATCTACCAAACGATTGCAAAACTTGCTACACTGGATTTGAATATATTGTATAATCTATTCAGATTGCAAAATTGACGATTTTCACGAGTAGACTTCAGATGTTTATCCATTTATGAAGAAATCAGCTGGGTGAAATATGAAACAATAAAACGAAGAAGCTGCTTCTACCTTCTACTTATGTTTTTGGAAAAAACCGCCCCTTACACTTAAACCCTTATACCCAAGACGCTAAAATAAATCGTAGGGCAAGGGGTTAATTTAATTTTCTGTTTCGTAGTAAATTAGAATCCCCGAAGGAGTTTGAATTATTACTGAATTTTCTCTTCTCCGATAAGTTGCAACGCAAGACCGATGCGTCGACTGTGATGAACGTAATGGCCGGTGATTTTTCAAAGAAATCTGCGGAAGCTCGTCGTCGCCGGTGGTTTATCATAATACGTTTGGCTTCGACGGGTGGAGGTAGCAAAACGTTCGGACAGGATGCGGAACATGTCGGGCATAGCCCGGCCACCTTCGCGCTGCCCCGGAACAGAAGAGAACAGAGCATAGTGGAACAACGTGGGTCAGTGTGGAGCAGACGAGAACAGAACAGAACAGCACGGCGCGGCGGGGCAGCGTGCTCGGGCAATTATACCGCGCGAGCTCTGCGAAACTTTCATAAATTTCGTCACAGAGCGAGCAAATGGCTTCCGGTCCAGCGGTCGGACATTGTCGATAACAGGCACGTCGCCAGGGGCGAATTCAATATCGCATTCGCACCGTTCTCGTCGAAACTCCACCGGGTTTCTGCGAATCCCCCAGCCTCCCCCCCCGCCCCTCCCCCTTCTCATTCGTCCTCGTTCCTCTTTGTCCCGTTTCGTCCCGTTCACGCTCGTTCCATCCCCATTCGCGGGTGTCCCCGGTAACCCTCCCCCGCCCTTCCTACACGCCAAACCTCCTCCTCCCCCTCCACGCACCCCCTCGCATTGTACCCTCGTATTGTTCCCAAAGTTTTCGGCGGAGCCGCGCGCCGCGCCGCGCGATTACCATATGAATTAAAGTAATGTGATATACGGTCACGGGGACTGTCCCCGGACCGACGCGGTTTTCGAGAAGACGAACAGACTAAGACGAGGAGGAAACGCCTGGGACCGGAAACGATCTCCGGTCGGACCGATCGCAACCATCTCTCCCTTCCCTTCACTCACACACAACCGACAATCCACCATCGCCCAAGGAACGGCAAGTTTTTACAACGAAAGTTCCGCTCGCTCGAGAAGCGCGAGCACGCGCGGGGCGCACTTGCCGACACTTGCGAAAGCGATTGATTCGATCGAGTTTCTCGAATAAAATTTTACTACTGCCCCCTCCTCCTCTAACTCGTTAACACCCTTCGGAAAAACACTGGGGGACTGCCTCCTCGTCCGAGGAAACCTTTATCGAGCTGTTAATAGTTTGAATAAATTCAGCCTTTACTGTACCGTCGTTTGAGGAAGATGATGGATTCCGTTCTCTGTCTATTATTAAAAAAATTGTATAAATATAAATATAAATTCCGATAATTGGAATAACATTTGTCCCTGTTCTAATATGCAGGGCCAGCTCTGGGGGTGAGGAACAAAATTTAGGGGCGCCATTTTGGCTGTAAATGTAAGAAAAATATTAATGTGTTAAATGTAAAAAATGTATGTTTAAGAATTTCTGTTATGTTATATTACACCCTTAAAATACTTGGAACAAGAAGTGCGCCGAATGTATCGGTGATGAAACTTTCGAGCAATCGAAGAATCTCAGTGCAGATTCTCGAATGCAGCGAGTCGAAGGCCGGGGTCCTCGAGGGAGCGTTTACCACGGATAATTCATATTTATGGGCGAACGCTTTATCAACCCCACTTGCCTCGTATACATTTAATTGAGACGTCCGTGTCGGAGGCAATAGGGTGCGAACCCCGTTGTCTCAGGGGGTCGAGAGAGAACAGCACAATGGGCACAACACTCGACGGACGTTCACTCCGTTTCTCTGGACTGTCGTTAACGATCCGCACTGATTCCGTAGACGTTGCTGCGTGTCCGGTTCGATCATTTTCCTCGCTCGTCGCCCGATTCGTCTCGATTCGACTGGACTCGGCCGATTCGCGGCCGATCGCCGTTTCTGCTTTTATTTGCAGGTTCGAACACGTGCACCGTTCAAACAAGAATGTAGATATTCGAAAGGAAGAATGATTAAGCGTCGCACAAGTTTCATTCACAGTTCATATCATGTTCAATGATTTATACGTTAGATGCATGTTTCTGCGGATCTTCTCTTTGTCCCCTATTTTAATACTAGCTTGCCGAGTTTTCGTTGTCGATGTTCTTGTTTGCGTGAAATCTTAAAATCGATTTTTAAAACAACTTCCCGATGAGCTAGAGACTCGAAACTTTAAACATATCTCAGAACTGGATGACAATGGAATATTATTTTTTTAATCTTTTAAATACCTTTGCGTTCAGGAGATAAAAAAATATATAAAGAAACTTTTTAAAAGCCACGCTTATATTAAAATATTTCAGTATGTGTACTACCCCCTAACTAATCCAAAGTCCCAAAGTTAAAAATTGTGTTTCCATTTCTCTCTACAAATATTCGTTGATTGGACTAATTGTGCTTGCTTGCCAGAGTATTATCTGCAATCCCGATTTGCTGATGTACCGAGATTCTCGCAGAATCGTAACAGAGAGTGTTGAGCAGGCACCGAGCGGAAACGCGTATCGATTGAATCGTCGCATCGGTTCAATCGGTCTAATAGAAAAGTGATGTGGACCCTAGCCGCTCTCCGGCCGGGAATCTGGAGGCTAATACGTCTTGCGAGTCGCGATGGGGGCGTTTATGAAGTATGGCGATGCGTTTTAGCAGATTGGTGACGATACCAGGGGCGAGGTCGCAATAACGCGAGCCGACTCGAAGAAACGCAGCGCCGGATGTCGGGCCGCGATTCAATTAATATGATTGGAGTTGTAGGATGTATCGCGGTGCTAACTCCGTGCAGGATGATGGTCCTCCGGTAACGCGTCGTTAACTGGTGCCACCCGAGACGAGTAAATCGCGGGAAGCGTTAATTTTCCAGGCGAAATCTGGGTTCGGGAAGTCTACCTGTCTCCGGCGGGCTTCGTCGGCGAAGGGGGCGAGTTAGTTTCCATGGTGTACAGCGAATAGGAAACTCGTACGGTTAGTCGCGGTGTATATCCAGCAACCTACATCGGTGGTTTCCTTCCTGCGGGACCCTTCTTCTTCGGTAGCCCAATGGAACCAGCTCGCACGAGTGTGACTCGACGAGTCCCAGGAAGCGTGTGCTTTGCTAACGATGACAAATTGCTCCGCTCTAAGACGCCATATTTATGCTAATCTGCCCGGGTAGACTGCCTCGAATCCGCTATTCTCCCTTCTCGATCTCCACCTCTCTCTCCCTCCCTTTCTAGAGATACCCGAACGATTCGTGGCGATTCCATTGTCTCTCCCCGATCTCTTCGGCCTTGGCAGCTCGCGGAATCTCCAGCAAACTTTTCACCAACGTCGCAAGAGCTCTCTGGCTTTT
Organism: Lasioglossum vierecki; assembly: GCA_028455595.1. NCBI lineage: Eukaryota > Metazoa > Arthropoda > Insecta > Hymenoptera > Halictidae > Lasioglossum > Lasioglossum vierecki. Next base: position 1,675,421 of record CM052343.1, read on the forward strand.
CGGTTTATATCTAGATCTGTGTTTTATCAATCCAAAAGTGTCTTCTAAATAAATGTTGCTATGATCATTTTCAAGAAAAGAGAAAACCTGCGTCTGATATTATAATAGTGAAATATGTTATTTGCTTCATGAAATTCTTCATTATACGTCTTATATTTTTTCTTCGTTGTTCTTGTTAACAGTTTCGTAAAAGGATCTCATTCCGTTTATAATAAATAAATAATAATAATTCTGCTGGCCAGTGTCCACCGAAACAAGAAGGAGAATTTCCCAGAAACTCATCTGGTTGTTTCGCCTCGATGAAAATCAAGAGGCTCCAGTTTGTCGAGCAGAATGAACCGGAAATGGTCGAAAAGAGCCACATGTACTCGCCACGCGTCGCGGTTCGAACGCGACAGGAACCGTGCGTGCGTCTCGCGACTTCTTGCCTTGCCAAGAGGATGTTTTGCCGGTCCTCGGCCGTTCCCCGGGTCTAGCGTCGTCTCTCTACCCTCCCGATACCCCCGCAAACAGCCCCCTGGAAGTCCCCCGAACATCCCCGACCGCGCTCCCGGAGAATATGGATCGGCCCTGACAATATTGCCGCTGGAACCACCCCGTGTCTACCGCGTCGTGATATACGCGGCCGCATTTCATATATTCCATTGTTTCCAAGTTTTCGGATCCATTTGTAAGATTAAATTTGTAATGCGGCCCATCGCCACCGCCCCGCCAACTCCCCCGCCGCTCGTACCCCCCAAAACCACCCCCACCAGCTTTTCTCTCTGCGCGCACATCAGAGCCGACGCATATGGCCGGGCCGACCAATTTCCATCCTGCGATCCGATACCCGTCGCCAATCTGCCCGAACTTTTTCGAAATCGAACTCTTATGGACTCTTCCTCTCCCGGTCACACAAGATTTTCAAATTCTTCTCAGGTCTTCTCGAACGTCTTCCAAACTGTCGTACTTCTCTTCGTTTCATCAATCCAAGATCTCCATGCGGAAGCCGCACAATTTTTCAGTGAAATTTTACTCGACGAAGTCATTCTCTCAGTGGCGGATTAAGCGAACTAAGCGGCCGCTTAGGGATGCTTATTTTTTTTTTTAACACTTGTCTTTATCCGCCACTGCATTCTTTACACGTGGAGTTAGCCGAACCATAATAATTATATAGATCATATATAATATAATTATATATGATGAAAATTATATAAATCAAAATCTTGTTTTTTGAATAAGGCAAGGAGAAACAAAGAGGTTCTATTGTCCGATTAGTTTCCAAACTATCGACTTCGGTCTTCCCAAAAGTAGAACATTATCTCCTTTGTAGACCGATGGCTTTCGCGTATACGTATCCGAATATCGCCAGGATATTTTCGTCCGCGAAGACAGCAAAATGGAAGCGGGAACGATGAGGACCGATGGAGATAGAGGTCAGATCGCCGCGGCGTTCATTCTCATCGGTGGTTTCCGTTGGTTCTGGACAGAATCACGAGCGAAGCGTCCGTAACGTATGGCGCATAAGCTGTTCGCGTTAACCGGCCACTTTCAGATTGGATGGCGCGCTTCACGTTTCTCGGCATATGGATTCGTCGCGGATTGACCCGCGGTTTTCATCGCGAAATGGGAATTTCATCTCTATCGGAGCTCGACTGCCAACCGGGTACACGCAGATCGACGAAACTTTCGTCCGATTCATCACATTTTCCATCGGCCATCCGATTTCGCTGGATAAAAACAAAACATTTGCACTGCTGCGCGAAAGAAAGAACCACCCGGTATAATTATAAGGTACAACGACAAATAATATCTTCGCGTAGAAATTCTATTGTACAATTATTGAATTATTGTATTTAAAGTGGTAGTAAACAATCTCAGAATTAATATGTTCTTCTATCGATCTTATTTGTTGTTAATATAGAATGATTAATGTTTTTCGGCGCAAGGTTCGATCGTTTGTTACTTTATTCTATGAAGCAATTTTGCAAATGACCAAGTTAAATTAATTAATAATTATTCTATATTAACAAATACCAAGTTAAATTTTTCTATTAAATATGGCTGGGTGCTTCTTTCTTTTGCACAGCAGTGTACGTATACAATCAATCCTCTTCTAAAATCAGAAAAACCAGGTATTACATCAAATTAATTCGATTTCTTCGTGTAATATATAAAATCATGATCGTTGCGTACGTGCGACGCTGATAGCGAAAGTGTTAGAGGTCTGGCAAGGTTTCCGGTGTATATCGGAAGATCCAGGGAACGTTTTGAGTGTACCGATTGCTCATAAAGAAGCTCGGGGATGGACTCGGTGGCAATCGTCGTCTCGCGGGCCTTTTAGCGATTGCAGCCATGTATCTGACCGGTCGATTGAGTTATCGCGCGATAACTCGACGCCATCGAACGGTGCTCCTCGTCCAAGTAATTGAAGGGAAACTTTCTCGCCACCGGTTGCCCGGTGTTCCTCGTCCCATTCCTTCTCGAAAGACTACGGAACGAGGAGAGCGAAGCGCGTGAAAACGAGGATGAGGAAGGTGGAAGAAGTTGGAAAGTGTCCGACGGAAGTTTGCCGAGCGGCACTCTTATTATCGGACCGACACGCCCCGATCCACGCGATCGGCTTTTAATCTTGGATCGCGGATCCTCGCGAGAGCTCTATTAGCCGAGGGACAGGCGAATAGCTCGTAATTGAAACTCCGTCATAGAGGCCTTCTACGTGATTGCATCGCGCGGCAACCGTTTATCTGACGGGCAAGAAGTTCGCGCGATCTCTCGCGACTCGTCGATCCGATCGAACGTGCTTCCGACTTTTTAGCCGATCCTCTCCGCTAGCCCCGACCGACTTAATGAAATTGCAGCCGCGGATATCGTTCGATCGGAGACTCGTTCGCAGCCGAACTTATCGGAGAACCGCCTAGGTAGACCGCTCGTAAATTAGCCAGGACCTCTAGCCTCGGTCGAGATCATCCGAGATCTGGTCGACTCGCGGAACCTCGCCCTGACCCGGTCGCGGCGTTTTCATGAATGGATACGCGAATCTCAGATCGATCGTGAGTGTCAGAGGAGGACACGAGAACTGTATTAATACACTCTATTTAATTAAGCCTTCAATGCACAATTTATTTTTCATTCGCATGAAAATATTGAAAGAAGGAAGGAAGTCTTTGTGTCTCGTTTAAGTGGTACAATTATTATTAATTATGTGGTACAATTGGGCTGACACGATGCCAAAAAAATTTCGTTTTTATGTCATTTTTTTAGAACTACCCTTTTTGAACACCTACAATGATAGTCCCTTTCATTAGGAATTCAGTGACTATAATTATTTCAATGTCATTTAAGATCACAGACAAAGGACATATCATTTTTCTAACCAAACACAAAATGAATAACACAGGTATAGAATATACAACATATACAGGGTGAGTTACCTTGTTCGCGGCCCCGATCTGGTATTTTCGCGGAAGTAAATCGCCGCTCCTTTTTTCTTTACGACCGAACGTCTCGCCGATGGACAAACAAAAGCTTTCAACTATAATTCCCCCTCCCGGATCGATCCTCGCGCGATCCCGCTTCCATATTTTCGTGCCTAGCTCTCCGCGTGCGGAGGGTCCGCCGGATCCATAAGTATTTTCTCAGATTGAAAAGCTTTCCGCATGAAATATGGGTCAGAGATATGGGCTCGCAACCCTTCCACGGTTTTAATGGAATTAGTATTTAATACGGAGAGGGGAGGCCGTGTTCGCGTTGCTGCGCCGTTCAGGGCCGGGGGCAGGGAGAAACTAAGTGGATCGGCCCTGTCGGAGGAGCAGCTCTCGCTTACCGGTGTTGCCTACCGGGAAAATTTAGTGCTCGTTAGAGAGAGGCCTCGAATTAAAATGCCGTGGGATCGAGACGAAGGAGAAAAAAAATATATCGTCCCCCGCGATTCCATTTGCCGGCGGACACCTCCGGAGAGGCCGCGTGACCGGAGGCCGAAGAAATTGAGAGTATCCCCCTTTCGAAACAAAACAACGAGAAGCGAGAGACGAATGGCCGCCTCGCGAAGGGCCAAGCAGACGGTGGAAAAACATTTTAACCGAGATTCATATCCTCCAGAGTCGTGGCGTTGCGTCGAAAAAGGTGTCGGACCAACGCACAGTGGGACATTTTAACCAAAAACCTGGCCAAAATTCAATTTTATACAATTTACCATCAGTTAATAGCAGCAGTTGTTTTTGCTACCTAAGTGGTTCGCGAATCAAAAAATATAACAGTATTTTTGCCAGTGACCTTCGGTGTCACTTTGCAGCGTGAATCGAAAGGTATAGTTTACTAAAAGTATAAAAGTGTTAATAAAAATGTATGTTGATGAAAACAATGTAATTTTGTAAGAAAACAACACCAGTGGACTTGTTGTCTACTATAAAATAATTTTAGCCAGCTTTTTGGTCAAAATGCCCCACTGCGCGGCTAGAGATTAGCGGAACGCTTCGAACGATCAGCTCACACGTCGCGGATACGCACTCATTGCCTCCATATTGGTGGCGACGACGGCCACGAACCTTCTCGTACATCGGCGAACTGGCGCAAACTGTCTAGCAGCGATTTTAACGCGCACACTTCTGCTCCGCGGTTCGGCCAATAAGCGCAATAAACTCATTTCGCGGTTTACTGCGAATCGCTTTACAGCCTTCTCGGTTACGACACCCGTTCAGCTGTCCCCTCTCTCTTTCTCTCTCGCTCTCCATCCTCATCTCGCTCTCGCAGCGCATTTCACCCTTCGATCGTTTCTTTGTCGTCGAAAGTCCAAGTGGAGCAGGGGAGGAGAGGAGAACTAGTTACCGAAACTGCGCTAGTTTAAATTACGAGCTGCGGCGCCTTTGCGATTTATTTTTGAGGGGTGCCTCCCCGTCGATCCTTCTGCCCCCGCGCCACACCCCCCTCTCTCACCCCTCCGCCAACACTCTATGTCCGTGTACCCGTAAAACAAAGTCGAGCGACACCTAGACTGCTTTATTTCACGAGCCTCGTTTCGACGCTATTCCCGCCTCCACCTCGAGCAAGTTTCTTTCTTCGCGGAACTCCGAACGTTAACGGGGTGAAAAGTTCTCGGGAGCGCTCGAGGAATCTGAGATATTGCCCGCTCATCGTGCAACGATGACATAAAACATTCGCGGGACCGGGACGCTCCTGTTTTATATCGTTACCGGTCGTCCCGGGGGGCGGTTCTCCAGCTCCGAGATTTTTCGGGGACCGGGGGGTGGAAAGATTTCCGGTGCAACTTCGACGCCGAGATTTCCTGTTTCTCCGTTCTCCTTTTTTTCGTACGTTCCGGGAAACGTCCATTTCTTATGTATCGAATGTTCTGAGACTTGTTTTAATTTTTTAAAAATATTTTTCCCGCAAAAGTGAATGGTAAAACGATTTATTCGTTACTTATTTAGTAAACTTTTTATTTCTTGAAATTTATTTTTTATATATTATGAATGTTTCCAACGGTTTGCGTGAGCTGGCGCCGTAATTTGAGGATGTTCTGGAGATAATTAAAAACGCGATTAATTGATTAAATTAATTTAAATTTTTAATGAAAAATATACTCATGAATGGCTTTCATTGCCAATATATTAATGTAAAAAAATTTCTTGTACTTTGGTCTCCCATTATACCTCCCATTAACATCCTTAATGTCGATTTTCTGTACCGTGCAACGTTCGACGCAATGTTCAGCACTGTACGAAGCTTAAGATGTCCTTGCACCATTTGGGTCTTGTCGGTGGAAATCCGAGTGGCGCTTGCGCGATCCTGCAGATCGTCGGGATTCGCTCGAAAATTTCCCGGAGAGAGAATAAAAAAAAAAGAAAAAACGAAAAGCGCCTGGCGAACGCACAGGGATCGGTAGCTACGCCCCCCGTGTTCCTCCTATCAATCTCGCCGGGGCTCGTTCCCTCTCGCTCGGACATTTACATGGCAATAGCTGATGTACCTACACACCGGGTCGGGCTGTTCCCCGAGGCCAGAATTGAAACCACCTCATTACCAGCCGTTGCTCCGCGCCGCACCCCCTCCTCCACTCCCTGTAGAACATCCAGCGCGCGCGTGGAAGGGGTTGCGAAACCAGGGGGAGGACGAGGAGAACGCCGCCGGAGTGCGGAGAATCCGTTTTGCGAATATTGGAGGTAATGTCGCGAGCGGTTTTATACAACACCCGTTCCGCCTTTTTCAGAGCTTCCTCCACTCCGACTCCTACCCCCTACGGCTACCCGTTTCGCTCCCGTATTACGGCCGGCCTGATGAAAAATGGAAATGGCTAGCCTTCGGTCGTACCGTCGACGTCGTTTATATTTAATACGATTCGAGGACCGAGGCTTCTTCCGCAGGAACAAGGTCTCCGGGACCTTGGCGAGAGCTCGTTACCGCACGACTCATCTGGCCTCAGCTTCCTTCCAAATACCAAAACCCTCGCCGTTGCATCGAGACACGATATCGTCGCAGATGTTGCGCGGCCTAGAATCGACCAGTACTCAATGGTAAAATCACTGAAGAAGTTACTCGAAGTCCAACTTCAGCGTGGTGGAAAGAAAATGTCCGGTAGGGTGGCCTTTAGTTATACTTGGTGAAAATATTTTTGATAAATTTTGTTTCACGACTTCTAAAATTTTTCCATTTCGTAAGAGAATAATTTCTGCAAAAGATGAAGTTGATCGGATAAGAGGAAGACTTTGCGTAATTTAAAAAGGGCTTCTGTCCGTCTATAATAAATAATAATATTAACCTCGCGGTTCGGATTGAAAATAGACGGCGAGCCGTGGTTTGCGACCCCTGGTCTTGGTCTGACAGCCATCGACTACGAATTCCGATTGAACAATAGCGAAGAACCACCGTCGAAATTCTTAAGGGGAAGGTTAACGACCTCCGGCAATAAATGCAAGACGGTCCCCGATGGAGGTTCCGCAACGTTTAAGACGAGTTATCCGAGGGAATCGTTGTCAGCGGTGGTGAGCCAGAGGCATAGGTGAGCCCCGAAGCAGAGTCTCCGTAGCAGATGACACGTTCACCCCGAAAGAGCACGGCGTGGTCGAGATAAGGAAACGACGCTCGTAACACGACCACGAAGATGCCCGCATTTACGAAACACGAACCGGCAGTCGCCTTTACGACGCCGCGATACGGCTGAACGGGGTTGGATGACGCTCCGCGCATAACAACAGCCAGCCGAGAGACTAAGGCGCTGCCCCCTTGCGCGCAACGCGAGCCACAACTTTACAAGTTTAATTAAATGTTTGCCGTTACGGTGCCACTAAAAGCCGCCGAAGAAACCACGTCTCCGCCCCTCGGATCTTTCAAGTATTTCCGTCGATCCCTCGATAAAGCGGCCTGCCGGGAACCATTCAACCCCTTCAGGAGTGGCTCGAACCTCGGGATCCGACATATTAGGAATTTACCTTACGGAAATCCACCTTACTACAGCCATTAATACTGTTATACATGTGCCCAAGATGACAACTGTTTCAACATTTAATACTTTGAACCATGAAACAGTCCCAAAACCTTTCGGATTTTTATGAGCTTGAAATATGTTTTCAAGGTGATCATTCTAAACAACTTTTTCCTATACATGTTACCGCCGATCGATTTTAGTTTTTCAGATATTTGCAAAAAACTGTTGCTAATACTGTATTGAATTTTTCGTATTCTTGCACGGTGCGTGACAACTCTTCTTTACATCGAAATGTTATTATAATCGATGATTGGACATTTTAATATGCACAGAGTTATTTATCAAAGTTTATAAACTTTCGGGATCCCGAGCCAACCTTTACCTTTGAACCTTGTTTTACTTGTACAGTGTTGGGTTTTAAAATATATTAAAGTGTTCCAGTGTCGTCTTTCATTACAACTAGTCGTTACCTACTAATAGTACAGAGAAAATGTTAACAAACAATGCAATTCCGCCGAGAATCCATATTTCCGTGCGCGAAAGCGTTCCGTCGCTCGCAGCACCCGAGACAAAGACGGCTTTCGTCGGTCCTGGATGAAACTTTGCAGGATCGTGGAGCGAATCGTTTAAAAGTTCCGGATAGTGCTCGTTAATTCCGTTTCCGGCACGCAACACGTATAATCGGTTTCGCTTGGACGCCGTTCGGCCGCGAAACGTACGAGCTGAACGCGACTCGTTGATTCCGGCCTCGAATCCCGAAACTTTTCCGAGTTTCGGTGGAAGGAGCGGCGGGTTACACCGCAAGTTTACGTCGCGGACATATCCACAAGGAAGCGAGAAGTTTCGCCGCGATCGGCTCCGGGAACTTCATTCCGCTTCCGTTCACCGAGAAAGAATGGACCCGCCGTGTCGGGTGCATATTGGTAATCTCGGGCACGGAGAATATTTCTGCCAGAGTTTCCGCGTCCCTCGCTTCGCAACCATCCCCTGGCTCACTCTATCGCGGTCAAGATGGCGGATTCTATACGGTACACTCCGATTTCCATTTGCATATAAATTCCCAGCTCGCTTCGGCTCTCAGACACCACTTCCTCGGCCTGCGTGCACACTCTTGGCTCGAACAACCGTGTCCTCGTCGATGTCTGTCGATTCTTCAGGAATTCTGGATCAGAGGATTTTTGACGAATCATGACGTTCTCACCGAGCTCCCGGAAACTCTCTTCAAAGTCGGATTTATCTCGAACGGAACGGTTCGAGATATCTTTTCTGTTTGGCTTCTATTCTTTGCTCGAAGCGTTTCTTGGGGATTCGATTTGCAGAGGGTTGGCGCACAGTGTAAATTAATTGTGATTTGTTTTTGTTTGTTAAAAGTTGTGAATTGTGATTCAATTTTCGAAGTAAATTTCTTTAACAAACGCTTCTACTTTCCATCATTCGTAAACACTATGAACTAGCAAATGGCATTGAAAAATTGTATACATCGATCTCAAGAAATAGAAATATTTCTTTGTTTTTTCTACCCTTAAGTTTCGCAACAATTTTCAATATCATCTACTCCATTTTCCTATAAATCTCTAATTATTTGTAAATTTCAAGGGTTCGCTAATTCAGCAACGAAACGGTACACGCAAGAGGTTACGTTACAGCGAAAGAGACGATCGAAAAGGATTTCGAGGGGAGTCTAGCATGTTCGCTGCCGTGTAAGGGTATTTTTCGTTAAGAACGGGGTCAGGGTCGTATCGCGATAACGCAGCGAGTAGATCTTCCAGGGAAGGGGGGAGGTGAATCCTCAAGACGTTGCGGGACGGTCAAGATGGCGTCCCTGCGCGCAGTGTGCTCCACCTTATATTAGCATATAAACTCGTAGCCCCCGGCGAGGGCCACTCGTGCTTTGATTTATGTACTAAATATGCCTTGGCCGCGAACCGACCGTGGAACCTGGAAGAGAAACACAGCTTCTCGTTGCCGAGTTGGTCGTGCTGCATTCTTGGAAGCATCCCCCATTGTCTCGAGTCTTCCTGTTTCTCGGAGAGCACATCCTGCTCGCAAATCTCGCAAAGATCACGAAAAACGCTTTTGCTCGCGAACCCCGAACGATTCGTATGTAATATTCTAACACATTTTCATTCTTCGATTAACGAAGTATCGATGAACTTTTTAAAGGTACAGCGTCGACCGTGGCCATGATGCGACCTTGGAAGCATCCCCCATTAGCCGGAGCCTTCCTCCATTTCTCAGACAAGCGGATTCGATTTGTAAATCTCGTTGCGGCCGATGAGAAACGTTTGCGGTTGCTCGCGCGACCCGAACGATTCGAATATTTTTTAATGGTGGTCATGGTGGACGGTCTCCTCGGGCAAAAAGTCGCGCGGCAGAGTCGCGGGGGCGGGCCGGTGTGGTAGAGCGGCGAATCGCTCGTACGGTACGATAAGTATGGTAATACGTTAGAATTAAAAAGTCCGTTTAAGCCGGTAATAATTCAAGATCCGCGGGTGTATCAAGGCGAATAAGCATAAATGAATAATTGCGCGATAGATAATTTAATGTGCACGCTGCACGTCGGCCGACGTCGCTTTTATCCAGGACGTTCCTTCGGTCTGTCCCCGGGGTATCCTTTGGCCGGAGATCCTCGTCGATCCTGGTCGGATCTCGGAGCGTTGAAAAAATTCGAAAATCATTCGGAACACTGCGAGGTTTTTGCTATCGGGCAGCGTTCGATCCTGATTGGCTCGCGCGGACACGAGTGACAGGTGACAATAGGGGTTCGATGGAGCCTGTCGACGAATAAATATCTCGTTCGCGAGAGAATGCATCGGAACGACCGGGATTGTAATTTCACTCGGATGATTTGTAATGGACGAGGGGGGGCTGAGGTGTTTTACCGGGCTGGCCCGATATCTGTCCGGATTACAGCGTCGTCGTCGGGGGCTGTCCCGTGACCCTTGGCATCGTAAGTTCGACGCGAATCGACGCGTCGAGCCATTGTTCCGCGTGCGGTTTTATCGGGGCCATAACACACGGAAAATTATGCGAGTGGTCGGCGAATGTTTTCACCGAAGGTGGACCGATACCTCGAAACGAATGGACCGCGAAACAATCATCGGGTTCGACGCGTTCCGAGACGAACGACCGTCGGAAACTGACTCCGGGGGCGGGAGCGAGGATTTTCGCCGGCGGTGATGCGCTCCGACGGTCTGTAACCTAGTTTGCGAAGTCGTTTATGCATATCCAAGCAATTTTCTTACGGTTTTGGTCGTGTTAAAATATGTATGGAATCGAGTTAAGCCGCGGTGCAGTCCGGCGGCGGGCGCAGGAAGCCGCGGAAGCTGTTACCGAGCCATTTGCATGGCATCAACGCGATTTCGTTAAAACAACCCCTCCGTCCTCCGGTTTCTCCCTTTCACGGTGTCTGCCGGTGCGGTTGTCGTCCCCCGCTCACCCTCGACAACTCGATTTACCGGGCGCAATCTAAATACACGGTGCTCCATTACGCTGCCAACAAGGCCCGCCAAGCTCTGGCCTGCCTGTCCCGGGATATTTCGTCGAATGTTCAAATTCCCGTAGCCTTTCGTTTTTCCCGCTTCCCATAACATATCTTGGATACTTTCAACCTCGTCCGCTCAAAACTCGAATGAGTTTTATACCGATTCACGACAAACTTTTCTTCCGTCGAAAGCTGATATTGGAAAAAAATGAACTCAAATGAATTATGATAAAAATGTATTTCTTTCGACCTAGTAAAATTATGAATTAAGATTTAAAAATTATTCCTATTTCGTCCTGTATCTCACACCAAATGCAGAAAATTATTATTTCACATAAAGATCCTCAGTCCACTTATAATTCCATCTAGTTCTGAGAGATTTGAAGGATTAGACCACCACCGTGGAAACTACAGACGACAAAGAAGTCCTAAACGTTGTAAATGCGTAGAAATTTCAGATCGCAGTAACTTTCTGTAATTTTTGTCGATCGATCGCTTGTGTCACTTTTTACGAAACGGTTGATCCCGATGTAGCATGAATTTAGGGGACCGTTCTCGCGGTGGTGATTGATCGAGGAAGGGAGAGGGGAATGAGAGCAAAGAAAATGCATAAACAGAGGCATTCGATGTTTCTCGAACGAGACATCGGATCGAACGGGATGTGAAAGTTCGATTGCCCGAGGACCAAAGTCGAGGAGGAATCACGACCGATCTTGGCCGCAATATTTCCCGTTACAGGGAGACATATGCACGGACAGAGAGAAAGAGAGAAAGAGCGAAGGGAATCTACGCGAGACGCAACCCCTTCTTCATCCCCCGTAGCATAGAGGCATCATGCCAGAAGTTACGACGTTCCCGAACCAGAAGAGAAGGGAACAACAAACCTTGCGAGTTAGGGAACCAACAGGGAAGAAAGATTGGCGCCGACAGACTTTTGTTTCCGAAGACGCATAAAACTCGTTTTCCTTAGAATACCGCCTAGTGCTCTCCACCCGGCTTCGCAGACAGTTTTATGTGTCTCACATTAATTTGCATAATCGAATAGAGAAATCTGAATAACGCGTCCCCGCGAAGTCGTCTGTCACGCGGCCAGAGCCACCCTTCGGAGATTTCCTCCCTGCGAGGGGTGCACCAAAGGACCAGCGTACGCCTGATTGCCCAATCGGATTCACCGTCCTTTCGTTCGCCCATTGGCAAACATTGCTGGAATTTTCAATCGTTTCAGAATCGCTTTCCAGCGAAATAAGAATTTTTTTAAGGAGACTGCATATTTTACACACCGTAGATTGGTTACCTGGACAAACGGTTCCTACTATGTCCCTCCTCGATACGGTAGAAAGGGTTCTGTCGGATCAGTCAGGGGTAAATGCAGTTTACTATGATGTCCATGGCAGGTATTCTTGCTCGGCAAAAAGATTTGGAATTGACCAACTCTAAAAGGGCCTAAACATTCAAATCAATCTGATCTCCTAGTTTCGAAACGTGGATTTTGGAAAATCTATTTTAATTTTGGAAAATTAAAATGGAAAGTCGTTAAGTCGGTAAGGTAGAGAGCGACATTGAAATAATAAAAAATTATTCTTCGAGTAGCCAAAAATCCTTGTGGCAATCGTCATTTCCGTCAAAAAAGAACCTATTTTCAAAATTTCATCGAAGTCTGAGAATGAACGTAAACACAGCCCTCCAAATTTTTATTTATAGTCACTAATATCTAAAAAAATTATGTTCTCCTTTTTAATGCATTTTAATATAAACATGGTTTTCAAAATGTTTTTTTTCTTGATATTTAATTTATATTCGTCTTTTCTGTGGCAGCTAAATTTCTACACTTACCACAAGATGGCCGGATAGTTGAAACCCTTTCTCGCTGTTACCCGGTCTAACACCAGTTCGTATATATACCGTCTTCAGCCGTCGACCAGTATCCTCCGCCTATCCCGCTCCTCTACAACTTCCCCTTCTCTCTGTCACACTAAACAATCTGTCCTTCTCTGCTCCAAATCTACAAACGAAAACAAACAGGCCCATTAGCTCAGTTGGTTAGAGCGTCGTGCTAATAACGCGAAGGTCGCGGGTTCGATCCCCTCATGGGCCAAATTTTTTTTACAAATTTTAAAGGAAAGTGTAAACACATTCGTGTAGTCGTATTACTAACAACAAGTACGCGATGATCCCGCGTAACGAGAAGCGGTATACATTTTACATGACAATCATTAATTCACACTATATAGCGATGTAATCATCTGTAGACCCATATATAATAAAAAATGATGTTCTTTTTTACAGAATTATCTTATCTACTGCTGCGCAACAAAATGCTCGTTTAACCTTTCGATAACAATTAACGGTTGCTCAGTTTATGCCTGTTAATTTCGTCGTGGCAGAAGTAATGAATAAATAAAGCAATATTCGATGACATTGATCATTTCTGGACTTGTTTAGTTCTTCAGAACATTGGAACAATCAATTCTGAAAAATGAATGTTTCTTCTGTACAGTAAGTAAACAAACCGATGCTGCTATAGATAAATTATTAATTATATGGAACATTATATTATAGCAAGTTGATTAAAAATGTTCGAAACATGCAGTTCTCAAGAATTTCAACAACCAGGTTTGAGAAAGTAAGATTCAAAACATCAAGTAACATCTTGGAAAATAAATTTATGACTATTGAATACTCTTTTGTTTGTCAATTACAGATTCTAATTGCGAATAGAGGAGAAATAGCATGTCGTATTGCGAAAACTTCCAAGAGGCTAGGAATTAAAACTGTTGCTGTATACAGCGAGGCTGATCGTAATGCTTTGCACGTGGAGCAAGCAGACGAAGCTTACTGTATCGGTCCTGCACCTTCTAGTCAAAGCTACTTGCATCAGGAAAAACTTGTATCTATAGCAAAAAAATCAAAGTGTCAAGCGATACATCCTGGTTACGGATTCCTATCAGAGAATGTCGAATTTGCAGAATTCTGCGAAAAGCAGAACATTACATTTATTGGACCACCGACAAATGCAATTAGAGATATGGGAATAAAGAATACCTCCAAAGCTATAATGGTGGCAGCTGGAGTTCCCGTTATAGAAGGTACAAAGATCTTATTTCAGGATATACAATGTGTTTCATTTATATTGGTCGTTTTTGTGCTTTAGTTGGTTGCTTGCACCGGTAAAACCAATGTACAAAGAACAGGTTGTTCGACTTTATACTAAAAGAAGTGTGGTGTAGGAATATTTCTTCCATGATCATTAAACAGTAGATTTAAATCATTAAAACATTAGACGAATTTAAAAGTACTGTTATATAATCAACCTGTTGAACATATATTAACAGAGAAAATAAATGGCTATGTCACTCTGGTTTGTTAGAATTCAGAAGGAACATTTTTATTTTGCATGAAGATCTGCTGTGTAATGATCAGGAATGGTCTAACAAAAGCGAGCATAGTAAATGGAACACAGCATATAACAGTAAGTTCACATTGATATAATAGTGAAACTTTGTGCACGACCATTGCAGGGTATCACGGAGATGAACAGTCTAACGAAAGTTTGCTACTACAAGCAAAAAGAATAGGATTTCCATTAATGATTAAAGCTGTACGTGGTGGAGGAGGAAAGGGAATGAGAATCGCTTTCGAGGAGTCACAGTTTGTGGAAGCTTTAGAGGCTGCCAGAACCGAAGCTGAGAAAGCATTCGGTGATGGAGCTGTTTTGCTCGAGCATTACATCCCTGAATCAAGGCACATCGAGGTACAAGTCTTTGCAGACAAGCACGGAAACGTGGTGCACTTGTTTGAAAGAGACTGTTCCGTTCAGCGGAGACACCAGAAGATCATCGAAGAAGCTCCCGCGGTATAAATCAATTGAAAACAAATCACACGATAGATGCATAACGTGTATATGATGTATTGTAGCCTGGCATCTCAGCGGACGTAAGATCCAACCTGGGAATGACAGCAGTTCAGGCTGCCAAAGCAGTAGGATACGTTGGCGCGGGCACAGTGGAATTTATAATGGATCGTAACACGAATAATTTTCATTTTATGGAAATGAATACTCGGCTTCAAGTGGAGCATCCCATCACTGAAGCGATTACTGGGCTGGATTTAGTGGAATGGCAATTGCGAGTTGCGGCAGGAGAAAAACTTCCACTGAAACAGGAAGAAATAGGACTCTCTGGACACGCGTTCGAAGCAAGAATATACGCAGAGGTAGCTAATTTTTAAGTTGTAAGTTTTAAGTGTAAAGATTTTTGTAGGTGGTCAAATGGTTTTTCGGTTTCTTCTTGTACTCCTGTATCGTTTAGTTTCTTCTTCTTTTTCTTTCGTTTTCCTGTTAAATTAAACTATAGAATCCAAGGGATGGTTTCCTACCAGGAGCTGGCCAGCTGTTATACTTGAGAACACCGGAAGTTCTGCCAAAGATGACTAGGATTGATACAGGAGTTCGCGAGAAAGATGAAGTCTCGGTACATTACGATCCCATGATCGCGAAATTAATTGTCTGGGGAAACGACAGAGGAGAAGCGTTGGCTGTACTCAGATCGAAATTAAGCGAATACAACGTAAGCACCGATACAGTAATGTAATATATGTGTACACATCATGATGAAATTGTTTTATATAATTTTCAGATAGCTGGACTGGACACAAATATAGAATTCATCAAGGATTTATGTTCTCATCCCAGTTTTCGACAAGGCGAAGTACACACAGGATTCATAAAGGAACATCACCAAGAACTGTTCCCCAAGTTACACGTTCCACACTCGGTCACGATACAAGCGTCTCTTGCTTCGATATTCTACGAAGACCTTCAGTCATTGCAATCTTCGCTTGCTACTACCGATCCTTTCAGCCCTTTTGCTACAGAAATTGGATCCAGATTAAATCATACTTTAACGAGAGCTTTCCGTTTTAATGTTTGCAACAGCGATATCGATGTCGAAGTAAAATATATCGAGCCCGAAGTTTATTCTGTCAGAATAGATAAAATCGGCCCGTGGAGAAGGGTAACAGGCACATTAAAAAAGAAAGACAGGTCAACGTTAGAATTGTGTACTGAAATTGATGGGCAAATCACCAGAGCGTCGGTGATCAGGATTCATAACAAAATACATTTATTTACCAAAGTTAGTATACTTTTTTTGTCAATATAACACTTTAAAGTGTCCAGTTTCGTTAATCTCTAGGTATTTGTAGGATCGAGAGTGGCAATTCGTTGAACCCTCTATGAAATTTCTTTCCAATATTAAAAGCAATAATTTCGAGGTAGATCCATGCAAAGCGCTAAGTCCTATGCCTGGTCTAGTAGAAAAGTTATTTGTTACAAAAGGAAGCTCTGTAAAAGCTGGCGATGCCTTGCTCGTTATTACTGCCATGAAAATGGAGGTGGGATTTTTTCTATAACATTCTATAATTAAATCATTGTCAAATCGTTAATTGAAAATTTATTCGATTTGTTCACAGCATATCATTAGAGCGACCACCAACGGAACAGTTGAAGATATCTTGTGTTCGATAGGCGATAACGTGGCAAAAAATAAGATTCTTGTTAAACTAACTGAATCATCTGCATCTTGAAATAAAAAATTGAACATGTTAAAATTGTTTATTATCCGCTTTTCCCAGTACTAAATATACAACTTCTACCTCGCCATGCGAGTCATTCGAATGAAGTCGAAATTAGAAGCGAAGCTCATCCACCAATAGAAATTTCAATGGACTCGGTCGTCCATTGGCTTTTTCGAACGTATCCAAAGGATCCCAGGTAGCGCTAGCATTTCGCGCGAACCGTATAAATTCGTTTTAGTGTAGCGCTTAATGAAGGCACATTTTACGAAGTTATTATTTTTGTCATTTTTTTGTTTGGTAAAGACTGTTTGGGAAAGTAGTTATAGGCTGTATCGATAGAAGATGAGCAGTTTTCGTTCTCCTATGCGATGTATCTCTCCAAATGCAAGGTAAACCGGCTAATTCCAAAAATTTGGTTTCAATAAAGGTTAGAATTTGTCTGCTTGTCGAATTGGAGTCTCAATTATTGAATAATAATATGCTTTTAGAGTTTTAACCGCTAAACCTCAAGTAGAGCAAACACTCGAAGTCAGACAGGCTCAAAATAAAGCCAGGAACAGCATCACGTGGTTTTTCGTTAACAGCTCTTTGCTTGGAATCATCGTGTTTGATATGTGAGAGACAAGTAATTTTTGGAGTAAATCAACGAAAGATCAACACTGCGGATATTTATGCAAAATAAAAATGTTTTGCATTGATTGTGGTCAGCAGGAATAAAATGAAAATTGATATCATCTCTTAATAACTGATGCATTAAGAACAACATTACAACTTTCTCGAATTGTTAAAATTTTTTACTGGTTTATATTTCATCTAACCAGTTTCTTCATAAATGCATAAAGATTCGTAGTCTACTGATCAGCATTAAAGATCAAAGCTTACACCATGTTTTCAATTGTTTTGCAGATTGTATGGAGGTGCCGCTTACAAACCATTTTGTTGGGTCGAATGGTGTTTAGCATCTATATTCGCGCTAAATGCTGTGTACCACATTATACGATATACTTGGGCAACTTTTACTTTAAAGCCAGTTATCCTGAGTCCTAGACAAAGACGATTGCTAGGAGTGTCAGAGGATGATCCTATTTTTAAAAATGAAACTCCCTCGCCTCAAAAGTCATCGGAGCCAATATGTCCTTTGAATTTGTCTTGCATTAGTCTGAACAGACGTTTGACGTCTCTGGGTTCTCCAGGATTGAACGAATCCAGTACGAAACATATTTGTTTCCTTGATATTCTAATTTTTTAATATATAAATAGATATATTGTATTTAACATTTTCTTTGTTCCTATTTTCAAGAGAACTTTACATCGACCAGTCCGTTTTGCAAGTATGGCAGTCCAACGTCTCAGAAATCCATGTCAAGTCCCAATGGCTCATTCAATAAATCTCTTAATACTTCGGCGAATGGAAATTTAACTGGGGAGGATTTAATTCAAAGCGAGAAAGAACTACAAAATTATTTGGAAGAAACTCGACAAAGGAAGCATATTCTGTCCACCGATATCGATCAACCCTCCAACTTGCTCAGTTCGTTCTGGTCGCATCCTGCGATTAGAAGTCCAGGCGAGGTTTCACCTTTATTGAGAAGAACCGCGTATCAGTTAGCGCCCATTATTGGTAACGTTGTAGAATAACATATTTGTAAGATAGTCAAGCCTGAACCATGTTATCGATAACGCATATGTATTCCAACTTTATAGATAAGTCAAAGTCTGCTAGCCCTGGTGCAGAAGAAGGACATTCTCCCAGAGGTATGCTCGGAGTATCGGATGTTTGGAGGAAATATAGAATCGATCCTAATAAAGTGAACGAATGGACGGCTAATCTACGCATGGTAAGTCTAACTAATTATTAAACTTCGGATTTTATGCATTAATAACAAAAATTAAGCAAGTGCACGAACTTTTTATTCTGCATAAACATCCGGAGTCTATTAATTTTATAAAGAAGTAAATGCTTTGCGAATTGCGAGCTGAGCACAAGATAATCACGACACCGTTCTGTACTTTGTATTTTAGTGGATCAGTAAGACCGTCGTCGAACGTGTAGCAATGGAAATTGATAACGTTTGCTCCGCTCTAGTTCGTCACGGATTGAGCGATTCGCAACCAGGACTCGTGGGATTGGACAGACTGCGAAAACTTGCTCAAGCACCGTTTTTAGTTACCGCAATTCCCACATTGCCCACTTTGGTGCCGTTTCTGGAGCTTTCCAATAATCAGGAATATTTAATCAATAGGATCAAAGTACTCGCGAAAGGAGGCTCTATGAGCGAATTCAAATGGAACGGCGGTGGTAGTCACGGTGGCAAAGAATGGGATTCTAGCCTACCGACGGATTCGGCGGTAATTTACCAAGTCTCGTGTGCCGTCAATTGTATAGAACGTAGGAAATGTACTTAGAATGACCTGTTTAATGCGCACATCTGAAACTTGTGCAGATAATCATGCATTTGGTGTCTACATACATGGACACGCAATTGGAAGCGCCATTAGATCAACCTGATGCACGACCTTTTACCTCCAGGTATATGGCTAGATCTGGAATGTCGTTGCCACGTAGCAAAGGACCCATTATAGTGTGCCAATCCATAAACCCACCCTATTACAGTTTAACGCACAGCGGTGATTCGCTACCCAACGATTACGAAGAAATACAGCGGGTGAATACGTTTATTAAATTTCGGATCGGGACAGTTGGTATTCACGATCAACATTTTTAAATTTAATCGTCTTTTTTCATTCTTTTTCAGGGGAGAAACAACTTATTTCATATATTACTGTTGTTCCTGTATATCGTTAAGACGAGAGATAACGGCATGCTGGGCCGTGTAAATTTGGGTACTTCAGGTATAAATGTCTTGTGGGTGATCGACGGATAAATGTCTGCGCATTCATGGAAAATTAAAAAACCTAATAAACTGTGAATCAGACAAATCGCATTTCATCGCGACCGTTCCATCTGACAACGAATAACACACTGTCGTCGAATTCGTATCGAGAAGCGTGATATGAAATAATTTTATACCACTACAAATGCTTTATTCACAGTATTTACGTTTATGTACAAATAAATCACAAAATACGATCCATTTTTAATGAACGTGAACTTTCAATTATTCGACAAGTTGCAGTAATAAGGGTATACTACCGACAGTTGCAACGGTTTCTCTACTATCCTTTATCGTGGTTTTCTGCCAATTCGTCAATATACTTGGTATTGCATAATTTGTATGCGTGTACATAAATCCGATAAAAATAACAATAATAATGAAACAAAAAAACGTTCGAGAACTGCTGGTTTTTGAAGAATGGAACGAATCGATCGAATAAATGCGTACGAAGATATCGTGTACTAGGTATAATGGATAGCGAATACGTTTGCATCTATCGATCGAATTTTTTCAACACGTTATTAAAGGGAGTACATTCGTTTTTTTTCTGGCGTTACTACCGATGCAATGAATTTTGTATACAATTTTACATCTCGTTTTTATTGTAATCTAACGACCGAAAGTCATATTTCGTAAAAAATTATGTTACACGCGTCGTGTAATTTATGATACAATCTTTGGATAATGGTTCTCTTAAAAATCAATCGGTATTTACATCAAAGTTCATCGTCATAATAAAATAAACTGATATCTATTCAGCTGAAAAAAAAACAACAACGTATTGCTTCGCTAGCGAATGTCCAACCCTTGCGAGAGATGTTTGTGCGCGCAACGCTTCTATCGAAAGTTAACTAAGTCTAGAGGAAAGAAAAACATAAAGTAAAAAGACGATGCATTCTCAGAAGAGAATTTCTACAACGATTTGCCGTTATATCAATAAGCATACGTTTATATACGTATGTGGATGTGTGTGTATTCGCATTTCTTTAACTGTTTTACGTTACTTACGTATTCGGATACGTAACGCGTATTCCTATGCAAGGTGGATTGTTTTAGCCGAAAACTAAGCGAACCATTAAAGATGAAGAACGGTTCAGAAATAACGAGAATATGTTTAAAAATAGCATATTTGATGTGTAATAATAAATCTAGTATTCGTCGAAAGCAAGAAAAAACACAGTTCATATCCTCCCTCATAGTTTGTTACACTTTCGAGACTGTGTCATCTTATATTCCCATATATTCTACGTTTTCATAATTTGTTTTGATATAAACAGATATACAACGTATAGTACAAAATTAAAAAGACTATCTCAGATAATTCGCAATTTCGATACTTGTTTCACCCTCTCTGTTCCACCTTCTTTGTAACTTATTGATATATATATATTTATATATCTGTCTCTCCCTGTCTCCCTTTATAAATTACCACAAAGGAAACATGCCCGACGCTATAAAGAAACTCACGAATGATCAACGATCAGAGAAAGAAGAAATCGACTGGTGTGACCGCTCCGTCTACCACCAGGCATCACAGCCTTGTCCGATGTACGTAGACGGATAGGCGATAATTGTTTAAAAAAAAGAAACGCAGATAAACTTTTCCAGCTTAAGTGGTCGTAAACAATTTGGTTCCTTCCGGTAATATAACTTCTTCGCTGATATCGGCGACTGTGACGGTTAAAGGAAAGATCAGGGGCATTATTATTTCTTGATGCTGCGCGACGTGTTGAGGAACAACGACGTCGGGTTGTCTAGTGATCGTAATAGTTTTAATGTTCTGCGCTTTCAACAGTTGCGTCTGTGCGAGAGTGCTCTGCTGATGCAATATTCTTTGCTGGTTCTGGGAAACTTGTACTTGCGCCAACGCTTGGGCACGATTCTGATTTTGAATGAAGTTTTGCTTGCATCTCTTGCTGTGGGCGTAGCGACTTCCGTTGTTGTTGAAACGGCGGTCGCAAGTCGGGCAAGCGTATGGTCGTTGACCCGTGTGAATGAAGACGTGCTCCTTCAGGGATTTCAGGCGACGGAAGTTCTTCGGACAATACTTGCAGTGATACTTAGCCTCGCCGGTGTGCGATGTCAAGTGATTGGCGAGCGTGTCGGCCCTGGCGAAAGCGCGCGAACAATACTGACATATGTACGGCCGTTCTTGGGTATGCGTTCTCATGTGCATCTTCAGATAGGCGTTTGTAGTGAACGGTCGAGAACAGACCTCGCAAACGTACGGTTTAATGCCGTTGTGAGCCCTAAGATGCGCGATCAACGTCGTCGATTGGGTGAAACTCTTCGAGCAAATCTCGCAGAGAAATCTTTTGGCGCTATCGGTTTCTTTGTTCTTCTTAAATGTTCGGTCGTGCTTCGACAAATGAGTGGTCAGTTGTTCTTCTTTGATGAAACGTTTCGTACAGCGCGTACACTTGTACGGTTTGATCATGTTGTGCTTGGCCACGTGAATCTTCAAATGTTCTCTTCTGTAGAACTTCTTCGGGCATATGTCGCAAAGGTACTTCTTCCCTTCGTGAACCTGAATGTGACGCAGCAGCCCTTTCCTAGAGGTGTACTGTTTGTTGCATTCGGTGCACTCCAATCCGACTATATCGGTCCTTCTTTTCCTACCGATCTTCTCTCCCGGCTTCTTCTCTTCTGGCCGCGGCTCGATGTCCCTCAGGTCCTCCTCGGTGAGAATCCCTTCTGTCACGTGTTTCGATCTATGCTCTCGCAGTATCTCGTTATTCTCGAAACTGTCCCCGCAGATGTTGCATTTTCTCACCTGGTCGGGGTTCTTCTCCGAGCACTTGTCGTAGTGAGCTTTCAACTTGTCTTTACGATAGAATTTCAAGTTGCAAATGTCGCACTCGAAGTTCGGCTCCTCGTGCAAAAGTTGATGGCGCAGCAACGATTTCTTCGTGCTGTATCGTTTCTTGCACTTGACGCATTCGTGATTGTCCATCGGCCAATCCAACCCGCTTTCGAAATCTGAATCGTAGTCATCCTCCTTGTTGACGTCGCTCGAATCAACCGCGTCGTTGTTCGCGCAGCTCCTCTGTCGTTCTCTCTTGTCCCCGAAGGTGCTCTGCCTTTGCCTTTCTCTGTCCCTCTCTCTGTCTCGGTCCTTCTCCTTCTCTCTGTCCCTCTCTTTATCCACCTTGACAGTTTTCTCCTCCTTCACGTGTTGCTCCATGTGTTTCGTTAGCGACTGTTTCGAGCTACACTTTTTGTTACAACTCGTGCATTCCAGCTCCTTTTTCGAGAAATTGTGTTTCTTCGGTAATAACATCTCACGCTTGTTCCGTCCGTAATTTCCGTCCGTGAAGTTCCGCTCGGCTATCATCTCCTCCCGTTCATCCTCGTCCTCGTAATCTTCCAGGCCGTCTTCCGTCTTAATTTTATCAATTATTTTCTGAGCTGCTCTCGCAGCTACTCGTTTGATCCGTTTGTTTGGATCGTACTCCTGTCCTCTGACAAAAGTTTTGTGATTCGTAGCTATGAGATGATTTCGTAAAGTCAGTTCATTACCGAACGTTTTATTGCATTCTGTACATTTGTAATTTTTAACACGTTCGTGTTGCTCCATATGCCTCTGCAACAAATCTATTCTCGTGTATCGCTGATGGCATACCTTGCAACTGAACTCGACCACCGAATTCATCTCCGTTTTTCTAAAGAAAACATCATTGTCCGATCATTGTCAGCAATTACAATTCTTAACTAATTTAAATAAATTTTACATGCTACCACTTACCTTGCGCTTCTCTTCAACACATTCTCCGACGATTGTGTCTGGGGTTCACCTTCTCGTTCCCGTACTCGTTCCCCCTCCTTGTCTTTCCGTCTTCTTCCTTCGTTAGGTTCTTGTACCTGTTCTTCTGCTTTCCCTTTGTCCCCTACAACCCTACAGCCGTCCTCTTCCTTGTCAATCGTAAACTCCATACCCATTTCCACATCTTGTTCAGACAACACACCTTCAACGACATGCTTTGCCCGATGGTTTCTCAGCTTCTCCAACGAGTCGAATTCTTTTTCGCACACGCTACATTTAAGAGTAGTATGCAAAATCAAGTGTTTTCGCAAACTTCGTCTAGTAGGGAATTTTACTAGACACTTGTTGCACGCGAAATCCGAATCCGAATCCACGCGTGTTTCTTGTTTCTTTCGTTCCCCATTTTCATTTCGATTGGAGGTTCTTTCTTTACCTTCGCTGCTTGTTTCTTTCTCTTTCCGTTTTGCATTCTCTTCGCATCCGGTTCCCTCGGTCTCCTCTTTTTCTTCATTTACGGGTTCTTCTTCCTCCCCTTCCTCTTGCTTCTCCTCCATCTGCTCTGTCATTGGTTCCTCTTTATCCGATTTTGTTACAGCCACGCTTTCTCTTTTCCTGACTTTTTTTCGGTACTCCGAATTCATGTTATCTTTGTCCGCAAAGTCCTCGAAATCCAAACTGTGCTCGTCTTCGTGAAATGAAATTTCTAACGGAAGCGACTCCTCTTTCGCCTCTTCTTTCTCTTTCTCGTGCTTCTTCAAATGTTTGCTGAACGATATTATGTATATATATTGTTTACCGCAGTACGGGCATTTGTTCGATCTTTTACCAGATGGAGGTGTTTTCGCGAGACTATTGCATCTCTCGACGTCTTTCTCCGGCTTCTCCACGGATTTTCGCAACGACAAAACCTCTCGGACTTCCTCGTGAGAATGCATATGCTCCCGCAAAACGTTTTTCGATAGAAACTCCTTGTCGCAAAGGTAACACATGAAAAAGATTCTGTCCGACTTATCGGAGTCCTCGGCTTTCTTCAGTCGCGAACTTAGATTTAAGTTTTCGAAATAATTCTCCTCGTCGGAATCTCGCGTGGTGTCGGGGCTACTTTGTAGCTTACGTTTGCTTCTTCTCGTCTCGCTTTGACACTGAGTCTCTTCTTCCAGCTTTGCATCTGTTCTCGAATCCTTTTCATCGGGCTGCTCGACTTCCATCGGACCTTCGTCTTCTCCGCGAGTCACGTCAGCTGCTTTCACCAACATATTTACATACTGTACGCAATCTTCGCGCGAAAACGACTCTTCCGTTATCATCTGCTGCTCTTCCCGTTCTTCCTCTTGTTCCCCTGTTCCTTCTTTCCGCGAACTATCGTTTTCCAGTATGCAGTCTCGTTGCAATATGTAATCGTGCTCTACCGTCGATATATTCTCGTGTTTCAGGATCACTTCGTCCTTGGTTATAATGTCCACAGCCTTGCCGTTATCTTCCTCTCTGTTGGAACACTCGTCCAACATCTGTTCCGACACGATCCCTTCTTCCATCACTGTACTATCGTGCTGTTCTAAACACGAAAAGACTTTTAATAGAATGTAAACGTAAAGCTTTTTTTTATTCTATAAAAGAAAATCTATCTACCGGTTATCGTCTGTTCCTGTTCGGCCAACTTCCTCACTTGCAACAGAGCCAACCGATCCTTCAAGAGGGACGACTTTTCATCTCCGGACATTGCCTCCAACGATTCTACCGTGCTCTGATAATTCTCTATGCGCATCCGTTCTATGTCCTCGTTTCTCTCTCCTGCATCCAGGTCCACTTCGACTTCGTTAAAAAATAATTCCTCCTTCATGTTCATCGTGACAAACTTCTCTCTGAGAACCGTGTCTGCCTGTTCCACCTGTAACTTGAATTCGTACGCGGATTCAAGTTTATCCGCGCACAAACAACATACTCGCGTTGGCAATCCATCGCCGGGTAACATCTAAAACAATCGAACAACACCGTTAATCAAACTTCTAAATAATCGTTCGATAATATCGTTGAAATTCGGTTTTGAAAAAAGTTTGCGTAACAGAGAAAAATCTCGCGCGATCAAATACAACGTCTAATAATGAGAAGTAGAACATTTTATCAATCAAGGGCTCTCTCTCATTTTTGTAGTTAGACGAATGTATACGTTCGATCTACAGGGTACTCCAGAAAATGTAACCTCTAAATGGCAGGTCTAACCTTAACGTTTGTAAAACTCATCGCTTTCGCCGACAGGGAAGAAACCTCGTTCTCTAGAAACAAGTCCCGCATCACTAGATTACCCAGAAGACAAACACGACATATTTCGTCCGTCGACACGATGCTTTCCTCTTCACTTTGCGCCGAATCGGACGTATTTATTCCTACGGCGTCCATATTTTGTTTGGCGGACTAGGTGACCCGTATCTGTATCTGCGCTCGCTTCCCACTGTCCACAGTCCGCAGCTCGTAGCCTGCAGACCACAGTTTCAAAACCTTTCGTTCCCTCCAGACTGATTGTACAGTATGTACCTAATGTTTGTACCAACTACCAACTGCCAACAGTCACTCTCCTCGGCCAGCCTTGTAATAATTCATACCGCAACAATCTGTCAAACGTAACGTCACAGACTGTTCGTACCAATTAATCTATTGTCGCACTACTTTTCTATAATGCTCTTAAATATCCTCATCGATAATAATTATTGCCAGCGTGCAAACTCGACACTTTTCTTTCGGTTTATACGATTTTATCTCGTTTGTGCTCGTACGTATTTTGATGTACGTGTGCGCACTATAGGTACGAGTAAGTTGCGTTTCGTTCTCAGTCTATGATCGTCATGTGTGGCTCACAATCTCATACATTTCCCTCCACGCCGCTCTACGGTCACTTTTCATCGTTACCTGAAAGTTCAAGTCATGTCTCGACTCATTTCACGGCGTCACGATCGAATTAAATAGAGAATATATGTATACATATATATGCGCATATATCGTCAATCGCAATATTTAGATTGCTGATTCTTTAGTTTTACTTTTATGTAGGTGTGTATATCTATTTACATTTATATCCAAGGTACTTATTATATGTATCTAGTATATCTATACAGTGCAAACGATATGTATATATATATACATGCATTATATTATACATACACAAGAAAACATATACTATAGTATGTATCCCGCAGAAACGTAATTATATTACTGTTGTATTACTCAGAGTAAATTATGTATGGATTTATCTATGTATTTATATGTGTTAAATTATTTTTAATCCTAACCCTAATTATCTGTGTGAGCAGAAAATTTTAAATTATGTCGGTGTGTATCTTGCGATCAAAGAGTAGGGATACAAATTGTATTCCCTCTGCTGACAAACGTTCAGTTACTGTATAAACACAAACCAGGAATAAGACTTTTCATTTCAAAGTGAATAATTAATTTTCTAATTAACGACAAAATTGAAAGCCGTAATAACGTAATAATAAAACGTTTTCAAAAACTTTTATAAATTCTTAACCAATTTAGTAACACATTTCTACCGCAAGATGGCGCCAACAGCTGGTTCCGAGTTTAATTGACACTTAAAACTATAATGTATTAATGTACAGGTGGCTAATGGATCCGCGTGGATTCAAGTCTTGTTATATTTTTGTTGTTGTTAAATTTATAGCAATAAAGATATTAATAAAAAAAAAATCTGGGCTAGGTCACAGATGAGAAATAGCACTGAGAATCTCCTCAGTGACCTTCTTTACCGACGAAATGCCGTTGGCGGCTTTCTGTTTCTTACTTCGGCCACGGTAAAGAGCGGAAGAACATGGCAAAAGTTTTGGGAGGTCAAAAATCGTGACTCACGATGTCCCGTAAGCCGAAAGTTGATGCCAGTCTTAATACTATCTTGTCGGTGGCAGTAGTACAGCGCATCGCTATTACTGTGCATCGTTTTCTTCCTATATACTCGTTGGAACTGTCGTGTTGAACTACACTCAGTGAAATATATAAATTTTGACAAACAGTTTCAAGCAACATTGAAAAATACGATTCTACACGATTTGTGTTACACGTTGAACATTTACGTATCCGTCTAAAGGCACGACACGTTCGATCATTTATTAAGAATCAAGAATTTCTATCACACAGTATCGGTAAGTTTGTCTATAAATAGAAAACTTTTCGGGAATATGAATGACGAGATTATGCTGCGTTATATTATCAACGTATTCGTAATATTCGTGATTTAAGTACGAATACCGAAAGGTAGTTTTCTGGCGAATCTTTCGAATGGTGATCTTGTGATTCAACTACTTCGATCGAATGCGAGAATTATCTTTATGTGTTGCGCGATTGTTTCGCGATTTCAAAAATATTACTTCACCTCTACACGTATATAATAGTTGTTTTAGTAAACACACATACATCTATATACATATATATATATATACGTATACGAAGAGTACTCGCATTGTGTACGGTGTACGTGTATAGTATATCGGTTTACACGACGCGTTAAATCTCGAGCTGCCGCGTTACGGGAGTTTGCCCAAAAAAATGTTCGAGTGAATGAGAGTGAAAGGGACGAAAAGAAAAAGCATGCCTGAAATAGAAACCACCAGGGAAGGACTTTGTACGGATATCTTTCAGTTGGGAGGGATTATAAGTATTTTTAGCTGACAGGGTAGGCATGCGATAAGATGTTGCAGTCTCTAAAATCATCTCGAGCCAATGCACTTTAAATATAAGTTTAAGTTAGTAAGTTAAGTTTGGTTTTTACATGTATTTTCTCCAGATATAACTTATCATTGTTTTATTTTTTCCTAGCGTCATGGAGAACGAACAACAATATTATGAATTAAGAAGCGGAAGGAGATCTCGTTCCGAAGTTCCCTTGGTTCCAAGTCATGTCTTAGCGGAATCAGAGAGCCATTACAATTTGAGAAGTCGAAGCAGAGACAGATCCAGTACGCCTGGAGAAATTATAAATGGCAAAAGGTCTGTATTCAGAACTTTGTTTTAATTTTAAAACTACAACTATTTTTGCTAATTAGATCCAGTACTGGTAGCAAGATGCACGATCAAAGCATGGAAACAATAACTGAAAGAAGGGAAGAAATCATGTCCTTGGACTCATCCAATAATCATAGTAAAAGGCCAGAATGGCCGAACGGTCAGAATGAGAAGAAAGACAGCTTATACGATGAACAGTACGAGAAGAAGAGCAAAGATATTTCAGGGCAGAGGATGGTAACTAGTGATTATTCTTCGGAGGAGGATGCAAAAGAAGATTCGTCTGACAGATACGAAACAATCTCCCTGAATTCTTTGGTAAGTATAGTATATAAATCAAATTGTTCTTTCAGAATGATCGATACCTTTCTTGCTCCTTTGATGCAGAACATCAGTGAGCACAGAAAGTCCGAACTCGATTACACCAAGATGTATGTAGTGGAAAGACACTTTTGCAACAAACAAACAATTTATACCGATTCTAGAGGAGCAACGAATGCTCGTTCGAGGTATGTCTGCTCGAATGCACTTTTCTATTTGTTTTGGAAAGAAGAAAACTATATTGCTCCTTTTTGTTTGTCCTAGACGATCCTCGAGCAGACCGAACGAACAATGGACAATAACGAAGCGTTTCGTACAATATACGTCGATCGTTACTTTGTGGTTTAACAGGTTGTTTGAGTTTTTAAAGCTCAAGACAGTTAGAAGAAGAGACTATCACGATTCTTACGAATACTCGAGACACGGTATATATTAAATAATGTAATATAGAAAATCGATTGATATAATTATGAATTTCTTTTGATTGCAGAATCTAAATGGTACAAAGCGTGGCGATACGTTGACCGTTGTCTGCAGTATGTATATGTCTTTATGGTTAAAGCATTTTTCTTCGATTCGTGGCTACTGAGCAGAGTTTCGAATATTCGAAAATGGATGCAGCAAAGAAGTCCCAAAGTTCTTTGGGTCACCCTACTACCATTGCTTATTCTAATGGGTAATTGCTGACGAATGTCAAATCATTTTAACTTAACAGATTTACTTGGAAAGATATTCGTTACGACCGTATGAAGATTTCCTGAAATGTTCACCGGCAACGTAAAACGAAACAAACTGAAAGAATCGATGTGGCTTCCTCGAGCAGATCGGTGGAATATCAGTTATTCTGGCGTTTCTTTTTCTTTTTGTTTCAGTCGTTTACACCGTGAAAAAACAGAACGTTATCAGTCTGGATCTGCTGCACGATATTCCCTATGATATCACCGAGACGTGCAGTCGCATCTATCACGATTTTATTAACATAACATCTTTCGAAAGCGATTTTCTCCTCGGATATTTAATGAAACTGAAAAATATCCCAGCATATATCCTACCCAGTGTGAACGTGTCTTTGCCCGAGATGCCGAACATTGGTTGGAATTTAGACTGGTGATCGATCGCGATATAGAAACTCGTTTCTCCGTGAGATTTTTCACGGTAAACTTTCGGTTTAAGCACACTACGCCTAGGACAGTCGTTTTATCATCTTGTTTCAAACTTGTGTTTCGTCGGAATCTCGAATGTTTTATTTTTCCGCGATGCTTACTAACATTTTGCTTTCTTTGATACATAGGTATTTGTATGTATATGTTGGAAGTGTTACAGTGGCAGAATTTCGCATTCTTGTCGCCTATTTTTATTAATCGATCGTTTCATTTATATATAATGAATTCGCGTGTCTGCATTTACTAACGTAGAATTATAAACACTATTGTAGCGTGCGTGGTGACGTACTGTCGCGTTACGTATCTTGCGAGAATGATAATGAACAACAGCTATTCTCAAATCATTTCGAAAAGCATTTTCACTTATACCAAACACGAATATGAATACGAGTGACTGTTCCATCAACTGTAAGAACGCATTCGTTTGCTGAAACTGTTTCTATTCTGTTGATATGTTACTTTTTCTTGCAATATCTTCGCGTCACGCGTGTAACACGACATTTGATTCGATTCGAGTATTGAAAGAAATCTGGGCTAGGCAAATGGATAAGTTAAAAGACGGGAGAAGGATAGAGGGAGTAGGATTGCTTGACTGGCGATGTAAAATTAGAGTATTCGCGCTTCACGGGGAATGTGGACACGATCGATATCTTGATGTCATCGGAGTGGTGAGTCCCCTTCGTCTATCCTTCTCGCGATACTTGTATCGAACATGGAAATCAACAAAGTTTTAACAATAGTTCCATTTGATTTTTTCAGGTATTTGGGGTTCACTGTACATTTCGACGTCGTTGCTTTCGATCGACGCTATCATTGGGCAACTTCGAGGCCAGTATCGGACAATGACGGAACTCTATCTGGCTGATAGAGGATCATCTTTTAAATCAGAACGTTGCGGAGATATAGAAGATTTCAGGACGATCGCCGAAAAGTTGCACAATAGAATCAGTCGATCAGAGGAGCAATTAATGAAACAAGCGGTAAGAATGTCGGTTGTTCATAATAAATATTTGTTCGTTTAAGCATCGAATCGTATTGAAATTCCGTTTTGTTATTATTACGCGTGCCGTCGTTGCAAAATCGTCTTTTAAATATGAACGAAAACGATCGAGAAAAATTGAGGGAGAACGATTTCGTTTGGTCGAGACTCGATGTAAGTATATTTACCATGAACGTACACAAGTATGGTTCGGAGAGATTCTATTTGTTCCAAAGCGATATAAATGACATGAGATAATAGATTAAGCTTATCATTGGAGAAAAGTATGGAATATCGTGATCTAGTCAAAGTACAGTTCAACGACGCTTTGAAGAAATTGTAATTCAGAATTAAAGTTATGTTGTAATACTCGTTTCGATCAGATCAGTGAGAATCATTTGGAGAAACTCGTTGAAATAATCTTGGCCAAGTATTTTGGAGTGTCAGTGTCGAAAAAAGATTTGTTGAAAGCAGTTCAAAGTGCGATACTTGCTGCTGAAGGACATGAATCGAGCGTGGGTGTGAATATGAATATGAATGCGGATACCGGTGCCGGTACCGTTACGCATACAGATACTGGTGAGTTAGTTTTTCCTTTGGCTTGTTTGCTTTTCAAAATATTATCGATTATACGGTGACACCATAAAAAGGAATTCACATATTTACAGGGAAGGTGGAATGTTCATTTGTCGAAGACGATGAACGAGTTCGCAAAATAGTCAGAGATACTTTGCGGATATACGACGCGGATAAAACGGGCCGCCCAGATTACGCATTGGAATCGGCAGGTATAGGATAAGTTTCTAATGTTATTAGACAGCGGATTTTATGCAATTATTGTTCAGAATCATTCGAATTTATGGAACATATTAAGACAAAAAAATTTGCTGTCTAGTTATCGTTATTGCTATCTTGAGAATTATCGTCATTGGGTTTCGTAGGTGGTCAAATTATTAGCACGCGTTGCACGGAACGATACGATATAAACACGAGAGCTTTCAAATTGCTGGTGTTCACGTTCTATTACGAAAGTAACAATCCCCGAACAGTAATACAAGGAAATCCGATTCAGCCTGGTGCTTGCTGGGCGTTTCAAGGATTCCCAGGATATTTATTAATTAAATTACGTAGTTTCATTTATGTTACTGGATTCACGGTCGAGCACGCGCCTAAGTTAATATTACCGAATGGAGAGATGAAAAGTGCTCCGAAAAAGTTCAATGTTTGGGTAAGTGATTATGCTTCTTAATCGATAACGATTTTTCTAACGTTCTAACATTCGTTAAAATCGTTGTTCGTGCAGGGTTTTGTCGATGAAAACGATCCCCTTCCAGTGATGTTTGGAGACTACGAGTTTGCTGCCAGCGATGACAATTTACAATATTTTCCCGTTCAGGTAATGTTGCTACGCTAACGTAAGATTCCTCGGTGTCGAAAGTTGTTTAAATGTTTACCATTTTTATTCGTAGAACACAACCATCGACACTCCGTACAAGTTTGTGGAATTAAGAGTGAATAGCAATCACGGACACCTCGATTACACGTGTTTGTATAGATTTCGCGTTCACGGGAGACCAGTATGAATCGGTGTAGATCGATTGTGAAAGAGTACAGTGCATTATAATCGAGATTCATGATGCGGTGGTTAACAACGGCGGCAGCAGCAGCAACAGCAGCAGCAATAACAATAATAACAGTAGCACCGAGCATGACTATAACGCGAAACTCGCGTCTCGATCGAGAAGAAACTCTTATGTCTGGATACGTGCCTTCAATTATCATCGTTGATGAAACGACTGACTGACGTTGTCATAGTCGTAAGAGACCAATCTTGAAACGCGCTCTGTATGATGCGGAAACGAACAAGATGAACACGAGTTACCAATTTCGTCACCGGTAGATTATATAGAACGCTAGTGTCGAGTGTCGAGTGCGCCGAGTCGGAATTGGAATCGATCGCTTCAACAACTAACTCCACTTTTTTTCTGGTCATTTGCGTGCTTATTCGTGATCTTTTTTCTCTAATTTTTTGTAACAAAGCACAAGAAATATGATAAGCGGTCTTAGGTATATTAAGTACACTAGAATAGAAACAAAGCGAATCGCGCGCTTACTAATTTCTGCGGAATGTGAGCGCTGTGTTCCAAATATTATCCAAAGCTGAGTATCTCTAAAGTTGTAAAGTTAATGCGACAGTACAAATTATAAGAAGGGAAACGAAAATCTGATCGTTATTTAACAATTGCGCTTCGAGTGTTTTTTTTTTCTACGATCATCGAACATGTGATACATATGTTTCTTTTTTTTTATATATATGTTTTGTTTATATAGAATTTTAACACATTTTGTGTTAGGAGCATTACACATTTGTATGTATACATTATTGGTATCCACGAAGAATTAAAGAACACTATTTTGCAATGATGCAGTTTGGAATTTTACACCTGCCCACCTAATTTATATTTATTTTTTTCGATGTGTAAATATTTTATATATATATGTTAGGAATGCATAGAAAGAATGTATATGCATTTATAACAAAAATGAGTAGGTTTAATTTAGAATTGTAAGCAAATCAGAATAATGTAAATATAAATATTATATTATTTTAAACCAATTAAAAATATTAAGATAAAAAAGTAAATATCTATTTCACTCCTGATTGTTCAAATTCGGGTAGAAAATTTTTATTTTGCTTAAATTTACTGCTCGTCCTCGTATCACGAAACTCTGAAAATGGTAATTTTCGGCTTCTCCTTTGAGAAACATGGGCACTTTTGACCCCGTGATTTTCATCGATAAACGTTACCTAGATTGATCCCAAGATAGATTGATTAATCGATCGATCGATACGTGTATATAAGACTTTGTACTTATTGGTTTGTATATCCCGTTGTGCGGAATACAAATCACGGTGAAATCTAGTGCGGTGAAAATACCAGGAGATATTTACGTGCAAGAGTGACGTAGCTCACGCAAATATATATACGCGCCGAAACTTGGTTATTTTGTGCGTTTACGAGGTAAGCAGAATTGTACTATAATATCAAATGAACACGCAAACCTTATTTACATAACCACTGGATTTCTGTATTCCCATGAAATTCGAAAGTTTTCGCCGTGTTCACCAAAGACGATACTTCTCGCTATAATTGTCCGTTCATTTATCATGGAGATTTTTTTCGAGATCGACTAACGAGAGTATGGCGCCATCTACGACCAATTTTTTTACCGTGTATCACGTTCGAAATTGCAAAAATCGATCGTACGATCGGACTTTTCTGTATATATAAATAGACTCGAATAGACTAAACAAGAGACCAAGAACGGTTCGATGAAAGTTGTTGTATAAGCGAAATGATTGTAGACGGTCATTCTTGAATCGTCTGTTTATTCACGCGCAACAAGAATAGACTTGGAGTAGCTGTGTCAGTAATTGTTTGCGTACACACACATACCCATACTCGCACACAGGGAGTACACATCGCTTGAAACGTACACGAACGAAAGCGAGTGCATACATTTTTACTTATGCATTATGCTTCAGAGGTGTATGCGTCGCTGGGTGTGCACGCATATGTACATTTATGCGCGCGCGTCTTACTATACATGTGACAACCACGCGTTTGCTAATTGTAACATATACTTTTATTTATATTATTTATATTTATATATATATTTTTCGTATGTATATATAAACTATCCAATATACATACATACATGCATACATGCACGCGTGCGAGTGTGTATATGTATCAGATATTACATGCGGTATAATGTAATATACATTATATATCAAATTTTACACGAATCGAATTGAATAGAATAGAATACGCATTCTTAGCCGTTTCTTGTTTCGTTTCTACCTGCGCGTGTTAAACAGAAGCAACGATTGTGCCGGATCGTTCTTGCATCGTAAACCATAGGATAGCCGATACGAAGACATGTGGACTGCGAATGTTTATGCATTTTCCAATTTTTCTAGACAAAGTTGAAGAAAGTGGAATTAAACGTAACCCTATTTTTAACGGTAACAGCCTTTGTGGATTGAGAAATTAATAAAAATTGTACAGAAGTCTTTTCTGAAAATTCTCATAAGCCATAAACGCATCCGCAGTCTAATTATGAGGTTGCACCTATACCGAGACAATACATGAAGGACGAAGACAAGACTTTTCGTTGGCGCACCTGTGTGCGCGCGCGCGATTAATTATGAACGAGTTTCAATGGGCTCTACGCGAACAGATTGAAGAATGCTTGTTGCGGCGCAAGAGAAACGAAATAAATTCATGTTTCGGCAAAGATTTCGGAACGATAGCGAAGTCGGAATAGCTTCAATACTGATCTTGGAATGGTTCGTTGTTCCCTCGAATGGGAATGCGTCGCAGCATTAAATAATATTCGATAATGTCGAAGGAGTTTCATTAGCGTCGTAGGTCGCTAATAAGTCCTATGCGAGAGTAAAAATCAGAGATCATCTATTGGAGCGTAATTATACACGGAAACGTGGGGGCATCCCGGTTGGTTTCTCATAGTTTCCTATTTGATAAGCATTGTGGAAGAACGTTGACGTACACATAAGTTTTCTGACCGCTTTACGATCGTCTTCCTCCGAATTCGAGAACGCGAACAAATAAATAAATACTATGTGTCTACTACGTAATGGATAAACTCCCGCCCGCCACTCGACAGCGTCGTAAAGCTTTTCATTCGCGTTTTCCATCTATCGAAAACTTTCGACGGTGGCCTGGGAGTATTCGCAGCACTGCCATACCAATCATAACAACAATAAGTATGCTATAAACTAACGAGACAATAGCAATAATAAGTTAATAATAGTTGTAATAATAATAATAAGAAGAAGAATAATAATAGTAATAATGGCGATAATGACGACGACGAAGACGGTGATGATGATGATAACGACAACGGTAAT
This sequence comes from Lasioglossum vierecki, assembly GCA_028455595.1. Taxonomy (NCBI): domain Eukaryota; kingdom Metazoa; phylum Arthropoda; class Insecta; order Hymenoptera; family Halictidae; genus Lasioglossum; species Lasioglossum vierecki. The sequence continues at coordinate 1,710,950 of CM052343.1, forward strand.
GATAAATGATAATGGTAAATGGTAATAGTGGCGATAGCAAATGATGGTAGTAGAAATGTTAGCGATTATCGACGAATGAAACAACAGTGGTAACGATCCTGTGTTGTGATCAGATTCCTGGTAATGCTGACGAAAATATTGTTAGAAAAACGGAGAGTGGAAGTGGTACACAGTAGCAATAGCTGCAATAAGATCGGTAGCATCGGCAGTAGGAATCGCGAAATTGTTTTGTTGATACTGTTGTCGATAGCGACATCATGCGTCTTAGAGATAGGTCGATGTGACCGACGTTACGCGGATTTGCAGATGTATCGAAAAAAATATATAAAACTTGTTTGCCACTGGAACAACTTTACAAACAGAATTATTGTTTCGTTCGTTGTTCGTATTATTTTCTATGGTACGACCGAGCGAGATTTTCCAACGAAATTTTCGACAAATCGGCTTGTAAGAACTCTATCTATTTTGTCTATCTATCTATCCACTTATTGAAGGCATACACTGTATAAGTAAACCGCGTACTCGATAGTTGATTTCTGCTAAAAAATAATATTATTATAATATATATAAGAAAATAAAAAATAATAATCGTCGCTAGAACGACAATGCTCAACATAAATAATTAATAATTATTAACTGGATAAAAATATGGCGCGATACGTGAGCGCGAATATTCTGTCGACTAGATTCGTATGGATTAATCGCTCGCGCGCGCACACATGCACAATTCGCTCATACCGCTTCGTTTTGTCTAGGCCGGTGTGCTTTTTCGTAACATTTCGTAAAATTTCGTATCTTCTTGAACGAACACGACGAAAAAAGCTCGGTGGCGACGACGCATTTAATTTCTCGAGATTTCCCAAGTTTCTACTCATTCAGTTTCTTCATCTTTGACCGTATAAACGAATTGGTTGTTGCATTTGGTTTCTCAAGATTTCCAAAGTTTTTACTCATTCAGTTTTTCATCTTTAATACTGTATAAACGAACTGGTTGTTGCATTTCATTTTTCGAGATTTCCAAAGTTTCTACTCATTTAGTTTTTCATTTTTGATACCGTATAAACGAACTGGTTGTCGGCTGTTCAATTTTTTAAATTTTCTATGAAAAATCGATATATAAATTTTTTTATATAAAAATTCATATCGAAGCATTTTTCTGAAGTTTTATGGATGCGACGTCGGCTCCGTCTTTGTCGCGTTCGGCTTCGACTTGTTCGCGAAATAAAAGAGGAGGTATGGCTGTTGTGTCGCATGCTACTTATTCTCGACATGATCAGCAGTGTTTTCCATCTCTCGAAAAATCACGAACGATTCAATGTAAACGAATATCAGGATTTGTAGCGTACTGCAGTGTATCGTGGTGCATCGGAGAGTCGCGATCTGTTGATTGGTTGTTGTCTGTTGTCGGTTCGGCCGGTTCTCCTTGTGTTTTTGGTCGATCCGACGAGTAAATCGTTCATCGCGAATGTCGGGAAACGAGAATCGCTCGCGATGAGTCGCCTGTTTTGGTGATCCTTTCCTCTTTATTTCTTGCGTCCTAGGTAATCTGCCATCTCCTCGAACTTTTCCTTCTCGTCCTCGAGCAGCAACGCTTGAATACAGCTTGTAAAGTATTGTGTACCAAAACAATTTTGCCTAGAAAAAATAAAGAAGGCGCGCGATACGCCACGCAGCGAATTAAAAACGTGCATTTTAACTCCGAGAAGAAGTTTATCTTATTGATAAACCAATTAGGATCCGTTCGTTTTGCTACTCTTCTGTAAGGAATTAATATACATATTTAAAATTAAAATGGATTTATAAATGCATAAAGATCTCGCAGGCTGTTCGATTGATAGAAACTTCCTTACGAAATATTATTCCTGAGCAATGTAAACAAACGAATCCGAGTAGGTAATTGAAAAGAACCGGATTTCGACTACTACAAAGTGCTGTTATCATCGAAAAAAGGACGGCACACCGAAAAATATGTACATATGTACATGGTGTATTGTTAGTCACTATTCGTATACGTATAAGCGTATGTACAGGCATCGAGTAAAAATGGAAAAAATTGCCTTGGTCTCCGATAAAATCCTGTAAAAATATTCGATAGCTGCTGCAACCATGTTGCAACGCTTCGGTGTCCCGCATCCGTTGGTCCTCTGGAAAATGGTACCTCAAAAATTCAGCATTGTGTCGCGATTAAAATATCCGAAAAAATAACTGACGTAGAATTTGTCTCGTCGCCATTCACGATTAAAATAATATTATTTTTTTTATATATGAATATAAAAAAGGTTTTACCGTGTTGTGACTCGTGCACTGATTCTATTACAACATTATTTTTCATTAGCTATTCTTCCGAATTGAACAAACAATTACCTAAACGGATAGCACGAGCGAATTTCACTTGTCATCGATGATCGTCGAGTGGCTGTTGTTTGTACGTTCTTGTAAAGATGTGAAGTCGATTATACGTGTTAGTAAATTGATTGAACATGCGTAAGTGGAAAAATTGAGAAATTTACAGGTGGAGAGTTGGATGTATCGGCGATGAGTGTTTATCGACGACGAGCAACCAAAAGATTAAGTATACAGTTCGGAAAAGAAAAGAAACCAGGATTGTGGAAAGCTCAAGGAACCCAAAGGTGCAGCGAAACATTGGGAAAAAACGAAGTGTTAGTTTAAAGAAAGAGATTCATTATAAAAAGAAGGTGGCAGAATTTAAAACGAATAAATGGGGAACAACGGAAATGAGGAACGCGCAGAAAGAAATCATAAACATAAAATAAAAAGCTACCTAAACCCCGGGTTCCGCTCCGTGAAGTTGCTTGATCCACGTTTGGATTTTCTCCACTTCATCCTGCAGCAATAGCACGTCTAAGCATCCTTTGAAGTAATCTGACGTGAAGCAGTTTTTCCTGAAAAAATTTCAAGATACAATCGATAAGATCACACTGATAAGATTAATATACCGTGGACCCGATAGAGCTGCTCGTTGGAACTAAAAGAAGAAAACGACGAGAACATTGCGAACATTTGTTGGAGCGAGCGATTTGAATTTTCGTTAGATTTGCAATTGAAACATTTCTTCAGACCTAGAATCATTCCATTCTATATGATTTTTTTCATTTTATGGATATGAAATTGATATAATACCTTCTAAAATACTTAAGCGTTGGGTAATTAATTAGATACCAACTTATTTATTCAAGCCATTTGCTTTGTTCTATATATATTATATAGAATATATTCTACAGTCTCAAACTTGATATAAAATAGATCGTATTACAGCGTATTAAATTAATATGTCAGTGTGTACCACCACACACAGTCAGTGGCGGAACAATCAGATCTAATAGATACATGCATATATATGTACATGTACATAGGGTGGACTTTCGTTGTACTTGGCGAAAATTATATATACTGCAGTAGAGAAAATCGAGTTTGTCTTTTGTCACAGAATTTGTCCACAGATTATTTTTTCTTGCCAGTGGCACCATTCTACGGGTTTTTCCCCAAAAAATTTGATAATCAGAAAATAAGTTCCACCCTAAATGTACAGAAAAAAAGTATGTATTGGAAACAACGAGGGGTTACCTGCATAGCTGATGTAACTGCGGTTCACGAAACAAGTTGTAGCAATCCTCGCAGATGCGGTCCAACCGGGCGAAGATGCTCTTGTCGTATATACCCTTGCATTGAATGTCGATGAAGGATCGTTTACCCAAAGGATGCCCGTTCAAGATTCCAGCGTCCGTTAAACCGATGCACGACGTGACGAGTAGTAACGTCATCGACCAAGCCAGAACGGAGACGAGTCTCGGGCAAGGTACCGGTAGCGGTATCGTGAACGACGAAGACGGCGGCGGCGAGGATAACGCCGACGACGTCAAGATCGACGACTCTTTCGATAGCAGAGCTAAGCTCGAACAGGATGTCTGCTGCACGTTCCAGACAAACGGTGACAGTTTCGACGTCGACCACGTCGACGATGCCGGCAGAGCGATGGATGACGTAGGCCCAGTAGCGGATGCGATTGATCTCGGTGTTGGCGTCGACGTCGACGTCGACGTCGACGCTGGTGACAGTAGCACGCTCGTCGCGGATGGCCGGGACGGCGAGACACGCGGCAAGGATTGCAACGAAGGAGACGACGATGGCGATCGAAGCCTCTGTTGTCGATGCATAGTCTACAAAAAGCACAAAGAAAATTTCTGTTAAAAAAAAACAGTAAAACACGTGTACATATACAGGATTTAATTTCAAGCAACATTTTCCTTTGCAGAAATGGCGTCCGTCGCTTTGTTTACGAGTTATTAGGACTTTGGCCGACTGTGCTAACACGCGTCTAGGTCGCGCTCTGATTGGTCCATGTTTTTCGGTAATAAGTCTTTAACAAAGCCGCGGACGAAATTGTTGCAAAGGAAAATGTCGCTTGAAATGATCTGAGGAACCTTTAATTTCTGGATATTCAAGGAATTTTTAGAGATCCTGTATATTACGCAATCATCGATAGATAACGACCAATTCGACCGGACCAATACGCCCGGAGAGCTTTCGGGGGAGATCCCGGTGGGAGAATCAGGTGGACTATTTAACGCGTTGAAACTGGAGGACGAATCCTGAATTCTATTTGATTTGTACTCGAATATTTAAGCCACTCCAATAGACACGGTTGTATCTACGACGAAAAATCGCCAGGTGATAGAGAAATCATAAAAGAAAGTCAAAGTACGCCGATGACGTTCCGACGGCGACGTTGTTACCGTCGATACCGTTCGAATTGAGAACGCAAGAGGATCGTTGCGTATCCGAGGCAATGCGAAAGGTAAAAGTAAAGATGTAAAGCACTCCTAACCAGTTCCGCGGCAGTCGCTGTGAATGGACCACACGCAAGTAGGCCCCACCTGTAAACGTCCTGAACCGACAGCTTCATTAAGCGGAGCTGAATCGCGGAGCGGTGCGGCACGGCAGGACGCGCGCGGTACAGTAGAGCGAAGCACGCCACAGGCCACAGAATAACGCAGTATAGCATAACATAACACGACGTGGCACGACACTGCACAACACGGCAGAACAACGAGACAGGGTAGCACAGTACGGTACAGCGTGGTACAGCACCACACGGCACGACATAGGCTTACGATACCACTGTACACCACGCAACACAACACAACAAAGTGCAACCCAATATTGCACAGTATTGCAATGTGCCTCGCATTGTATCGTTGTTCAAAACAACAGGCATAACACCTTTATGGAGCACAACACAATACAGTGCAACACAATATTGCACAGTATCGGAATGCGCCTTGCATTGCATCGTTGCACAATGCAATGCAATATTGCACAGTATCGCAGCGCGGCTCGCATTGTATCGTTGTTCAAAACAAAAGGCATAACACCTCTACGCAGCATAACACAACACAGTGCAATGCAATCTTGCACAGTATCGCAATGCACCTGGCATTATATCGTTGTTCAAAACAACAGGCATAACACCGTTGGAAATCGCCGGAGGGGTCTTGTTATGCTTGGTACAACAGGACACGGAAGGATATAGGCTTACAATACCACTGTACACCATACAGCACAACGCAACACAGCGCAACGCAATATTGCACAGTATCGCAATTGCGCCTGGCATTGTATCGTTGTGGAAAACGACAGGCATAACACCGCTAGACACCACCGGAGGGGTCTTCTTATGCGTGTCGATGCGGGGCAATAAGAGATTCTCGAACACACCACGACTTTCCCATTCTTCGTTTTTTCTTCGTCTGATCGGCGGCACCTGCACACGCCGAGGAGAGCGTTTCGCCCAGTTCTCTTTTTTCGGAACATAATCACCGCTCCCGGGTGGGATCTTATTTTTAGCCACGACCGATTCTCGGAACTCTCGTATACCGCTCCACTCTATATCGGACCCTCACCTGGTAATTGCCCGCAGCCCGATAATTTTCCTCTAAAGTCGTTCGTCGGTGTTGATCGTTAAAGATTGCCTACGGATTTCCAGACACGATCGCGCTTGTCGTTAATCAACATCTTTCCCCTCTCGTCCTATTGTCTTAACTATGTAACAACACTTGATGTATTCAAGAACCGGCGATCTTTGTCGTTTGGTGATAGAGAAAGAATCAGGACGAACCGTTTTGAATTTTTAATGAAATAATATAATTTGTGATTGGAAATTAAGAGTGAACAAAAGTGGACTCTAAGGGTAAAGAGCGGAATAGTAGCAAGCGAACGGCGAGTCGAGAGTCGAGAATAAAGAGCGAACCGAGTGTTCTTAAACGAAGAAAAAGTCAATGGAGACCGGTTGCTCAACAGGTGAGGTCTTTCCTCGACCAAGCTACGCACAGGTGTGCAATCTGCAAATCCTCTTCGGCAAAAAACCATACGCTCTTCGGCACCGTTTCACGGTTGTGTCTCCCGATGCATCGAACGCGCCGCCAAACCTTTACACGCGCGTGCACGTGTGTCTCTTTTCGTGTGTGTACATCTTACATACATATACGAAACACATCCAAGTCGCTACCTACTATTTCTCCTTAACGCGATCATCTCGAATAGCGATCGAAACAAACTCCCTTAAGGATTAATTTTGTTTCATTTCGTTTTTAACGAGACCAGCCATAATTCAACCACGTTCTCGCGACCCTACTTCGGTTATTCGAGACATAATATGAATACAATATGTCGACGATAAATCGAGATAAATGCTGGACGAAAAAAGGAAGTGATCACAGGAACGATTTATCAGGCCAGCTTATTCTCACTCTTCAGGTGAACACCGTTCATTATCATGTGCATTTTGTATTATGCTTATTCTATTAGAATCGTGTTTGTAATAAATAACTTTTGTTAAATGATTCTTCGGGTTGCTTGATTTAAATAAATATGTTATAAAATATATAATATATTTATTTTTTTATACGAAAATTCAATATAAATTTCAAATAATATTAAATTTCATATGAAAAATTAATATATACTTTTTTTATTTATTTTTATATTATACATAAAAAGTTTTTCTTCATAATGGTTTTAAGCTAGACCGAAACGTTAAAAAAGTTATATTTATTTTTAAAACATCAATTTAAGTTAGAAATAAGTAATCGTCGAATAAAACGTAGAAGAAGTATCATTCGCGTTATTTTTAACGAGACCAGCCTATAATTCAGTAACGTTCCCTTGATTCCCTAATATCGCTGATAAATCGCGACGAATGTTGAATTTAAAAAAAGTGATCGAATGTGAGTTTGTTGGAAACGAAGCAGAAATAAGTAAGCGTAGAAAGAAAAGGGGAATGAAACGAAGAAGAAGAAGAAGAAGAAGTTGGAGGAGCATGGGGAGGAGGAGGAGATGATGGAGGTGGGGCGAGGAGGAGGAAGAAGAGACAGAAAACAAGTGTAGGGAGGAGTCGAGTCACGTTGAACCGAATCGAGGCCGGTCGCCTTGCCTTACCGCACCGCACCGCGCCGGGGGATAAGGAGGAAGGAGCCACGAGGGCGAAACGATCTATATCGTTAGATACATCGTTGGCTCTCCTCACCAGGTGGTCCTCTTCCCGTGCCGGATGACTCAATCGTGAGGAGGAGTTGCTCGACGGGCTTGGAAGAGGCATCGCTACATCGCTAGGACCCGCGTGCACTTTGCGTCTCTGCTCTCTACGTTTCCCCACGCTTATCCGTGTTCGACTATATACTCGCGAGTACACACGCGACTCTCCGCAAACTTTTCAACCTCTGGTTCTTCCGCGATAGAGGCTATGATTACGATATTCTCGCAACGAACGCAGCACACGATCTTACACCGGTTTTCGTTAAATCCAATTCTCCTCGTTCGTACATCGAGAGATGCCGAAGAGAAACCGAGAGGAATACCGATGAAAATGAGAGCGGAGAAGAGAAACAAAAAAAATCCCCAACACGAATTGGGGAAAAGAAAAATGAAGAAGAGTTACAACCTTGGGGCACGGTGAAAGCGCGAAAGTTGTTTTCGAGCGAATAATAGCAACAACACTGATGCAATCGATAAAATATAAAAAGAAAAACGATAGAAAATAACACATTAAAGAGAAATCGTAGGTTGTCGATATCGTGGGGCAGTGTGTGCGAGCCCGAACAAGATCCGGTGAGAAAGAATGTTATTGAAAAGCGAACGGTTAAACGATGAAAGGGTATCCATAGTCGAACAAGGTTCGAGAACTTTCTGGTAGGCTCTCGGTGGGTACGTAGCTAGAGGTACTTTGAAAGTGCCGCGAAAGTGCTGGTTATCTGGTCATGATCGAAGATCAAAGTGGTGGGATAAGAACAGGTGGGAAAGAGACGATAGAAAATGAGAGAGCGAGGGTTGCGGAGGAGACGGGGCGAGGGGGGGGAAGGGACAGAGAGCGAGAACAAGGGCGAGAACGAGAGAGAAGGAGGGAAGCGGGGCGAGGAGCAGGACGCACGGAGAAGCCGAACAACTCGAGGAGAAGGAGAGATAGGCGGGTTGAACGGACGGCGGAGGATCGAGGCGTCCGGCGTCCTCGATCGCGGGATCTTGGAGCAAAACTAACGATCTCCCGCTCGCTTGTAAGATCAACACGATGATAATTTAATACACGAGATCACCACCCAGGTGTGCTCTGACGTGTACAGATGCTGTGTGTAACCTCGACGAGAAGGGAACGGCTGAGTCGACAGAAGCGGGAGTCTGTATGCGATTCCAAACGCGAACTCGAGCTCTTCTCCTTCTCATTTTCATTCTCATCCTCCTCCACCACCTCCTTCTCTTTCAACGCCACCACCACCACTACCATCACCACCACCATCCACCTTCTTTTCTCTGTATAACCCCCCCCCCCCGCCGTTCTTTCCGTCTGTCCATCCATCCATCCATCCTCCCACCCGCTATCATCCTTCTCTCTTGCACCAAGAAAAAAAGCGGCACTTTCAGAAACGTTTCTGATCTTACCGCGCTCAAATTTCTCGTTGTCTCTTATCGATTGGGAAACCCAGCAAAAAAATTCGACCGTCACGTTTTTCGAGATACGATACCGTACACTGTCACATCGATTCGTATTAGCGAATCGAAACGAGCAACCAGCACGAACACTGAACACAAGGATAAGAAACGTGGATAAGGATGAGAGGGGTACTTGTACTCGGCATTATACATACACGTACTTGTACGTTTCTGGCGTCATTCGCGTTCGTGGAAACATGCCGATTCGGCGAATAAACCAAGCGACATGAACTAAAAAAACAGCTGAAATGCGTTCAACGCGATTCCTCGGTACTCGAACCATACATAAATAGAAGATCCAATGACGTCAATCGTTCGCGTTAATTACATAAGAACAGTCCTATTAACCTACGCCGCAGGCGAACGACAATTTAACATTAATCGATTCCAACAAACGCTTTAGGGCTACTCGTGCCGGTCGACCGAAGTCTCTAGAATTTTTGTACTTGTTTCATCGTCGCGGGATGTTTAGCCGTGATTTCTTTTTCGCTGCGATTTTGTCCAACGACAAAGACAGTCGTGCAAAACCATCGATCGAATGCAGGAAAAGGTGTACCGGTTAACGCAATTGGCATTGCGGTTACGAACACGGAACGACCAACGCGGTTGGATCGACGAGCAAATTTAGGATCGACCCTGAGCTGTTTACAACAATAGAATTTCACGAAACCAACAAGCAAATCGAAAGATAGCAGCACTCTCATCGTGGGAACCGCCGATGACAAATCGACACGATTGTCATTTGCCCGTTATTTCTGCACGTCATACACGTTCCCCCGGAATTCGTAGGGAATTCCGTGATTCGAACAATTAAAAATCAACGAAACAATAGGTTTAACCGATCTCTATTATATTCCATCGTGCTGTCACAATGTCTGCAAACTATCTGCCCGTTATTTCTGCGCGTCATACACGTTCCCCGGAATTCGTGGGGAGTTCCGTAATTCGAACAATTAAAAAACAGTCGATTTAACCGATCTCTATTATTTTCCATCGTGCTGTCACAATGTCTGCAAACTATCTGCCCGTTATTTCTGCGCGTCATACACGTTCTCCGGAATTCGCGGGGAGTTCCCTGATTCGAACAATTAAAAAAAAGAACAGAGGAACAATCGATTTAACCGATCTCCGGCGGGGCTCGTGAAACGAACAAGATTTCTCCCGACGAGTTTGTATACAAGGCAAGCCGAACGCAAGGCGCAAGACACGTCGACATGAAACTTCGTATGCAATGCACGTAGTCGACGCACGGGTATTTGCAAAGGAATGTTCAACAGGTGTGTCGTTTCGATTGAGCTTTATACGCGCGAACACGCCTTTCCTTTCGTCCTCCTTTCTTCGTTCGTTTGTCCGTTCTCTCTCATAGCATCGTTTAATAGCATTCGTTTTTCCCCTCTCGATTACGGTGCAAATACGTACGCCACAAGTATTCCAAACGTTAGAATATTAAAAGAAGAAAGCTCGATATATTTGGAGAACTCGAACCTCGTGCACTCGGATGGCTTTGTCCTTATCCCCCTTTCCCATAGTTCTTTTTCCGACACGGAACTCGAGCAAACGACACGCGCGGATCGAGAGACACGATGGCACTCGAATCGTGGCCGATCAGCAGCGAGTACGATAATCGTGTGGTCGAGCGAAAAGATGGCAGAGTCGACGGAACGGAATCGCCGACAACAACGTATAAGAATACGCGCGAGCGTCGACACAGAGACTGCTGTTTCTGCGGACCTTGCCGTGGTGGTGGCATGTCTCTCTTCTCGGTATGCCTGGAATGGTTCTCCAACTTGGAGGTTAAGAGGAAGCTGCGAGGGGAGAATCACACGATTTATTTACGCGATCCGGCTGGTCAGGCCTGCCAGACTCCAGAGAGAGAAGTGCAACACCGTACAACGCTATCTCTCGCATATGTAGGACAAAGCCTGCACTGTGATGCCCACTTCTAACGCGAGTTCTGCCCATCGTTTCGATCGTTGCTTCTCTAGCGATCATCTCGAATGCAGCTCCGTGCACGCAATCTTTAGCGTTTCATCATTTACAGTATAATCAAAATCATCGAAAAATGACCATTGTAACCTGGCTACTAATTTTTTAATCACTTTGGCGACCATGATAGGACCCACGTCGAACGACAACCGTCGCAAATGCGAATAAAGAGGAATAAGTAATAAGAGGAACAGCAGAAACAAACGCAGAACCAGAAATAAGAGTAGTAGAAGTAGTTACTACTGCCAACATCGTCGCGATTGGACATTAGCGACGAGCACTGTTGGTGGGGCAAAAGCAGCGTTCCGGCAGACAGCTTGGCGTCCTATGGTTCGCATTACGACAAGCTGCTGCCGCTGCAGTTGCCTTTCTCCATCTTTCGATTCTCCCGTTTCGCTTCACAGCGTTCTCTCCGCACTGCACCTTTACTTAATTTTTCATCGGCTCGGGAATCCACCGATCTATCTTCCCTTTCTCTGTGTTTAACCAATTTTACAGCTGCTTTTCGAATGAACAAATTAATGTCTTTTGGTTCAACCTTGCGCTAGCTTGAAGAAGCGGAGCCAACGATCTATCGATCGTTATTCCTTATATAACATACAACAACGTAACGAATATTGTCTAACAAAGAATTTTAACCACGCTGGTTAAATGCCAGAAAAGATAGATTTTAGAAAATGTTTAAAGTGTGTTCGTTTATAGAGAACAATGTTTGGGGAAGATAGAGGGAGAGAGAGAGAGAGAATGAGAGAACGTAAAAGCTTCCGAATGGAGCGCGGCCGGTGGGGGCCGAAACTCGACAACTAATTGCGAGATAAGGAAAACGGGTGTGCAGCAGGTAAGCGTGCACGTACCAAAGTACGCACGCGCGCGCACGCTCGCTGAGCGAGTTTCTCAAGAGGCGTGTCGCTGCGAGCTACAGGTGGCAGCTGCTAGTTCCTCCTACTCATTCGCCGCATCTTCTTCCGTCGCCGTTTCTTGTCTTTACGAATCGTTTCTTCGCTTTCTTTCATTTTCTCGATCCCCATTCTATTCTCGCTTCATCCACCTCCATTCCATCCCCGCTCTAACCCCGGGCTCTATATTCAACAACCTACCCAAAGTATTCTATTCTTCCGCGTTCACGATAATTAATAATAATACCTAATAAATAGTACGATTTAATTGTGACTCGATCATTTCTGAATTGTTAGATTGACCATACAAAAGACTATAAAAAAGAAAGTTTTAATTATCGATACACGTCGATGTTCAAAGGAATGGTTTTAAAGATTTTCTTTTTTTCATGTTGATTTTCGTGCACCTCTTTGTAGGATGATGTTTCTCGGGCATGAGTCAACTCGTGTTTGGACCCACGGTCGTCGCGGCCCTGAGTAAAAGATTCTCTGAATGAACTCTAAAGATAGAGATCTCTCCTGTATCCTTTTATTCTCTTTCTTCCTTTCTCTTTCTGCTTTATTTCTCGTACAACTGTCCCTTTCTTTATCTCTCGTTTTTCTCGGTTCTTCCGTCTCTCGCTCGCACTCTTCAACCTTCTGGACGGCGTACGGCCGCGGCCGATGGTCGAATTCAGGCGTAACTATACGTTCGATCTCGCCTCGAGTTGTCACCAATATCCTTGTCACGATGGCATACACGTTCACCGATGTAACCGATACAACCGCTGAATCTGCGCGCGCGAGACAGCCTCGCGAGATTCGTCGAGAATTTTAATTAAAATTTAAAAAAAAAACGCGAAATCAATCAACAATGATCCCGAGAAAATTTCCGATTGTTTTTTGAATTTATTAAGCAATTTGTTTGATATTTTTCGAAGAGGTCTCGTGAAAAATTGAGTAATCGAACGAACCAGTCGATATTCTTACTAACGGGAGATCTATCGATCGATCGATGGTTACAAATAACTGAAACGATGGAATAACAATAAACTTACATTGAATGCTCCTCTTGTCTCGTCCATTACGGTTTTCTGTACGCCGCCTCTTTCGAACCGTCCTCAACGGCTTCGATTTCTTTATTCTTTTTTGTTTGTTTGTTTATTCTGTTTCGATTCGACTGGTCAGTTTTGATCTTCTCTCACCTTCTGTCTACGCTCGAAATAAGTACGCGGCGCGATTCACATGTCTCTCCTCGGTCCACGATCGCTCGAACGTTCTTTTCGCGGAAACTTCCTCGGCAGCAGCAGTTTTACGCTCGTTTCTCTGAATTTCTTCCTCCTTTTCTCCTTTCCTTTCTATCGGTGCTCTCCCTTGGTTCCTGGCTGCTGGCACCCTACCGCGCGGACGCCCTCTCCCCGTCCTCCTTCCCTCCCTCCCTGCCTTCCTTCCTTCCTTCCTTCTCTTCTACCCCTTTCTCTCCCTCTCTCGATCCTTCTCTCGTTCGTTCGGTGCTTCCTCCGGGTCTCGCTTCTTTGGTTTTGCCGCCCAGGGTTTTTTCCCTCCAACTTCGCTAATAGATATCGCAGCCGACGAAAGATTTCTTTGCAAACTCGGACGGGAGTCTCTTACCTCTTACGTCGATCGACTTCTCTTTACACCGAACCTCGGGTAAGTACGGTCGATGATGTCACGAACAAGTATTCACAATTTCTCGCGGAACACCGTACGATGTAGATTGATATCGTTTCATAGACGTTTCAAGCGGCGAACATTTTTAGCGTAGGATCGAGTTGTCGTCGGTTAACACGCACAGGTTTCGAGGCTGTCCCCTGTTTCGCAGGAGTAGCTCAAACGTCGCGGAAGGAAACACGCGAGACAAGTACCACCGCGGAACTGTGGTATCGCGATCTCGAGAAAGCCGCGCGCGCGCGGCAGAATGCTCGCCCGCCTCCTCGACCACCCACCCCCTTACAGTTCCAACACCGTCGGGAGATCGTCGAGACCGTTGCGTCGTCTCGCGTCGCGTCCCGGCCCGTCCCATCGCGTCCCTATCCCTGTGCCCTCGGGATCCAACTATACCGAACAAGATATATCGAAGGGCAACGGTTCTCCGCGCACAACTCCACTGTGCGCCACAATTCGAACAGCCGATCCGATCGGCCTTTAAATCGTCGCTAAACGTTTCTTTCTTCCTCGTCTTTTCTCTTCTCTCTTTACTCTTTAGGTTTTCCACAATTTCTCGGCTGCTAGCATAATCGTGTTCATTTATCCGTTCGTTTCGCTCGGCTCTTCAAAAAGCTGTTCGTTCTCCACAATTTTTCTTGTATTCGTTAAAAATGTAATCTGATGTTACAAAGCCAACGAATATCTCTCGTCTTTATCGTTTGTTTCGTTTGGTTCTTTGGAAAGCTGTTCGTTCTCCACAATTTTTCTTGTATTCGTTAAAATTGTAATCTGCTGTTACAGTTCGTCTACGAATTTTTCTCGTCTTCATTGTTTCTTTCGTTTGGCTCTTCAAAAAACTCTTTTTGAAGACCCAAGCGTTCGGCTCTTTGAAAAGCTGTTCGTTCCCCATCGGTTTGCGCGTGTGCATCTCAAGCCCAAGTATACGCCAGCCAGTGCGCGGTGCATCTACACCGAGCCAAACACCTTATCTTCCATCAAACTTTCATAATCTCTTCTTACATAGCTCGGCCGCTCTCTCTTTCGCAGGCTCTATTCACCCTTCCCCACTTTTTCCAAGAACGCGTTTCTACTCGCGCTCGGCAGTATAGTTGCAAATAGATGCGGCACTAGCGAGCGTTCGGATTCGCGTTAACTATATCGCATAGTCTGTATTCGCTCGTAATATGGCCGAGTCGCTAGCCAATCAGAATCCCGCGTTCTTGTAAACTCCCCCAGCGTTTTCCGCCACCTCCGCCATTGCCACCTCCGTGCTCGCTGCACTTTCGTTCCTTCGGCATCCGTCTCGGATATTTAACACCGCCACCTCCTTATTCTAACCCGATTTACTATCGTTCGAGTATTCCTCCACCTATCTTTGTCCTTGTACGTAATCGTACTCGTACTCCTACTCCGACTCCTACTGCAACTTTTATATTCCTATCCTTGGTTTCATATCCTTCCTGTTGAACGATTTATATCGATAGCATAATCGCTGTGCTTTTTAAAAAAATAATTTAAACAATTTATTTTTATATCCTCCCTGTTGAACGATTTATATCGGTAGTATAATCACTGTGTTCATAAAAAAATAGGTATGTTGCGACCAGTTACCCTAGAATTATGGATTTTTCAACGTTTCCCAAAAACAAGCTCAATTTATTTTTTTATACCCTGCCTGTTGAACGATTTATACCGATAGTATAAAAGCTGTGTTTAAAATATACATACTTTGCGACCAGTCACACTAAAACTATGGGTTTTTCAACGTTTCCGAAATACTGGCAAGCTCGACGCCGAAACCAGTTCACGGAACACCAAGCTGTTCTAATTGTAACAAGTGTCTCGCGGCAGTACGCGTAAACTCGCATCACAATTGCATCAACCAGCGACGCAGCTGCGTCGATTGCGACATTGAACCTCTTGCTCGAACTTGCTTCAAAACTATCTTTCCTTTCCATGCGTTTTCTTTCTTTTCTTCTCTCGGTAAAATACCTTTCAACTACAGAGCGATCGAATTACAGCTGATTTTGTACGTTTAGCAGATATTGGGCGAACAAAAAGAAACGAAACTCTAGTAAAACACACAATGATGCACCGAATGGTGTTCTTTTTGTTGTTTCTTTCTCTTTTTCATTACGCCAAGATCGACCAAGAACAATTAAATAGCGTGTATCATCAATACGAAGAAGAATGGAAATTCATTCAAGTATTTCTGGTAAAAATGACATCATAGAATTTATAAAAATATTTGACCGGTGGTGGTTGACTTAGTGTAATACTCATCCGAGAAATCGTTTAACGACCGGCTCGATCTTCATGCTTCGATACTTTTGTATTTTCCATTCCTTAACGAAGGTGAAGAAACCAACCGACAAACATTTCGAAAGTCATTCGTTATTGGAAAAATGAAGAAAAGCTATCGGTAACGTCGGATTGGATCGTGTGGGATCGGATTGAATCGGAACGGAACGAATCGGATCAGATTGCATTAGATCAAGTGAAGCGTATTATACATAGGGCAACTGCACCAGTGAATAAACATTTAAAAAATTATTCAGGAAGATATTCTATTAAAAAAAAAGTGAATTAAAGGAATCTCATATATACCGAATGTCTCCCTATACTTAATTTGTCAAAGATAAATGAACACGAATAAAATAAAATTATTATTATTTTTCTTTATTAAACGTTGAATAAACAAATTAATAAATATTTCGTTTTTTTTTATTTTTAAAAATATTTTTTGCTGGTGCAGTTACCCTATATAATAATATCATGGAATATCGATCGAGAGTTTGAGCGAGTTCGATAGAGCTTGGTTTGGCACGTTTCTTTGGCTTTTCCACGAAAAGTAAGAAGTCGGTCGGTTGGTCGGGTTGGGCTGGGTTAGATGTGCCGCGTGCATTCACTCTCGAAACTCACGTAGCGAATCGCAAAGTTGACACGACTTCTCGTAACGCGACGACGGTCGTTGTCCCCCATGGTGGATCGTATGCGCCGACGGCAGCTTCATCTCCCTCGACGAACACCGTGTCGGAACCAAGTCAATCCCACCGATTTCGATGGTGTTCCGAATCTCAAGATAACGTCATCATCGAAACGTTCATCGAGATCCAGCATATATTAAACAAAAACAACGTCACTTTTCTGTTGCGATACTGATTAACGATATACACTCTGCACACCAGCTTTGTCTCTATGATACAATTGTACCAGTAACTCGCAACTCGATCTCGTTGCTCAGCTTCGTCTAGTTCCTTCCAGTCTATTATTTTTCTTTGCTATATCGCAAAACCATTGTAAACCTCTTTACCGAATTATTGCCAGACATTTCGATTGCATAACGGCAAACTTTGATACGATCCCTGGGCTGTCAACAGCGAACAGAGAGCTGATAGGTTTAATGTCTGTATCCGTGCCAGTCACTGCATACGCTCCAACTAATTTTCTCACGCGCTCAAGCTGAACATCGGTTGGTCGGATATCCTCCTACCAGCAGAATCGTCGATTTCTCGAATGCATGTAGTATTTCATTGCCCCCTCCGTTCTTCTTCTCTCTTCCTTAGTTTTTCTCTGAGCTTCTTCGACAACGTTCCTCCTCTCATCAACTTCTTTTCGAATTTCAACCTTGTCCTCTACGGTCAACATCAATATCCCACTTCAAGGTATATATTTTTTTTATTATTATTTAACGTCGCTTTCTTCAAGGTATATCTTCAACCCCTTAGAATTTTTCTCCTCTATTCCTACATAAATATACCCTACAGATAATTCACAACCGCGAATACAATTTTGCACACGCGTTCAACGGTTTCACTCTCTTCGTTGACTGTTCTCGATTTGATCGGACGGTCAAACACTATTGCCCGCCCTTGAACATTATGTACGATGTTGTTCGTCTAAGAACGAGTGAAAGAAAACGGTCTGGTTCAAGGACGCAAGACAGAAAGGAAGATGGACAAAGGTGGGGGGAAGGAAAGAAAGATACCGCAAGTCGGTTACGATAAGAATTAAGTAGTCGAGCAAGAGTAAAGTAGCAGCGGATTGTAGCGGAAACACACGGCAACACTCGTTAGAATTTGTTTGGACAGACGTAGCAAAGCATCGACAACAGAGTAGACAATCGCGACGAATACTGACTCGAACTGGTCAGTGTAGGGCTGTAAAGCACGCACACGGTTCGCCATCCTTTTCTGTTACGGTCGAGCCCCTCCGTAGGTACGACTGCCACTTAACGCGAATGGACGGTTAAAAGACCCTCCTGTACGAGTCAAGCGGCCACTCGAAACGACTACGATCAGCCTAGGTTCCTCTTGCGCGCAACCGTTCATTGCTACACCCTCCCCCCTACCCGATACCTACATCTCTCCCACCCTCCCTCGTCACCCTTTCCGATGTACCGATGCAACGATTATGCACCTCCGCACGCGCGTGTTTTCTCTTGCATTCAATCATATGCACGTTGAGTAACAACCGAAATCACGTCTTCCATTTTATCTACCTATTCGTTTCGACCAACGAATTCGCCTCTCCCGCCCTTTCCGATGCACCGATGCAACGATTATGCACCCCCGCATGCACGTTTTTTTTTTAATCATATTCAGTTTGAGTAACAACCGAAATCACGTCTTCTATTTTGTGTACCTAGTCGTTTCGACCAACGAATTCGTCTCTCCCACCCTTCCCGATGCACCGATGTAACGATTATGCACCTCTACATGCGTGTTTTTTTAAATGCATTCAATCATATGCAGTTTGAGTAACAACCGAAATCAAGTTTTATCTTCTATTTTATGTACCTATTCGACCAACGAATTCGTCTCATCCACCCTCTCTCACCACCCTTCCCGATGCACCGCTGCAACGATTATGCACCTCTGCACACGCAAGTTTTCTCTTGCATTGAATCATATGCACGTTGAGTAACAACCGAAATCACGTCTTCTTACCTTCTATTTTATGTACCTATTTGACCAACGATCCGATTCGACCGGGACAAGCCACGACTTCGAAAGGACAAAGAACGAATGTTAAATTGACGACTCCTGACCGACCGAGAACGAAGGAGGGGAAGGAGGTGGAGGCGAAGAAGGAAGAGGAAGCGAGGCACTACGCGAAGGAGATTTAATAAGAGAAAAGAGAAAATGTCCTTTTCCGACGAACGTATCACAGTAGTATGCTATAAATAACCCGGCAACTTCTCTGAAAGCGGAAAGTAGTTCGCCTTCGAGTTCCGTAGTAAATTCCCAGAATAGCTTTCTGGATCGGTGTTCGGTCGGTCGGTCGGTCGGTTGGTCAGTGAATCGATCGATCGGTTATTCGATCGGTTAAACGGATTGTTTCCTTCGGCCGTGATTATCTTGCGAGAAGGTTCAACCAACGAATTATTGATCGTATTTAGTGATTCGATTGATATTTTTCCGATCTTCCACGGTGCCGTTCTCGTTCGTGGTTTCGCAAGAAACGATAGCAAACGGAAACACTTGTCGCGGCTGGAAGAGACGACGGTCGACTATCCAGTATCGAGTCTCGATGCTTTTATCTAGGTTTTCGACCTATCTATCTTTTCTGTTTTCCGATAGTTTCACTTTTCTCTTAATCGCCTAATCTTTTCGGCTCCCCCCGTTGAAACATGTGTACCGCGTATCCAACCGACACTCGATAGAATTACTCGTCGCCCTCGTGATTATCAATTGTTAACGGCGCGACCTTCGTCATTGGGTCAAGATCGAAAATGCGCTCCACGTTCTTCTGCTTCGCGGAAAACGATCGACACCCTTTTTAAAAATATTTTTGCACGACCGTGGGAGATTCTAAGCAACGCTTGGAGAAATCGTTAATACCTCGAGCAATGTTTCGATCTACGTACACGCGAATGCAAACTTGTTGATTCGCTCGACGACCGTAGTCGGCAACTTGTTTATTCGTCGACGCGGTTACTTTCGATTTACCTAGAACTCGGTTATAAACATTCGCACGGTCGAATTCACTCTGGCCGGAGAAGAGGTTCGAACGCGATTGGGCAATATTCCACCGCGAATATTCGATGTATTTAAAAGATCAATATTTAGAAGAGCAGACATTTCTAAACCCGTTTTTTGTGGCCAAAAGTAATAATATTATAAAGTCAGAAAGACTCCCATTTTCATAAACAAAATTTTTTTTTAGATTATCGTATATTGAAAGAACATTGATTTTTGGCCACGAAAAGTTGATTTCCAGACCGATAGGCTCTCTTCCTCTCACCTGGTCCCCCTCTTCGCGAGAGAGTGGTTCGACACGGGTGGCTGTGGATGCAAATCGCGAAGAGGAATATTTGAAACGGATAACTAAATCCAGAGCGGAACGAAAAGGCTTCGCGTGTGGGAGAGAAAGGTTTCGGCAAAAATGCGGCGAAATCGGAACGAATCTACGCGTTTCCCCGCTCCAGTTGATTCGGTATCCCCGCGCTTGATTCTCTAGTCACGCACGCGACACGCGACACGCGACACTCGACCCTCGGACGCACGACACTCGACACTCGACACACTCGACACTCGACACTGAACACCGAGGACGAATCCGGACCTCAAAGACAATGATGGGCGACGGCGATTCTACCGGTGAAAATTCATCTCGAAAACCGAACTAACTTTCCGGACTAATCCAGAGGAGTCTACGAGAGAGGTCCTCTGGAAGGGTATTTCGTAAAGTCATACCTTTGATATGATTCTCTTCCTTGAATGGCAGCAACGATACCACGAACAGAATCCTTCTGATCCGGGCGTCGCGGCGTTCCGCGTCTAATATACACCTCTCGGCGGGTGTTCCGTGCGCGCGTCCTTCTCTTTCAGGGAGAACCCCTTTCTGCACTACCCCTTCGAGTTGCCCAGAGAATCGCCGTGTTATCGCTGCCCCCCCGACTTCTCTCTGTCTCACTTCCCTGCTTCGAAGTCGCCTTTACCTTTCTCGCACGGTGCCATCAGCTTCCCACCTAATTGCGAACGCACAGAAATAGAGCTGGCAATCTTCTTCTTTGCGGATAACTACTCACTGACGTACCGTTCATCGTCAACTTTTTCTCCCCTTTCCCTGTCACTTATTTCTTCCTTTCTCCCTCCCTCTCTCTTTCTTCTTTTTTAATCCTGATCTCCCCGTGTCTCCTTCTTCTTCATCCTCATCTCTCATTCCTGTTTACCCTTTCGTTTCTCCACCTTGATTTTTTTATTCGCTTCGATTCGCTCCTCTTTCCAATTTTCCAATTTTCGATCCTTTCATCCGGTTCGCCGCAATACGATCGTGCGAGCTATAATATATCGCATTGAGAAACGACGACCGAGGGGAGCGACGGAAATGTGGGCGTCAAATGAAAAAGAAAGTACGGCTGATGAACGATAATTTTAAGATACACGTGTAAGAAAATTTCCCTCGAGCACACGTGTCGTCGCATTTTCTTGAAATTAGAGGGTGCCTGGCAGGTTGAACAACGCCGCTGTATGCATATAAACGATATATGTCACGTCGTCCTGTGCAAGCGATGCAGATCGAGTACTTTGACGTATTTTCAATTGTCCTAATTCTTCGCTTTCGATACACGTTCGTGTAATCTCTTGGAATTTCGTCGAATTTCATGTTTGCTGGTGCAACGACTACCGGTTCTTTTCCTCTACTAAAATCCTTTACAGTGTGGAATATTCTGAATCTTGTGTCCACCGTGGTTTTTGGTTTGATTCCGTTCATTTATTTTTCGCAGGTACTTTCAGGAAATCTAACCGATCGGCGCTCGCGATGAATGTCCCAGGCAGCGTCTTCATATCTTATCCGAGTACTTTGATGGACGCAACAGTTCCCTCGCAGGGCTATTCGGGTATTTCGATCGGAAACCATTGGGTACTTGCTCATGGTTCCGTACTGTCGGACAAAGCGCAACGATCTCGTAAACTTCTCGATTTTGTCGACGCATTGCATCCTGGAGAGATAATACTGCTCGGAAAACTTTTTGACGACGTCTCATTTCTGATACATCGTAATCTTGGCTCGTCGATAGAGTCCGGAAAACCGCTAGCTATCTGGAAATGTCCGCTTTTAAACGATACCATGGAGAGCTTGTTAATAAATTGGAATTTTCAAAATAATCAAAAATTCGATCGCATTTTCATACCGGTCTTGTTACTGATCGCATGCGACACAGTGAAGTCGACAAAAGGAGAGATTAGACTGGAATCACTGGAAAACGGAGGAAAAGTCCGAGATATTTTAATCGAGCTAGCGAAGCAATCCGCAACAAGAAGACCAGCGAAAGGATCCACAGTTGAAATCTTCTCGACGCCTTTCGGTAATCCATTTTTTTCGGATACAATGGCTCGTGGAATCGTCGGTAATTTATTAGGAACCGAAGAGTGCCTGATGGTGATAGACGCGGCTGTTTTCCCAGGATGCCAAGGTGCTCCTGTATACTTGGCTGATAATCGGTAAGCACGTCCGAATCCTCTTATGTACACCGTTCACTTTTACATTATAGACTAATATTGCGTGAAAACAAGTCGAACATACGGAACGAATTTCTTTTTCTTAGTTCACGTCTCGTATTCGAAAAAATCGAGTTTGAAAATTCGCAGAACACGCAGGGCTATTGAATAGGAATTGTCTGACGTGTCTGATCATGACCCACTGATTCTACTTCTTGCAGATACTAGACTTACTCGAATATTTCTCGACTTATTTTCTCGTGTAGAATCTAGGATTGTAACTTTCCTTCAAAAACTGAGGGTTAACCTTTTTATTTATTAAAAATCCTGACATGGTATAAGACTTCGAAACTTGGAAACTTTGAGGCTCCCTTCGTTCCTTCGAAGATAAATAAATGAAAGCAATTTTGCAAGTTTGATTTAATCTACGTTTCGATCCTAATATGGATCCTTTTCAAAAAAGAATAAAAACTGCGTCTGTAAATTTTTAATAGAGATATTTCCGTATTAATGTAGTGAAACTTGAAGCTTTGGAAAAGTTACAGCCCTAGTAGAATCATCCCCTACGCAGCTGTACCATGAATACTGGGACACCCTGTATAATATAAAATAATATAATGGTACCAACAGTTAGGTTAATTTTTCTGTTCGTTTTTCCGACGATAATCAACCGTATTCCAATCAAGTGCTCGTAAAACTGTCTGCGGCATGGTGATCGCATCGTCGTGTTGGTTGCACGGAGAACGGATAGACTACACGTTCGCGATAAATTTGCTACCGTCGCTGAACCAAGTCCTTCAAACTCGGGTCAGACGAAACGAATCTCTCTGCTTGACCTCTCTTGTTCTTCCTTTCACTCGACGAAGGGACCGTAACGACAAAATCGGTACGTAAATGCTTTTCCGCGTTTCCTTCATTTCTCTCGTCGATCATGAATGATTGGGTGACACGTAACGATTACAATTACGGTTACGGTTACGATTACGGTTACGTGCGGGCTATGGTTACGGTTACAGTTACGGTTACGGTACGACATGCACGGAACGGTTGCCGATACAGTATTTTATCTATAAATGTCTGCTCGCTAAATGTCCCGAGGCTAATCCAATTACAAAACGTCTTTGTTTTCCATTATTTCATTATTTTTTTATAGAACTTTCACCGACACATTCGTAGCAAAGAATAGTATCCCTGCCGGATTATTGTCCCTGGGCAGACCCGTTTTGAGGACAATTATCGATAAAATACTGTATTTTGTTTCTTAAAATAATCGATTGTTTCCCTTCTGTCGTTAGGTATCCTCGAGCGAAGTGTCGCGATTGTAAGGTGCGGGCCGAATTGGGGTACTGGCATTTTACTGGACGCTCAAACGGGAACGTTTATCACATGCGCGCATGTTGTCGCAACAGTATGCATTTATTTCACTTTCCACTTGTTTTTATTAATATATGTTCGTGTGTGATATACACACATCGTCTGTTTAAAAAAAACAAGTGCTTTCATTGGTTTCCCTACCCCTAGAACGGGGATGTTGTATAGCAATAAATTAATTTTTTCTGCGTTTTCAGGCACCGGAAAGGAAAATTGAACTGGTGCAATCCGAATGGACAGCTCAAGCGAAGTTGATCTACAAAACACCGGACAATAAACCCTTCGATATCGCTGTGTTGAAGATAGATCTCAAGTGCACGGAGACTTCGATGAAAGCGATCAAACTAGCGGACAGACCGGCCGTGATCGGTGAGAGAGAGAGAGAGAGAGAGCGAGAGAGAGAGAGAGAAGGAAAAGAAGAGGGACACGCGGCAACAATCTCATTCTCGTTGCTGTTCATCCGCGTTGGTTCCTCTCGTTTCTTTCGCTTATTTTTAATGATGGAGCAGGTTAGCACGATCGACCCGAACAGGATATTTTCGTGACACAATGGAAAAAAACAAGTCACTCGGCCTATCGTGATAATCATTCGAATTAACGGTTATCCGTTCGGTTCTATAGAGAGACAGGACCTTCTGATCCTCTTTTGTAACGCACCTACACTGCTGGAGGTTATTCCGGTTGGTTAACGGTAACGACAATAAGAATTAAGAGCATAGGGAGATCAACGCGCGCGAGGCGACTCCGAGGCGCCAAGCGTTGCAAGGGACAGCACTGACCTTCTTTCGTCGACAGTAGGAAAAATAACTATGTCTAAATTGGGCCAATTGATCGTCGGGGGTGGAATCGACGTTTCGTCAGCGTTGAATGCCGCGAACGGATCACACGACCTCCATCATCCCCTACAGCCATCCTTCCTTTCTCCCTCTTCCCCTCTCTACCCCTCTCTCTCTCTCTCATCTTTCAGACCCTTCCCTGCTCGCGGTTCTTTGCTCGTCTTTCGGACTATTTTCAATAGAGTCCCTAATCAGCCCCTATTGTACACGACTATAAATTAGAAAGGAGAATGCTAACCGAATCAACGGGATTCTATTGCACGGTTCGAACAAGCAAACAGATGCTTGTCGGGAATAGAACGTCGAAAACCATAGGATTCGATCTCCTTTCTACGGTCTAAAATACCCCAACGAATTTCACTTTTCCACGCTTCTACTCTCCTTCTTCGCTTACCCCTACTATTATAGTGTCATGCTCGTACGTTCTATTACGTATACACGCGCGTACTTTGCGTCTGCGTATTTACCTGTACAGTTATAGAAATTAGAAAAAATTCTTTGTCACAGGAGAGCCAATACTTTCAATAGGATTTCCATTTTGTTCGGCGGGCAGAGCCACTATCAGCAACGGAATTATATCGAGATCATCGGAGTGCATGCTTCAAACGAATTGCTGTGCCCAAAGCGGAGTCAGTGGAGGACCTATTATTCGGCCGTCCAGTCTCGAAATGCTGGGAATGATTGTTTGTAATACCGTTTCCACGACTGATAAAACTGCCTATCCTAGACTATGCATGGCCATACCAACCAGTGTTTTCAAAGAATCTTTGGAGAATTACTTACGAACCGCTGGTACGATCTTGTTATACGTTAAACCATCTCTAGTTGATTATTCGCAACATATGACACAACCGAATGTCTTGGCCAATAATTATTGCTCTTTCAGATCCAAAAATGTTGGAAAGTCTAACGCAACACGACGAAATTACCGAGGATACGTGGAACCTTCGACCTCCGCTTCTTCGCTCGAATATATGATATATAATTGTAAAAGAAATTTCTGTGCATTGGAAAACAAAACTGTACCTCTATTGAACGGTCCGATCAAATCTCCCAGAACTGTTATTACATCCGTATTCTTGTTTCTTTTTTACACGTAAAGGGGTAGATGTATCAGCAGTTCTTCTCTACAAATGCAATACACTTTATCGTTTATTCTGTCGCGTACAGAAGAAAAACAAAATAAAATGGGAAACAAACATCTTAATTCGTTAGCCGAATAATGATTTCAAGAATCCTGTCCTATCCGTTGTTGTATCATTCTCTTTTCTACTTCTGATTTCAGCATCCGTGTCTCTTTGTTTTATCGTAGGAGGTATAAATGTACTAATTTCGCCTTGTTGCTGTCTCCGCCGTAGTTTTTTGCTTCTGTCAACATTCTGGGAGAAGAAGTTAGCTTCTCGCTTGGCCTGTGCAATCTCTGTTCGTAATCTTTGTTTTCTTACTGCTCGTTCATAAGCCAAACGTTCACTCAAGTGAACCCATTTGAACCTAATAAAGAAAATACACTGAAATGCTTTGTGTCGAAAAACCATTTCTAAAATCTACAATTAGAGTGTAATTCGTTACCTCGGCAGATATTTTATATTCCAAATGACGTCGTAAAATTTACTCTTTTTCCTAGTGGAGATTTGCTTATTATTCAACACCGACGCGACGTACTTGGCAACGCTTTTTCTTTTAAATTCGACCCAACCTTCGGTGAAAGATTTTGCGCAAACTTTTTTACGCTTCTTTGTTTTACTGTTTCGTTCTAACTCTGCAATGAAAAAGTTACACTCTTTGTATTCCAGGTATACACAATTTATGCTCTGTAACAACTAAAAATTACGAGAATAATAAATCAATGTAGAAGAAACATGAGATTTCACACAAATATAAATGCGTCTTAGAGTATCACGTTTGATACAAATAACTAACCGTTCTCTGCTAATTGTAAGTATACCCTTCCAATTTCACCATACACCGAAAGCAATTCTCGAAGTTTTGTGATATTCATGAACTTCGGTATGCTCGATAAATATACGATCCCTCTTTTCGGAATTTTTCGCTTTGTTGCATCTCCACTTTCTGTAACGACTAAATCTTCAAGGTTTTCCATTTGTGCTCAACTTGTATCAGCTATTTTTCTGATTCTTCTCAAAACATTTTCCGTTCGTTCTGCCTTCGAAATAGTACTCGCATTGGAAATCATAAATCCTAACCATGCTTTCGCTCTGCTATATAATTACTTTGTAAGTATATTCGATTTGATTCGATTCCGGTTTGATTTTTCAGAAAATCGATTTTCTCACCGAAAACATCGATCTTCCGAATCGATTCTCCAGACCTCGATCTTTTCGGAGAATCGAACATCCCTAGCAAATAAATATATAGGAACGTTGCGCACGATGTATCGCGCATCGCGCGGTATCTGATCTATATATGTATCATCTATGTACGTAATTATTGCGCGCTTACATTCGTTATTCTGTTCTTCACACATATTGCTTCCAATTGTGTCGTTGATGCACGATAATCAACACAATGTTATAAATAGATTGCGGATTTTATGCATTTATGACGAAAATGGGTAAGCAGTGGACATATTAAACAAATTCAAAAACATCAGTATATTGGTTTCAGCTTAATTTAGACAATTAAAAGAAGAAACACATTTTTATTTCAATCCTGTGTCTTGCAATCAATGCAGTTTTTATTTTGCATAAAGATCCACAGTCTAGTTATAAATATTACATTAACATGATCGATACACGATCGATCCTGTAGATTCGTGTACACAGTTCGTAAACACATACATGCATGTTACATATATATATGTATGTATGTGTGGAAAGACTATTGGTATGTGTGAATACATGCATATAAACATGTACGTGTGCGTTTCGTTAAAGTCACTACTGTATACACAATCGCCCTGACGCATCGCGTGATATATGTATAATAAATTAACTGTTATCATAAGCATTTAATCGAGTATAACAAGTATAATATGTATATTCGATGATTTTATATTTTCACGGTCGATCGAACGAAACGAGATATTCGATTCGCAGTGAAAATCCAAATAGAGTAGGATGTTATTAATAAATAGACTGATCTTTATGCAAAATAAAATTTCTATGCATAAATTGCAAGCTATAGGAGCTAAGTAAACATTCATTTTCCTCATTAATGATTTTTATATGTTAAAAATAGTATATCGGCATTGTCACTGGTTTGAATTACACCTACTCATTTTTGTTGATTGAGGAAAATATTGAAAGGTTTATTTCATCCATTGGCAATAATATATTAAATACGAATGTTATACTTATCGTTAGAGTAGATATACATAAAATATCGAAAAGAATTGAATGCAATTTCCAATAATAATTTATAGTAATTCTGTATAAGGCTTATCGCCGTGCCGGTTAGAATTTCCAACTGGGCACGACAGAACACAACACACATATACAACATCGTACATACGTTCAGTGGTTAGCGCGTTGCAGCGCCTATCGCTTTGCTGGTTCTTCTTGCTGTTGCGCAACGAGTTCGCGCAGCGTCTCAGTGTGTGCACAAAGGAGCAAGTGCATTCGTTACATGATGCATCCTTAAAGAAAATTTAGCTCTCTCGCGATATATGTCGTTTTCATGAAGATTCCGCGGAACAAGTTTTATAAGAATACAGTTCCGTACGAGTAGCTTTCTAACAACGGAAACAACGACGGGTGAGCGAAAACTTTCGGGAAACATTACTTGGCTGAGTCAAACAAAATGGCGACTTTTCTCTTCTTGGCGGTACTGTTTACTTGACCGTGATCGTTATGTTACTCACAAAGTGTGCTACGCGAGAAGTGTTGTGTACTTAATCATCTTACTATCGACCGACATTAATGTAACCATGCATCTTTAACAACTCGCATAGTGTTTACGATCGTTAACGTGTTTCACGATCCTATACCTACACAATAGGTAATACTCCGATAAACGTGAACTACACAATTGGATGCAACACGTTTTTGCGTTTCGTTGTTCTATCACGTTACCAGCTTTCTCGAGAGCTAGTCGGCGCAAAACTTGATGCGTGCAGTTCTAGTTGCTTTTTAGTGTACTGTAACCACATTTTCCGTATAACTAAATGTTTTGTTAATCACCTAGAGTATTTACCATTTTCCTATACTCGTATGGGGTTATCATGTCCATGAGAAATGATTTTCACTCTCTCGGGGAATTTATAGCGTTTTCTCCTTGCAGACGTAATTGTTTTTGGGATTTAGGTACGGATATTTATTCTTATCTCTACCTTCTTGTTTGAAAACTTGTACTATTATATTTGTTTAGCTTAAGAAAAATGTCCAGTTCGTACGTTATCGAGCCACAGGAAAGTGGATCGGACAAAAAAGATGACACTTTGATCATAGTTGTCAATGATGATGGTACGATATCTGTCGATCAAGAAACATTACAAAGTTTAATTGGTAAGTTCCGTTTCATTTTACATTCAGATTTTCAACGATCCCAAGCATTACACTGTTGCTTGTATTTACAGCGAATCAATCCAGTGCTAATGTTAGCGTGGTTAGACTTGGACAAGCCGATACCGATACAGAAAACGGCGATATAACTCTAACCGTAGATCCTCCAACTTTTACTACCACTAACGTAAATTCTGCTGGTGTTACTGCCGATGCGACTAGCTTGGTCAACCCTTTCATGGAGATGGATCCCGAACAACTAGAAAGATTAGAGACAGCTCTACTGAGCGAAGAAGCCAAACAAATTCTTGGAGAGAATGTCACGGCGATGCTAGGTTGAGCATTACTCTAGTTTCTCCGTAATTGGTCATTTTAGTATAGACCACATAAAATTAACTTGTACTTTACAGATATGCTAACTGTAGAAGAGCAACAAAACTCGATACGCTATAGCGTTGAGCTGGATCATTGCTATACAAGTAGATTATCACCTTCTGATCCAAAGCCGCGAGATCCTTTACCTACTACCGAATCGCCGACGCCTGGCGATAATTTACAATACGAGCATCAACTTTCTCCTAGTCAGGGAACATCAAATGCAATGTCGTCCATTGTCGACGGGGAAGGGGCAGTGACAGCCTCAGCGGCTGCAGCAACAAAGGCAAAGGGTATTGTGAAAACTGTGAGTATCCTGTAAAACATAAGATACGAATGTAAGCGTTGTTCTTCATTGGTAACGTGATATTGGTACCTCTTTCAGAGTAAACCTGTAGGTCGTCCACGGAAGAATATTCAACCCACTTCTGTTGCGGCGTGCAACAACGCGAGACCGTCTCCGAGTATAACGAATACGCCGAAGTCTATTGGACATTCGTCGACTAGAAATTTAACAGGGTCATTGCATCAAGGAATAGGAAGACGTAATTATGCGATCTGTTTACCAGCGATACTATTTCGAATCGAGAACGCGTTGTACATGCGATTTCAATCGATGACCGATTATTTTGTTTGCTTTATCAGAGCAGGGGAGGTCGAACGACGAGGAGGAGGAAGAAGCCTCGTCGTCGTCCATTGAATCGTCCGACTCGGAACCTCCATCGGACAACGATTCTGATTTTGGACCTCGTGGTCCCAGAAGAGGCGGTATCAGAGCCAGGGGAGGTAGAAAAGGTCTTACTACCAGAGGTGGTAGTATGGCAGCTACTCGTAGGAGAGGCTCGAATAAACAAATGGATATAGAGCAAGTCCGTAGGCTGGACATGGAAATGGCAGCCGCGGTAAACGCTATGAAGAGCCCGGAGAAAGACGATAGATCTGGTAAGATAACAGCACATCGATAATACAGTATTAAAGCAATTTAAACGTTCGTACATCAACTCTTTTTTTCTATTAGGATTTCCTCTTGTTAGAGGTAAAAGACAGTTTAAAACTACAATTGGTAGGAAAAAAGAAGAATCGCCACGCGTCGAATCGTCTACAGTTACTACGAACGAGAACACCTCGTTACCGTATGAGAAACCATTACAAACTACGAATCAAGTGAAAGCAAATTTGATCAGTGCTAATATGATCAAAGGCGATATGATTCTTACAAAACCAGGTCAAGGAAAGAACAATCAAAAAGTCACTTTCGTGCAGAAACAAGTACTCGTCAAGTCGAACGACCTGAAGAATATAGATCCGAAGAAACAATTGGTATTTCACAAGGGAAAATTTGTGGGCCAAGCAGGAACCAAGATTATTGCAACTAAAGATGGAAAATTGGTTCACGTGCCCATAACCGCTAAACCTATAACTCCGAACGTACCGGTCAGTCAGATCAAGGGTACAGTGCCACAGGTTTCTTCTACACAGCCACTGATCTTGAGTCAGAGTCAAACGCCACAGCAGCAACCACAACAACAGCAGCAGTCGCCGCAGCAACAACCACAGCAACAGCAACAACAATCACCACAACAGGCGGTAAAAGTGTCTACGCCTGTTAACATCTCGAAAGTAAAGCCATGCGACGTGAAAAAGGAGAAAAGGAAGTCCGATAGTTTCGAGATGATCGGAAAACCTGAGATCGAATCTGCAAAAGCTGTAGAGTCGAAAATTTTGGACGGTTAGTTGATAAGACCGTGTAGTATAACTAGCTGCTTCAAGTCTGTATACTTCAGTATTTTCGATTAAAGATTTCGTTCCAGGTTCGAAAAAACATCCAAAGAAAGAGAGCCGGAAATCGCCGGCATATATGGTGGACAGTCTGGGCCCTGCGCTTTTCTCGACGCCGGATATTATTCGTCGAGTCGGTACGAACGGCGATGCGAAAATTCAGGACAACGTAGTGACGTCATTAATTTCTGTAACGCCAGTCACAAACACTACCACCACAGGAATTGCTAATTCGTTTACATCAGCAACTCCGGCATCAGTTCCGGCAACTGCGTCGTCGTCTTCGTCGTCGTCCTCCTCCTCGTCCCCCACATCCAATCGTACAGGTTTGCTTTATCTTTTCGCATCTACATATTCTTGCGACAGATTGTTTAATCGTTCCTTCAATATGAAAAGGTCTCGTCGTTTCTACACCAGTCGACCGAGTAACGCATTCAGAATCTCAACCGCCCTTGGAGAAACAGGAAAATCGTGATTCTCTGATAGAAAGCAACGAGAACGAATCGAAAACGGAGTTGAAAACGAATGGGCCAGAGGAGTTGCAGACTCCTTTAGATTCGGGTAAATTTCGAAACAGAATTCTTAAAAACAAGCCATTCTCAATGCGCATCGATTTATCAAAATTTTACAGGTAGCATAGCTGGAGGGGAACATTTACTAGCTACATTGGAGATGGAAGCCAGTCGACACGAAGAGGACCTACTTGCGGAAGCACTCATGTTGCAAGAAGAACTTGGAGTCGATCTGGGCGAACATGTACTTGAACATTTCAATTTTTCGAAGCATTGTATTCATGACTGTTTTCTAGTGTAAAAAGTTTTAATTTCGATCTCTTTCTTTTTGATAACGATACTATAGAGTGGTGCGCTCGTCGAACAAGGAGGAGGCGTAACATCTGAATCGCTACCATCGAATAGTCCGCTTGTACCGTCGTTGCTCGCATCCGATCAAGAAACGGTGAAACCTTTGGACACTTTGACGACAGCTGCGGTAACAAGCACACCGGGTACTGCAGCCATGGCAACTACGACAATGGCTAGCGCGCCTCGAGAATCGGTAAAGAAATCAACAAAAGACGAGAAGGAGCCGATTCAAATAATTCGCGGAGGTCGAGTAATCACGTTACCTCCTATCGAGGCGCCAGCTACTAGAAGTAAACGGTTGCAAGCTAAAGTCGAACCCGCTCAAAAGCTGTTAGAATCGGTGAAATCGGCAGAAAAGTTTAGGTAAGTGTCCGACCGAGCTAACCAATTGAATGGGCGACTATCGTACGCGTGTAATATGTTTAGTTATAGATGAATCGATTACAAAATATTCCGTCCAACGTGTATACACGCATGTATATACACATATATATATACTATACATACATATATATATCTATATATACATATACGTTTGCAATATTTACAGTTTGCAAACGGTACCGCAAAGATCATTGCAAATTCTGAAAAACGAAACACCCACGAACATTATAGATCAAGATGAAGAGATTGTAAACGAAGATCTAATGGAAGAAGAAGACGAAGAGGTAGTTGATGAGGAAGAGATGGCTGGTGAGGAAGAGGAAGAGGAGGATGAGTTACAAAAGCAAATTGGAACGGTTGAGGAAGACGAGGAAGAGGCGGAGGAAGAACAGGAGGACGAAGAGGAGGAAGAGGAAGAGGATAATTCGGATTCGGAAGACGATCCTGACAGGCTCTGGTGCATATGCAAACGACCGCATAACAATCGTTTCATGATTTGTTGCGACGTGTGCGAAGATTGGTTCCATGGGAAGTGTGTGCACGTTAGTAAAGCTATGGGTAAGATATCGAAAAGTGAATAATCGAGTTTGCAACTGTTCAGCACACGTTTAGCAAAATTATATTTATTTCTAACTAGGTCAACAAATGGAAGAGAAAGGAATAGAATGGGTTTGTCCGAATTGTTCGAAGAAAAAGGAGGAAGAGTTGAAAACGAAAACAAATACGTCAGGTCTAATTGGAAAGCAACGCGTTCTGTCGGCTACTTCGACGAGTGACACCACTATTTCTATAAAGAATCTTTCAGCCGTTAATCAGGCATCGATTGTCGGAGAAACCCCGACCCCTTCTAGTTCCGATTACAGCGACGCCCAATATTCCGGTAATGGTACCGGCAATGACAACAGCAGCAGCAGTAGCAGTATGCAATGCGTTGTTTGTAAAAAAGAAGCAAGGAATTCTAGCATTTATTGTTCCGACACTTGTATACTCGCACACGCACAAGAAACTCTCACCAAAGACAAGCCAGCATCGACGGTATCAACGGCAAGCCCGAAGGGAACGAGGCCGGTACCGATGGACGTTTCTGCCAAGGCGAAATCTGAAAGTAGGGTGATCGTTTTCGAAAGAAAAAGCGGAAAAGTGTTGAGTGGTGAGTGAACAACGTTCACAATAACGGGCACTCGGGTTCATCGTTTTATACAACCATTTATATACTAATTATCATTTCCAACTTATCCCAGCGATTCGATACAAATTGCGAATGTTTCAGGTGTCGACGCGCCAACAAGATCAAACTTGCGTACATGGTTAAAAGAGAATCCCACGTTCGAGGCAGTAGGCTCGAATAACGTCGGTTCGTTGCAAATAGGAAAAACAATTGCAACGATTCATACGCAACAAATGCCTGGTAAAACAGTACGTATTCAAATTATTCTATCATATGCTATACTATTTTATATTTTGTCATTCGTGATACGCTGAAGTAACTTATCGACAAAATAACAAAAAATATCGTTTAAGGGGAAATCTACGCTGATAACTGCTGGAAAGGGAGCAAATCTTCCGAAGATGACGTATACCAAAATACCAGGTTCGAAGCAAATGATAATAACGTCAGGAAATAAAAAGTTTACGGTAATTTCTGCAGGGCAACAGCAACAGCAAATTCAAGCGTCGAACGCAAAACCTATACAGTTGAAGCAAACGGTGCTCACCCAATCGACCAAAAGCCCTTTCGTGTTGAAAACGACAACGATCAAATCCAACACCCCGGTGCAGGTGAAACAGCAAATCGTAACGACGCCGAAACAGACACCGCCCGTGAAAAGGCAAGAGGTAAAGCAAGTGGCTGTGCAATCGAAGGTGCAGGTAAAACCGAGTCCACCGAGAAAGCCTGAACCCGAACCAATCAGGCTAAATATAAGAAAAACTTTGACAGAGTTATTATCGAGTCGTATAAAAGAAACAGAGGATTTGAAGCTAAGCGACGACGAGATCGCCGATCTGGCTTTCAACATCGAGTTGGAGATGTACAAATATTTCAAAGATACCGGAGCAAAGTACAAAGCCAAATACAGAAGTCTCGTGTTCAATATAAAAGACACGAAAAACTTAACGTTGTTCCGAAAAATAGCCGACAGGTCGTTAACACCTGACGCGGTGGTGAGACTAAGTCCCGATGAAATGGCCAGCCAGGAGTTGGCCGAATGGCGAGAAAAGGAGACGAAGCACCAATTGGAGATGATTAAAAAGAACGAGTTGGACATGATGGCACAAGCAAAGTCCATCGTCGTGAAAACACACAAAGGCGAGCAAATAATTGAGAACGACGGCGGCATCGATCACGTCGATCCGAAAACTCCGGTGCAAGATATCGTTACGGCATTGAATAGCGCGGACAGTATAACATCGACGGTGGACGACTCGGAGAAAGAAATCGATAGAATGAACGACGAGGAGCGGTTAAGGGCGAGGGAAGATGCTAAAAAGTCGAAGAGTTTCGACGAGAAAAGACGAAAAGAGAAGGAGAAAGATAGAAGTCGGGAGAAGGACAAGGTGAAAGATAAGGAAGAGAGACGGGGGCGAGAGAGAGACGGCAGTCGTTCGAAAGGAGTGGGCAAACGCGACAGAAGTACGAGCAGAGGCAGACACAAACACGGTAAGGACGACAGAGAACATAGCAAGACCAGGGAGAAAAGCAAGGAAAGAAAGTCACGAGAGAAGGAGAGCAAACGCGAGAAAGAAAGGGATCGCGACAAGGAGAAAGATCGTGATCGATCGAGGACTAGAGATCGGGACAAGACGAAGGTTCGGGAGAAAGGGAGCAAAGAGAGAAGCAAGCTGAAGGATAAAGATAAGGAGAGGGAACGGGGAGAACGACATAGGACCAGCATCGGTGGTGGTGGTAGCGGCCTTGGGGGCAGCGACAATAATCTAAAGAGTCGCGGCGGTACCAGTGGATTCGTATACTGCGAATCGAAGGATCTTGATAAACGAGAAGACGAGAAGAAGAGGGACACTGAGAAGAAAGAGGATTCGCTCGGTTTGGCCGGTGGATCTTCGACCGAAAAATCGATCGAAGATCGTCTGTGGCGTCACATAGAGGACGAGGCCACCACTAACACCATCGACGGGAACGACTCCGACGTATCGGACAGAGAACCGACCTCGACCGTTACGATAAAGACTCCGGACATCAACGACGATCTGGACAGGGACAGAGAACAAGAACCCCTTTCGAACACCGCCGACAGGGACGCGTCGAAAGGGGGTTGGCAAACGGTATGGAGAGGTTTCGTCAACATGGTGGACGTTGCTAAATTTTTCATTACCGCGCAAGAAGTTAGCGGTCATGCGAAAGATTTGATGGACGACCTACCGGATACGGTGGACGTCGTTGGTAGAATCAGTCACGAAACCGTTTGGGATTATATCTCGAAAATGAAAAAGACCGGTTCGAAAGAAATCCTTGTGATCCGTCTTACCGCCGCCAACGACGAAGAAAAGATTCCCTACATAACGTTGTACAGTTATCTGAACAGCAGAAGTCGACTCGGAGTGGTTGGCAATGTCTCGAAGAACATCAAGGATTTCTACATAATGCCATTCTCGAGCCAAAGCACGATACCCCCGGTTTTGTTGCCCTTGAACGGCCCCGGTTTCGAAGAGCATAGACCGCACCTTCTGCTAGGAATTATCGTTCGTAACAAGAGGAAGCGGTTCGTCGGCGTCACCTCGTCAACCGTGCCGATTAAGGTCCCGAAGAAAGATTCGGATCGGAGCTATACTCCGCCGTTGGTTGGCATTTCGAAAGACAAAGTATGCAGTTCGAACGTGAGCACGGCGATTGCGGGTACCGCCGCGATTACGGCAACGGCAACCTCAACGATTGCCGCCTCTTCTCCCATTGCAGTAACGGTAGGTAGCATCTATCAGAAGAGCACGAACGCCACCGCAAAGGAGAAGCAACAACCGCAGCAACAGCAACACACCGTCACCCAAACCACTCTAGACACTCTGAACAAGGCGCATATAGGAATGCCAAGAAGCACGATACTCGACACTGCGGCTATATGCAAAATTGTTCCGGAACTTTCGTCCAAGATCGACCTTACCTCCTCGCCAGGTAAAGCGCCGATCGACGACGATGGCGACGAACCTTACAGCCCCGGTCAAATGGACGAAGAGCAATCCGATCGTGAATTACGAACCGCTTCGACCACTTGCGCAACCGCCTCTACTTTGCCATCGATAACGATTGGCATCGATGGGCCGACGATCGATAACGGTATTATTTCTTCCAGTAAAAATTCGAACGAACTTCAACGAAAAATGGAGGAGCTAAATCGACAAATCGAAGAACAGAAGCAACAAATACAAAGCATTAGCTCGTCGTTTCTCGGTGAATCAACGTCTACTTTGCCGGTGAGAATTTTAACAAGATTTATTTTTTACGAAATCGATTGTTATTGTTTTTCCTATTGCCCTGTTGTAAATAAAATTGATTTCGATTTACCTATGGTATCCAGTTCCTATCCTCGAGCTGCTTTAGATTCTTGCTTCGAAACGACAGTTTCATTTTTCTCTTCTCTGTCTAACAAATATAACAAATCGTATTTCTTTAATGTATCACGTTATCGCGTTGCTTACTGTACCTGGATAATGTTCTCGTCTTCGTCAAATAAGCGGCAGACATTCTTACCGAGATTCGACAAGAAGTAAAAATCTGTTGGTAGCTCCATTCCTATCCTGTCTCGAGGATTCTCTTTTTCTTTGAGTGTACCGAATCACGATTGCTAGGACTATAGGTGTCATCCAGAGCAGTTCTGTCTTTACGGTAAGGTAAAAGAATTGTGTTTCAGAAACCATTCGGGCAGGCCTTGTGTTTCATTGATTACGGAAAATGGCCGAAGCTTGCACTCTCGCTGTTCTTTAATTCTGACAAACCACGTCTATTTACAAATATTTTGCTCTTTCCCTTTACTCCCCCTCCTCACTATTTAAGTGTATATACACATATGTAGATACATGTATACATACGTGCACATATGTTTTTAGAAGCAAATAATAAGCGTATTTCTACGGCACGTACGCGCACAAGCATACAATTCATTTTTGTATGTGTGTGCCAAGGTACGCTTCTACATACATATATGTATATATAAACACCTACATATCTGCATAATAGCGCTAAAAGAAAAAGACTACTTAAAGGGAAAAATGCTTCACTCGTGAACGTAATGGTTGCAATCATATTACTGTCATTTATTGTTGGACTCGTTACATTCAACTAGGAAATTGCGAATCATAATTAGATAATAATAATGTTTATTATTTTGTTCGTTTCAGGGCTTAGGGCTGGATCCACCGATTAGCGACGAATGCGACGAAGCCTACAGTCCTCCGGATACAAGATCGTTTACACCACCCCCGCCTGGTATATCAAAATTCGCACAACCTATTCTCGACAAAGTATCAAATATAACGATACCACCAAATTTGCAAGAAATTCTAGCGAACGTGAAACGCCAAGAAAACTCCAAAGTAGACCCGTATCTACCATCGAAACCCAGCGCAACATTTTTAACTGCCGTCAACTCGTCGATATATCAAAACTCGGAAAAATATTCCTCGGGATTGCCCTCAAAAATCACGGTCGCTGGATCGAATAAATCCAGCTCGGACAAGTCTCCGCTCGAATCGACTAACCATAAAGAATCCGTTTCGAAGGAGAAAGAAAGCAAGAGTACCCTAAGTTCCTTGAGCGACTTGGATTTAATTAAGAAAGCGGAGGAGGAATTAGCCGCTGTCGCAGCCGCTTCAACTGCGACCGCGACCGCAAATTCAACGGTTTCAGGAAATCAGACAACCGAGCATACCGCGCAACCAGTTTTATCCACGACTCCGACTCTTCCAAGTATAATAGGACCTCCTGCACCGACGATGATGTCAATGGCCGCGACCCTTCCGGTTGGTTTAACCGCGGCCGGAGACCCTACTCGCGAACCAACCACGTACAAGAGCTCTTACCCCGAACCATTCAAACGCAATTTGGCTCCCGAACAACCGAAACCACCTGGCCTCGAAGACGAGGACTTCCCACCATTTCCATCCACTCCACCGAACGTGGACGCTAACGCTGGAAGAATGACACCGTCATCCCGCTCTAAATTCGTTCCCAAAAGTGGTATCGTGCTGAGCGTGAAACGAAAAATGAGCGAAGAGAGTGTCGTTACTTCCTGCCCCTCGAGTAAAGCGTCCAGAATGAAGTCTCGCTGGGGGCAAGGGCCCTCCGATTCGGTCGATTAGTTCCACTAATGGACGCGCGAGAACTTTCCTTCAGCAGAAACAAAAAATGAATTTGAAAATTTGTACAATATCGTCTCAACAGCAGCAACAGCCACCGTACACGAAGATGGATTAACGCCGCCGTTTTTCAACGATCACCGGAATCGGAAGAGTTCGAATGATCGGTATCGTTTCAAAATACTTCCTGCTAAGCATTGGGAAGCAAACTTTGTAGTTTGCGTATGCTGTTACACCGATATATAAATGTCGGGTTGGTGCGCATCGCAAGAAGAAAGCTCTATCGACGAGTCGAGAAACGTCACTTGTAAATACCAAAGCGGCGCAAACGAACGCTTTTAATAACATACGTCGAGCCTACCGCGCTACGTGTACATAGCCTCATCATAAAAGTCTGTAATATATTGTTCAAATTAAATCGAAAGGCTAACAAAGAAGATTGTGTAAGACGGTGGCGTATGCACCTCAAGCGTTCATATCGTCAGTGTATATATATATAAATTAGATGTAAGGATCCGAGAATGACCAGTTTCAAACGAACGCCCATTTCTTTTTTTTTTCATTTGTTGGTCAACCTTATGGAAATCGATTTTCAGCAGAGAGAACTTCCACAAATGCGCCGCATTACTGTTTAGCGACACGAGTTGACTGCAATCAACCACTATATATCCTCGTACGAAAAATAATTCTTTTCAACGTTCCAATGCAAAGACATTGTAACTATGACGACAATACGAACAATTGTTTGTTTCTTCGGTTTAAACGGAATTTCTTATCGACGAGAGACCAAACAATAAATTTCGATTCTTGTTTCGTATTCGCTTCTAATATTTGTATACGTACGTCCTAATCATTTACACTGCGCTTTGTGGTTAACGCACGATTTTTTATGTATCTATAGATACATATGTATCTATGTGTATATATATATGTACACATAAGACGTACACCACTACTGTCGTCGTTCACGTAGATTTTACGCTGATGAGCTCCGATGTCCTCCCGTTTGATTTTCCTTCCGAGTCAAACCATTCGAGCTTTATCAACGACAAGGCAACCACTGTTTGCCTGCTTCCTTGTACACGCATACGTAAGATAGTGAGCCTCGAGATACATGATCCGAAATGTTACGACGAATAATTATCGATCATCGTCAATCGACAGTCTACCTTTGTATCACGGATTCCTATAGAAACTGCAACTCGAATGTAATACATTTGTACGAGCACGTGGAAGTTTAATAAGGGATGCATATTTCCGAGGAAAGCGTTTGAAGGAATAGAACCATCCCATTAACAATTCGTACTTCATTTTATGTATTTTCAAAAGCAAGTCTTTATTCAATTACCGCCAGAACACTATTTGTATACATATATATGTATATGTATGTGTAGGCGTACACGGTGTTAAAACTCATTTTATACGAATGAAAAGTCATTAAATTTCATTTTTGTACAAGTGTCCGAATAATGAGCGAGATGCGTACATTATATATATTATATATAATTAGCAATTCACTGTATACGCGTAATCGTATCGTTATCAGCGTTATCCGTGTTGTTTTCATTAATTATTATTATTAGTACGGTACATTATTTTCTTTATCGTTAACGTTAGCGCCTACCGCGTTAACAAAAATGCCTTTATATCGTCGCACGAGTGTATCGATCGTTGCCTTTATAACCGTACGTCACTTCTCCAGTTACATTATCGATATTAATTAAACTACATATTTTTGACTGTTAGACACCGTAACATAGTACATTCGATTCGTTTGTCGATCCTTACATTGCGTTCGGCAACCTAAAAATGTTAATTTCAATGTACAAGAACATGTAGGTCACTTTAATACGAATTATATGTTTCAGTATGATATTTTGAAATACAGATCTTACGTAGGAAGACTAACATTCCAGCGTTTGTAAAAGATTTCATTAACAAATTATATGTGGATTATCCTGTAACACTACCTATATTAATATTAGAAAAGATATTTCAGAGAACCTAAATTTCAAAAACCGTCCCCTCCTTTCCCGTTGAACTCATTAAATCCACCACGTATCTTTGAGTTTACGTTACATAAGTGTGTTTCCTTCTTTTTATCGTACGTGAAATATCTTTATAATTTTTATCGTACAGAAATCCAAAACACTGCCATACCTTCTCCTGTGCTACGGTACATACAATTTCTAATTGAACACAGTCATTCAGTTTCCAGTGATTGTACAAACCTCAAACTGTCTATTATTCTGAATACCTAACACCTATTAATTAACCTACGCTTATTGTGCACACATATAGCATAAATACCACATTTATGTGGTATTTCTAACGAAGAAAAACTAACAACAATAACACATAGCACCGACAACTAAAATATTATTTCAAAACAATAGGGATGACACACTCTGCTCCACTGCTCTGCAACAAGTAACGTCCAATGAATAAATTGTATCAGAGACGAAACTTTTGTCGTATTTCTTGGCGCCAAAATTATTTAATAAAAACTTAATTTGTAGTTTTCACTGTTTTGTAATGAAATTTTTATTATTTAAAACGTGTCTATATTTTTAAAAAATAAAATAGGCAGGTGCGCAAATAATATTTTATATTTCAATAAAGTTTGGGCACCACTGGTCTATGTGATTATCCAATGGGCCACGATTAGCGCCATAGATTGACCACCCCTGATGTAAATCATAGAATATAATCAGATACGAAACCAGAGAGATATTTCTTGCCGGAGCGAAAATAGCGCCGTTGGAGGTGAAATGGCGTTCGATTCGCGCATGCTCCGTATACGAGTGTAACTAGCATCACTGCCAACCACTTCCGCATCCGGGATGAAGAATCGTTCATTTTTTAGTACACGCGCAGTGAGAAAAGAGCCATTTTGATCGGACCAGCAACGTGGCAGCCGGCATACACGGCTTTCCAACTACCATGCATATTCGTAAGTATCAAACTATTACGTTTTCTTCTGATATTTTTCATTCCGAACGTATGCAGAAGCAAATATTTATGAATTTCCTTGCCGAGTTGTGTTATTTGCGTGTATTTTCTTTTCCTTTTCGATTCGATTTTCTTCACGCTGGTTTCGGTCGATTCACTCCATGGTCGACACGATACACCTTGCGATTTACGCCTCTTTTAACTTCTTCTAAATTTAATAGAAAGTTGGAATGTATGTTCGAAAATTAATATTTGTTCGGCATGCTCAATATAGAAAGTTCCGATTCACACACTCTTCTATCCTCTGTTGTACCTCGCAACAATTCGTAGGAAACGTTTCAATGTTTGTTCAGGTTATTGAATCGTTCAGTTTAATCAGAATTCTATTGTTATTTCAGGTTTACTGCTGTTAATAGCAGTTACTCATATAACAGTATGTTTGTCAGCCAATGGAGCATTGCCATCCACAACTGCTTATTTAACAACGGCTGATAAAAGTCGTTTGAAGAAAATTCTGGAATCGGGATTAGTATCCGATGATGTAGCTACTCTGTATTATAGTGGCGTTGGTTTCCAATTTCTTGGGGAAACTTTGCCGAATCAACAAGTAAGAAGGTTTACCAGTTTCTGTAGTAATTATAGGATTTGACCCTCAGCACTCAAATGGTAACTCTGAGAGAGAAAAATTGCTGAACCATTATTTAAAATATTAGTATAATGGTAATATTCTAGGTCAAAAGGAATGTTTAGTTTTTGAGTTAAAACAGCACTGAGTGCAAAGGGTTAACAGTGTGTTTGATCACTGAAAAATAGCTGAAACTGATGAAAAGTTCAAATATTTGATGTATCCTGATGCTATGATTAGTCTTTCTGATTGAAAAACGTAGCCATAAGTGGTTTAATAGATTTCGTATGGTCATCTTAACACTTTGCTTATCTATTTGTAGAAGTTCTCCGAACGTTTAATAAAATCGTTGAAGGCCAAGGACAACATTACGATAGAAGAGGCCTATTATGGTTTATACGTCGCGAAAGTTGGTGGATTTTATAACCAGCTTCCTGCACCTCTACTAGCAAAGGTATAAATATAAAACCTATCAATGAATCGACTATCTCGTACACATTATAATGATGTTTCTAAACTTTCGTTCTACTGCATTTTCCAATGAAGAAAATAATATCCTCTGAATTCAAATTTTCGTATAGAAAATACTGGTACAAAATCCAGATCATGCTTGCTAAGAAAACAATTCTTCAGTTTAAACAGATGTTCTCGAGCGCAATAGAGAAGGATGGTTCTACCATGATGGAATTGTATTCAGCTGTATCCGGATTGAATGCGATGTCTGAGAAATTATCGCGCGATGACGTGGACAAGGTTGCAAAAGCGGTACAAAGTATGTTGCGCAAGGATGACAATTTGTTGAAGTACGATAAATTTCCTTAATATTTATAACATCGTAGCACCGTATAATCTTCGTTATCGCAAAGTTGCATACTTTCATTGCAATCGGACAAATGACACATTCAAGATGCTCTAATATTGGACGTTTCACGAAAACAGCTTAGGTTGTGCTTTCCACATCGCGCCGCATCTCGGAGCAAATGGTGCGTTCGCTTTCGATCATATCGAAGATGCTATCGTTCAAGCCGACGAGGTGGATGGAAAATATTTGCAGTTCGAAGGCGGTGTTTATGGTACCGGTAAGTAACGGATTAAACGCGTTACAAATTACAGTAATGTCTGACTAAGTCTTGCCGAAGTTATGTACTCTTTACGTACTCTTTAGGTTTCGTGGTGAATGGTATTTTCAAACTCGCCAATACGCTGAAGAAAAAGCCACCATTGAAGTCTCAGCAAATCGTTAAACTGGCCAATTACCTTTTGTCCCGGCGGTCTGTACAAACACCGAAGGGCTCGATGGCTCTACTGTCGGCGCTGACAATTTTGGCTGGAAACGATTTCGACAAACCAATCTGTGTAACGTTAGCCAGCGAAGGCGTCAGTGTCTCTG
This sequence comes from Lasioglossum vierecki, assembly GCA_028455595.1. NCBI lineage: Eukaryota > Metazoa > Arthropoda > Insecta > Hymenoptera > Halictidae > Lasioglossum > Lasioglossum vierecki. The sequence continues at coordinate 1,754,267 of CM052343.1, forward strand.
CTCAACAACCTATGGTCACGGTGAAAGTTTGCGACATTCTAGGTAACCCAGTTACCGGAATGTCCAAAGTAATAGCAAATACAGTGACACGAGTCGGAGACGATGCCGCAGTTCTGAGTAATCAGAATTTACAAGCTTCATCGACGGACAAGTGAGCATTAACTATCATATATTCCTTTTTCCCCATAACTTTACCGCCTTGGTTTGTTTTATGTTAAGGTCGGCTATACTTTGGGGTAGAATAAAATCGTCGCGTTTCTATCTTCTTTCTCGAATAGTTTCGAGAGAAACTCAGAAAATTGACGGACAAAGTTTATTTTATAGTTTTGCATAGATTGGTATTTATTTATTTACGATTCTCAGGACATTATTCACGATGAATCTCATGGAAGCCAAACCGGAACGAGGGTTCTACAAAATGTCCGTCACAGCGGGACCAGTGACAAATACCGTTACCGTGAAAGTTCTTTGCGAAGTGGTGGTCGATCATTTGGAGATTGGTACCGGTGACGCCGATCAGACGACTCAGCCAAAGCTCACACGGTAATGTAACGGTAGATCTAGTCGACGGCCGTGTTTTTCGGTGAGAACGTCAAACTCCCATCCGATACGCGCAATACACAATAACATAGTAGACATATAGTATTATCATCGTGACAATTGCAGAGTAGTTTATCCGGAAAAGCTAAAGCAAAGGATAGAAGCTGATTCCCAGCAAAAGTTGGTGATGCGATTTTTGCTGAAAGATGGTATAAATAAGAAAGCTATGCGCGCGCATCAAGCGTTCGTACGGCTCTCCTCGGCTACCGAATCAAAGGACGGTAGCAAAGTCGGTCGTGAAATCATCTTTGTCGCCGAACCAGATACTTCGCACCTTTACAAATTTGATATGGTAATTACACTTTCGCTTATTCGCTTCTACTTGCTCCTGCCGTTCAGTAAATGATCGATCGATTTAAACCGTTTTAGCCTGTCGGATCTGCAGGCGTGAACTTCGATCATCAAAGCGGGGATTATAACGTGGAATTGATAGTCGGAGACGCCATACTAACAAATCCATTCCAATGGACCGTGGCAACAGTTAACTTGAAGTTCCCTGACCCGTCTTCATCCGCGGCGTCGAGTTCGAGCTCGAGCTCCAGCTCTAGCTCGGCATCGTCCTCGACTTCGCCTTCGAGCACAGACAAAACTGTCTCGTACCAGCGGAAATCGAACATCTACGCGACCAAACCAGAAATACAGGTAATATAATGTTCCTCTGATTTTTCAGTTTATTACGAAGACGAAAATCTTGTATCGTTTAATAAAAAGAAACGCGCGCCACCAATGCTCGTTAGTGATAGCAATACAATCGAGATTCTATCACCTCTATAACATTGGAAAATAATATCGTCGAAACTACACTTGTCCGATTTTTCAGGAAACTTTCCCGAAATCGAATGTTGTCGTTTGACGAACAGCGAACAATCGCTAAACCACGACTGTATTATTTTACAAGATTATTGTCGGTATGGATCCTTATTCATGTTAATCGAGCAGCGTTATCTCGTTTGTTTCAGCACATGTTCCGCGAACCCGAGAAAAGACCACCCGCATTTGTGTCCAATCTATTCACCGGCTTGTGTTTAGCACCGGTCCTCTTGCTTTTCATTCTGTGGGCCAAACTCGGAGTGAACATATCAAATTTCCCGCTTTCTTTGAGCGCGGTAACATTTCATCTTGGCTTGGGAAGTGAGTATACGTCGTTTTATCTTAACACGTACGTAAGAGTCGTTACACATTGTCTACCCGGTCGTTGGCGTCTACTGGTTTGTAGAAAACTTCTTGGCAGACCAGACGTTAAACCTATACGTACCTTACGCTATGTGTATGCATTGTATTGTACATAGAATGAGCTTTCGACATAGGAACAATATGTTTGGCTTGTTTTACGTGACTGATTCTTGAAAGGCAATTTTGGATTCGTCACTTAACGATCACGAATGAGTGGAAACCGTGAATATATCTTCAACCGAAGGAGTTTCAGAACCAGAAAGAAAAGGATTAGGTAAATGAATCATATAAAATATTATTGTATTCGTCATGTTGGTCGCCAACTTTCCAGTTTCTCGTCGACCAAATCGACTGGAAGGACAATGTGTAACGGCTCCAAACGTACACGTTTCGTAACCATCGTGCCCGTTGCATATGGCAAATTGCAACTTTTCCGTTTCATTTGCCCTTTCTTGCGGGCATAGAGAAAAACTGTGGAATTTTCGCAAATGCGGATAATCTATACCGTATTTGTAGCCCAATGTTCACGACAGTTTGATACTACAATGAAATCTGTCAGAGTCGAAATATCGTTAACCAAATTAAAATTCTCCATTTTCTTTTCAGGTATCTTCTTACTTTTCGGAGTATTTTGGTTGCAACTGAACATGTTCGTCACTCTTCGATACCTACTTGGTCTTGGTGTCGTAACATTCCTTGCCGGCAATAAAATGCTGTCGCGTATAGCGCATAAGCACAAATTACGATAAAAAAAGAAGACAGTTGCCGAATCGAACACACTTACGCCAGATCGATAAAACGAGTCACTCGTTGAAACGGAAAACCAGAAGCGAACCGAGGGAGAAACGAACACACACAAGACTGACGTTGCTTGATTAAATAATTCTTAGAGAAAGTGTTCGGTTTTTTTTTGTTCGATCGAATTTTCACTGTTTCGATTATTAAGATCTTGTCGAGATTCGTACGAACGAATCTACGATAATTTGATACATGCACGCTCGTCACACGAAGACGTGCAGAAGATACAGTTGTTGTCATTTTCTCCGTCGATTATCGCGAGAGAAAATGATTTTTTTATGCGCATACAATTATCGGTAACGATGCTGGTACAGCGAGCAAACATTTGAAGCTACAATCTATTTTGTCGTGGAACGCCGATAGAGTAAAGCAGGAAAAACATATTTACCAACGATGCGCGATACGCGATCTGGTAAACTATTAGTTTGCTTCAAAAATAAAAATATACGTCAAGTATTACTCTTGAAAACACTTGGTAATATTTTTCTTAACGCTTTCTCTTCTTCCATCATCCTTCTCCTATATGCTGGGTCATTATTTCATATGTCTAGAGAACGCGTAGCTCTTCGACTATAGTAGGTTTTGCCCATTCCATTTGAGCATGAGTAGACGGCGTCGAATAGGAAGTCTCAGCTAAAAAGAGCTTTATATTCTTTCGTAAGTCCATAGCTTTCATGGCCAACCGATTTCGTTCCTTGTTTAATTCATTAACGATTAACTTAGCGTATCCGAAGCGTTGCCAAAAGTGAACCAGAGTGTTCAAGTCTTCCGCAACCTGGAAGAAAATGTTTCGAACGAATAATTACGCTTTTCTGAAGACATAGAATAAAGAAAAAAATATATCGATGTAGTAAAATTTTCAACCAAGCCGAGTGGTAATTCGTCGTCCATCACTTTTTTCGGGGACGAGCTATGAACGATCGGTGGAAGTATCTTCTCTTCTTGGGTTTCGTACTTTCGACAAATTTGTATGTACGTGAGAATACGCTCGGCTTTCTCTTTCAAGCTTTTCAACCGTTTCACGCTACCATTGTACTCTGTAGACATAGTCGTCGCTCTTTGTTTATCCTTTTTGCGACCTGGTGAACCGACACGTTACATATGACCGATATGTGTAACACTAATGTATGCTATATTAACCAAACATGGTTAAAGGCATCAATAAATAAATGACCGGTCGAGAAATCTATTGTACATATGCAATTAACAATTCGAATAGGAAATTCACCAAATATGAAGCAAGTGTGTGCCTGTCGGTAGACGTTGCGAAAGAAACGTGACTCTTGCAGAGCGTCATGTAACTCGCTCGCAACATTCTTCTTGTAGAAATGGATCTTTCCACGAAACTTGGCAATGTCGTCGAGTAGAGACGCGATTCTTAAACCTTGTTCGATTATCGCTTGTCGATCAGACTTGTCCTTCCTTTGAAGAATCTCGTATGCTCTGCGTCGCTCATCCGTACCTGTTTGGTCGCCATAGATATATAATTATAAACATGGTACAAGATGTAGGGACAAACTTGTGTAATAATCCGAGAATATGCTTCGAAGTGTATCCCAAAGATCTTCCAGCTGTTTTTGAAGTTGTGCCGTAATCAATCTTCTCTCGTTTCGCCCATTCTCCACGAAAGTGTCCACTTTACCTTTGGAACAATATTAACGGTTGTATAATAGAATACGTATGCAGAAATATACCTGTTGCATATTATATAATACAGTGGTCCTTAAACTTATCTCATCCGAGGTCCCCCTCTTAAATAACATTTTTTTGCAGACCCCATAGCAACCCTAGGCATTTTATTTAATGTAGTGCATGCGTAAGTATCGTATCTTACTTATCGCAGTGCTTTTTGCAGCGTTCAGTTTATCCTCGATTTGATAATTTGCAAGAGCATTGATTTTGCGTATATTAACTTCATCCTTGTTATGGTTAAAATGCGCTTCGTCAAGTTCGTTCGTTCTATCGACGAACAATGTATCAACGCGTCGACGGAAAAACGCGTCGGCGGCCTTTAGTCGTGCTTCGTGCGTATCGAAAGATCGATCGATCACATCCGCATGAACACCGTTGCCTTTACGTCGTTGATCTTCTGCCTCTTGCAACGCGTCCAACAATAAGCTGATACTGTACGGTATGGAATTTATGTTTATACACATACATATATGTACATCACAGTAAAGTTGCGATCTAGCTCTCTCAGGATCTTTAAGATCACTGTACCTGTTCCTTCCACTAGGGGCATCCGCGCGAGGGGTCAACAACCTTTTCTACGTTTAGCATCCTCTGTACTTTCGGCGCGGTCAAAACATAGTTTCTCTACACGATCTCTGTCCCTAATTGGAACAAACGGTGGGCGCTAGATCGCGACTTTACTGTATATATTTTGAAAAATATATTTTATTCTATATTATATAAATGGGTGTCTGGAAGAAAGGTCCATGTCAGGTTTATTAAATTTTGTAGGAGCGCAATTTTAATTTCAAACCTAAAAACCAGCTGCAAATTACATATAAAGACTTTTTTAAGTTCCCAATTGCACTCTTACAAAATTAAAAAATATATATATTTTATTTTTATATTTTATATATATATAAATATAATAATATATAATTATTATAATTTTATATTTTATTTTGTTATTTTTATATTTTTATTTTGTGTTCCTTTTTGGCTATTAAATTTTCGCAAAACGGAAGGCTTTTATTATTGAACAAGCATACAGAACAACATCTAATGATCAAGGGTTGCAAGAATCATTTTTGCCCCGAGTGGCGAAAGATCTAGATCTCTAGATCAGTACCTAAAATCCTGAAAATCGAAAGCATGCTCCACAGACGACCAAACAATCTCGATCTTCCTTCCGATGTCTGGCATTTCCATTCGCGTGAATGTTTCACGCCAAAACGATCGATGCCGTTCCGCATTCGTAGCAGCAATTTTTATTTCCCTCGCCAATGCTTGTTTTTTCAAATCTAGTGCACTCACGGGCTTAGCCCCCTTTTTCCGTTTTCTTTTGGGAGGCATTCCGTGTTTGAAAATTACCGATCCGGAAGAGGAATAATATTATGCTATTTTAATTGGTTATCCGTGTAGACGGCACACGTACGCGGATATCCTCACGTTACAACATTATTAATATTCATTTCTCGACGATTCACATTTGTTTCGATCTTTATCGGATTCAGTTTCACGTGTTTCTAGTTTGTCGCCTTCACGTCCGGCCTTTGCGGTTAATGTCCTTGCCGATCCGGTCTTTTCCTATTCATTTATTATTAGTACCGTTTCGTAAACATTCACGCGTGTAACGCGCATGGACGAAGGGCATCCTCGTTCCTATACATTCTTTTCAGTCTAGACAAATATAAAAAATAGTAGTAGTTTGCGGTTCTACGCTGATTAACGCCGCTATTTATGCGCGTGTAACTTAAGGTCGCGCGCTTGAAACTCGTGGCGGCTTCAAGGTCGCTCATTCCAAGAAACATTCGGTGAAAGTTCATCGGTGTGAACAAGCGCTAAACTGTAGCTCTCTTCTTCCACTTCTGTTTCCGTAATCCGGTAAAGGATACGTAAGTACAATGTATAGTGACTCCCACTAATATTCCAACAATCATAAAAAGACGATAATTTTTTAAATATATTTTTTAAAATAAATATTTAATATTTTTTTTAATATACAACCGTATGGTAATACTCCTGTAAAATTTACTTTTGTAGGTAATTTTCATATGAGGGCGGCGATATGTATAATAAGATTCTTCGTATCTTCTTCAACCGCCATTCGTCGGCGAACCGAAGATGCCCGATGAGAACACAAGAACAAGTATTTGCAAGATCTAGTTTATCAATAAAAAAATTCGAAGCTGGAGCAAGTATAACTGCTATATAGCCGTATGCTTTGCTATACGATGGGAAGGAACGAGTCTCGAAGATCGACCTCGAGAGGCTGCGCAGAAGAAGATCCGCGAATTCCGGTTTTCATCTCAGAAGCAGAAGTATCATGGAAGGGATGTACTCTGGACTTTCCGTATACATATAAGTCTTTCGCAAAGAAGCGTTCGAATGGTGTTCGTTCGTTAGAGGCATCGCTACTGTCAACGTAAGTCTCTCTTGGTTTTACATTACCATTCTCCATTTCTTCAGCTATTCTTCAGTAACAATATATTATGATATAATAATAATAATAACACTTTGTCAGTTAGCTCCAGAAAGATGAAATCGGCATATTTCCTGGCACTCGTTATCGTGGTCTTGTCGGTGGTGTACAGCCACGCGGCACCTTTGACTTCGCCCGAGGATGACCTCGCGGTACCACAATTCCGGAACGACGACCTCAAAGGGCAACTTGTTCGGAACAAGAGGGCTCCATTGGGTAAACTGGCTCTACTCGGAGGAGCTGCCCTTGTGGGAAAGAAGGCGCTTTTACTGGGCGGTGCAGCGGTCGGAGCTAAAGCTTTGATCGGTGCCGGTGTCGTCGGCGCGGGCTTGTACAAGGCGAAATAGTTAGTATTATTAAACTTAGCCTTTTATAATTTCTTATCAACTTTACTTTTACGTACCATTGTTCTATATGAGACTACAAATCGCCTTTCAAATTATCTTTATCGGAAAAATCATTTACGAGTAGAATTTCTTCAGAAATATAGGGTGGTGTATATATAGGTACTATACAGGCTGATTCTGGGAATATATATATATATAATATTATATATTATAATATAATATATATTGTATAGTACCTGTATAATATTATATATTATAATATACAATATTATATATTTTTAAATCGTCTTTTTCAGCTACGGCGGCGGTTACGGAGGTAGTTACGGAGGTAGTTACGGGGGCAGCTACGGAGGTGGTTACTCGACGGGATACTCAAGCCACGGATACGGGTAGGTGGTTTATACGTGTTCGTACGTGAAAATGAAAATAAAATTCGAAAAGAATGAAGCTAAGTTTGATCCGATTTCTTCGCAGATGGGGTCGATGATCAACAGAATGGAATACCGATCGGAGGAACGACGATAGAAGATTTATTTTATTGAACCCGCAGATAACTCTATTTAATAAAATTGATAATTTTTAAAAATATGTGAAGACTCGCTTTGTAATTATCATCCTTTGCTTCGACTGAGAAACTCGATGTTAGCGTTAACTGTTTTCGTTAACAGTCTCCAATAGAAGTCGGCCAGTCGTCCGTCGTTTAAATAGGATTTGTAAACTACAAATTTCACCGATGACGCATGACAAGCGAGGTGATCAGTTTCAACAAGGGACCCGGTAAAAATTCCGTTCGAATAAGTCCGACAGGTATTGGGCAATTCGATCGTTGAAAGGTAAGGCACACAGTCAAAAATATTGCGAGACGGTATTTCTGCCGGTGAATACGGAATGACCCGAAACAGATTATAACTTGTTGCCAATATGAAAGCTTCCTCGTTCGCTGTTACTTAAACTATCAAATCTGATTTTTCTACGATCGATTCACCTATGAACAATAATGTACATAAATCATACGTAATATGAGCACAGTCGACTCGCGATCGGTTAGTGGGTGAAGGTACACTCTCGTCCACAAGTCGCCGGACACTTATCCAAATTATTGTATGCAGACGTTGTTTGAAAGTGCAATAAAACTTGTATAGTAATAATAAAAATTGTATGAAATTCTGTCGAATTCTATATTCTACCTTTTCTTCAAAATTTCAGGAACCATATAAATACGTAAAAATCCACAGTCTATATATATCATAAATCAAAGATGGTACTTACTAAATTTTAATTACTATTCTTATATTTTCTATTATTATCATATATTATCTATTATTATTCTTATATTTTTATTTATCATCCCACAATTTCTCAATCTATTATTCCAACATTTATTCAAATAATATATGTATATATTTAATTTTTCATTGAAATATAATCGTACAATAGCTAAATCTAATTAAAATACAACAATCAAATCAAGCTGGATGCTTATACTCTTTAATTACACTGTCGAATTTTAACTTTCTTCATGTTTCCAAATATCTTCAGAATCGGCGCCAAAAACTCTATAAGATATTTGTATATAATATAAATATAATAACTCTATAATAATTATTTGGAAACATTTTTGTTTGTTGGACAGTGACATTTTATTGAAGATAATTAAGTGTCCGGTAATTTATGAACGGGAATGTATCTGAATTGAGATCGAAGGTTCGCTAGTCTTTGCAGTTCGATGTTTACTTAACATACATTCGTGTATGTACAATATACGACATATGCGGACCTATACTATCCACCTACCTATAAAGTGCACGCATCCGTTCGCTTCCAGACATGGCCAGACGGTTGCATAGCACACGGAGCATCATTCATTTGGAACGTGGATCATCGATCTCGTTTTCGTTTTCGTTTTCGTTGTTCCACTGGGATTTCATTCATATTCACGACACGACGCGACACGGACGACGCGACGCGAAGCGAGGCCAACCGCTGCGATTCGATTTCGTCATTAGCTATTGATTACGTTGTCACCGTTTTAATAAGAAGCCCGACTCGTGCGTAATTTTCAAGAATTTTCAATTTTGCCCATAGTCTTGTATCTTTTTTCTTCTTTTCTTTGTAAATACTTATTTAAAAAGAGCTTCTGACCGTCTGTAATAAATAATAATAATAATAATTTCGTAAAATTCCGAATTTCTATCGAATTTAATAAATTTTATAATAAAATATTAAAATTATATAGAATTTAAGAATTTTATAGTAAAATATTAAATTTATATAAAATTTGAGGAGATTTTATATATATTTAATAAAGTTGCGCATGAAAATCCGCAGTCTACTAAAGTAAATAATAAAAAATATGATTTCCAATGATATTTCGTACCCTATCCATGATACGCTTCCGTGTCGAACGATGTCGAAGGTAACGAAGCGCACGCGGAACGTTGCACACGCTTCGAGACATTTCGAAAAGCGAACTACTTTCTTCGATGACTGTAACAGCGGATCAATTGTGTCCGAATCGTGTAAATTTGTCACGAGCGGTTCATCGTTAAAGACAAGCCGTTCGACCAGGAATACGAAGGAAGGAACCCGAATACGATCGGTCGGGGTAGGTGGTGGTAGGGTAGTGCTGCAATTCAAAGGCAGGCGACTTTGTATAAAATCAAACGGATCCGTCGAAAAGTCGTCACACCAAGAACCAACATTCACCGTACCTCAAACTCGCTCGACAACAGACATAAGGGCAAGGTAATTATTACGGAGCAACCGGATCGTCCAACATATTATAGTCATTAATGCATTAATGCATTAATACGTTAAAATGCATAATATAAACAATACATTAAAATACATCATCATTGCATTAAAATGCATTATTAATACATACAAATGGATGATTAATGCACTAAAATAAATTATTATTATTATAAATAAAGAAAATCCACTGACTAGTAACAATACTGCGAACGTTTCCTTTGACAGATGCATTCAACCACCGTTGCGATCATCGCCATTGCATGCTGTTGCTTCGTATCGTTCGCTGTTTCCGCGGATGGTTCGTCGGCCGAACAACAACACGACACATCCTTGTCACCCTTGAACAACCCCGATGCGCAACAATACGAAGACGGAAGCGCGGGAGTGCTCCTGAATAGACAGAAAAGGACGCTTTTACTGAAGAAGAAACTCCTTGGTGCAGGACTCTTGGGTTTCGGTTTGGGAATCGCAAAAGGGTGAGTCTGTGTTCGAATTCCGTGACGCGAATCAGGCCCTGCCAAAAGAAGTTTCACTTAAAAAAAATCGTTTGAAAACCAGGAGCATAAAAGAGTAAACTGTTTTTTAGGTACAAAGCTGGATATTATACCGCACCGACTGTTCGTCACGTGTACTTGTCGCCACCACCTTCGGCCGTGAAATACGTCGAATACGTTGAGAAGCCGATTTTCGTCGAAAGGATAATCGAGAGACCAGCACCAACTGTATTCAAAGATCCTTCTCCTACGTACGGGTAAGGTTTCTCTGCAACACAGTTTATTTTACACGACGCGAAATTCTATATATTATACATGTGTGTATATCGTTTCAACCATACAAAACAATTCTTTCGATCTTGCTGTTCCCCATCACAATGTAATCATTAACCGTAACCCTTTCTACAAGTAACATGCAAGATACTAATGACCTAGCTGTGACCACATTAAAATAAACCATAAATAAATAATTCTTTCGACCGTAGCGCCTGGTAAAGCCTGGCAGAGACCGAACCAGAGACAGAGAGATCTACCCTCAGACCTAATCAAGAACTACCACCAGACCATCCACTTGGAACGTGCGAATGTTGTAAATAATGAACCAAATAACAAATAAAAACAAATAGAAACATTATCATAAGACTGTTTTCTATGCGTTGTCACCGAGTATTATCTTTTCCGAAGTATTTTCTGTGTACGACAATGGAGCGACATTGAAGATGCTCGAAAAATGTCGGGCTACGAAAACATATTGAATTTTAGATACATATTGTATATATCTATATTCGCTATGTCCTTTTCGATGAATAGTACCCTTGACAAATACATATACATACACATACACATAAGGTTACTTGTACGTCACATTTTATTATCGATTACACGATATCTTCCTTACGATCACGATTCGTTTGATACGCGTGTCAGACTATTCGCCGCTCGCGCTTTGGCTATACTTTCGGAACTCTCTCTCTCTCTCTCTCTCGCTCGCGCATACGCGCGCCAATTTCGACAGATACAAAAAGATAAACTCTGAAAATTGTTTTCAACCTGCTAGCAGGCGACTAGACTCTCCTCTCACAGATCGAGATATTGTCCGTTTCACCATCTTTAATCCTATGTACACTTACCTACACATGTAACACACATATATTATTGCGATTGCGTATTCGCGTAAAACATTCCCACGTACATTTCTGAAATCCACTTATCACTTGTATAGAGACGTTACAGATATACGAAAAAATCGTATAGTTGGTACAATAATACTGACACGATAAACAAACGGACAATCTACGGTTTCTATGCTTTAAAATTTCGAGTTATTGTCCACGATTCGGAAGCGATAGCGAAGAGTTGCTAACGTCTGGAACGAACAAAGGTTTGCGATATACCAAAAGAAAAGTGCCACAAGTTTTTATTTTATTTTTTTTCATGCAATTACCATGCAGTTAGAGTGCCACCATCCGGCTGTCTGAATTTAGGGTTGGGCACGAACAACAAGAGAAAAATAAGTATCGAAACGATCCGTGTCCACGGTGATGAAGTCGAATTCCTTGGAACGTTTCCTACAAACGCGTAACAACTGGACAGCGAATCTTTAAAAAAATTTCAAGATTCCGTTACATTATTTATACATTTTCTACACAACAAATAGCTATTTTTGTAAGAATACTAAACCACGTTTGCTATTAAAAATATTTAATAGGAAGAATTTTTAATAGCAAACGTGGTTCTTGAACCGGAGATTCAAATCTGAATCCAGCGTTTAGTATTCTTATAAAAATAGAAATTATCAAACCTTGCGCCAATAAATAAAAACTCATAATATCTTAAAAAGATAAATTACGATCGATATATAATTAATTAATTATTATTTGTTAACGTATTGAGCATATCGAGAAAGGAAATAAATCTCTATTTCACTCCAATTTCTTGTAGTTCACAGAAAAAATTATCCGCTGTCTAGTAATCACGATTCGCGAGCTTTCAGCGCCATAAATTCAACAGACATTTTACCATTCACCATATTTCTCCTCTTTATGCTATAGTTGATAGCAAATATTTTGGAAATTCGTTTAACGTTGGAAAGAAATAGGAATTCCGTATGTGTCGACATTTGTACGTAATAGAGATTGTCAGTCGCGATAACGAGAGTATGTAATGAGTATGTGCTTCCCGAGTGCGCGTTCGAGTTCGCGTCTGTGTAAGTGGTCTTTTTGTTATGTAATAGTAGTTGGCACGAGTCCTTCCGCGTCTCTACACCCACATTCGTACACGTTTCGTTACTAGACTGCGTATCTTTATGCAAAATAAAAAAGTCCATTCATTGCAGGATTACAGGAGCCAAATAAAAATTGTATTCCTCTTTAAATAATCCTATTCAGCTGAAATTAATACATGGACGCCCTTAAAGATTTCTAAAATTCCACAGCTTTAAATCGTACGTACCAATTTTTTTATAAACGCATAAAATAAAAACGCAGTCTAGTTATCACGATTCGTCGTTCAACGACCCCACAAAATTCGGTGCGAACCGGACTCGCGCGAATAGAAACGGTACATAATTTTTCACATCGATCGAACATCATTTTTTCTTTGTAGTGCTTCCTTAATGAATAGTTACAGAGACACGAGATAGGAGTGTTCGCGCGTAAACATGTACATGTACGCAGTTTCGTGTACATGTACAGGCGCACGTACGTACGTTAAACGTGTTCTGGTTCCATGAGACATGACACATGACACGATTGTCCGATCCGTGGCAACTTTCAGGGAACCACGATATTTGTTGCTTGACCAATCGAAGAACGCGAGCGCAACTTATTCAACGAAGTGTCAGAGACTCCACGGAGAGTGAAACCGACGCTGATTGCCTGTAATGTTGAAGAAGCGGAGTCGGCGTCGAGGGCACTTCCTCGATACGTTCCAAATCGTTCGCCGCGCCCGCGCTGTTCTGCTTGTAAAGCCGGGGTGCGGTTTTTAAATTTTGCTGCTGCAATTGCTGTTGTTGCAGCTGCAGTTGCAGTTGCTGATTCGACTGTTCGGCGAAGGCGATGCAAATGGTATCGTCCGGTCGATCCAGGCTAAATTGTCTTTTGAGGAAACGGTTGCCCGCGGTTCTTCCTGAATTGAAATAGAGGGGTGAAAGACATTGAAGACGTTGAAAGACGTAATTGAAACTAACTAAGCTGTCTCTCTTTTATAAAAATCTTTAAATAATAATGTCTATCTGAAAACGTCCACCTTAGGACGTAACAAGAAAGAGAAATAATGAGAAAGCATAAAAGAGAATTACCATAGTGTTCGTTCGGAGAAAGACACCTGTAATGATTGTACGGCGTGCTCAAATCATTTTCGTCGATGTAGCCGGCTATTCTGCGATGTCTGACGGGTCCAGGTCTATAGGAACTCGCGGCCGAGGCAGAGAGCGATGTCAGAGAGCTGGTCGACGCCCCCAAGAAAGCCGTTTCGCCGGAGTATACGGTGGATGTTCCGAGAGACGTTCTACCCTCACCAGAGGCGTTTTTCGTCACCACATCCATCCGATCGTTATCTCTGTCGTTGATCGTTTGTCGCGGCGATAAAATGTTCGTAAAATCTGTCGACAGTTGCGGAGAAGATTTCGCACCGTTAATTTGTTCGTCGTTTATGGACACGGTGATTCCAGATCCTACGTTATCCTCGTCGATATTGCCATCTGCGACTCGACTATCTTCCGCTTTCCTGTCTTTCGCCTCTTCGGCCAAAGAGAAGTTTCTGCACAAGAACTTGTTGATCGATGGCGCAACCTCTGACGTGGTCGTCGTCATCGTCACCGATGCCGTCGTAGCCGCTATCGTTATCACCGTTGTCGCCGTCGTCGTCGTTACGATTTCCATCTCCTGCTTTTCCTCGGTTACAAGATCCGGGATTGCGTTCTCGTTCAATCTTGAATACGCGAGAATTGGAACTTGAGGAAATTTCTAAATTTCAATGCACGCGTAACACGAGCCAAACAAGATAAGTCCTTCTTTGATAGTTGTGACGCACGTGTCGTATGTATTATGTATGAAGACTCAAAGGGTTTATTTCGACGTTGGAAATATAGTTTTGCAAGTAGGATAACTGCACCAGTGAATGAACATTTAAAAAGTTTTTCAGGAAGATATTTTATTAAAGAAAAAAATATGTGAATTAAAGGAATCTCATATATGCTGAATGGCACCTTTATTTTTCTTTATTAAACGTTAAATAAAAAATACCAGTCAAGGAACACTACATTCTAGTAATTATTGGTAATAATTATTATTATTGAAAATTTGTTGAAATATACAAAAGTGTTCATTTATACACTGATACAGTGATCCTATATATTATCGTACTACGGACAACTTACCCATGGTTTTCCCTGAAGGTGGCGGCAGTATGGCAACAGATAAAAGCATTAAAAATCTGAAAAGCAAACACCTTGAATGAAGATCTACTATAAAAACAAAATGTATACGCGCAGATGCGACAACTGTTGCTGCCGTAATATTTCCGTGCCCGAAATTCTTGGATCCGAAGGACCAAACGATTGGATACGCGTGAAATCGAACCAAGAGTGACCGGGTAGATGGTGTTGGAACATTTTGCGCAAAGGAGATTCTACCTCGGATGAGTCGTGCAACGGCTTACCCAAGCGAAGGCGGAGTCGGGAGTTCCTTGTCAAAGCCTTGTTTTCCTAGCAGCCAGTAAGTAGGCATTTTTCCTTTGCCTTTGACCTCGGTCGGTCCACGATATTCGATGTCGTATCCACCGACCTGAGACAGTCTGTCTTTCGTTTCTTGACTCAAGTGTATGCGCCACGGTGCTCCAGTCGATTCCATTCTCGACGCAGTGTTCACCGTGTCACCGAAAAGACAGTACCTCGGCATCGTCAGGCCAACGACGCCGGCGCAACACGGACCTACGTGCATACAAGAAATTAATCATTTCTATCCTACTAAAGCGTACCGAAAAACAAAATACAAGACCGCGTCGCGCTATACTAACCGGTATGAAGGCCGATACGAAGTTTCAGTTGAGTTTTCGGCAAGTGTCTCAACTTGAACTTTCCGCTTTGGTGCAGCAAATCGAGGGCCATTGTAGCTATTTGAGAGGCATGATCGGGTATCCTTACGGGACAACCACCCACGACCATGTACGCGTCTCCTATGGTTTCTACCTACAACGAAAGGGAAAATTTATATTGTATAGTGAATAGTGTATAGCATAGCAATTATTATCGGTGATCACCTTGTACACGGTGTACGCGTTGATCGTTGCGTCGAAGCAGGTGTACAGGTCGTTCAATAGGTCGACTACTTGGAACGGAGTCGAATGCGCGGAAATGCTTGTGAAACCAACAATGTCCGAAAAGTAGATGGTCACCTCGCGAAATTCCTCGGGATCGACTGGCATTCCCAATTTCAGTTTCTCCGCGACGGAACTGAAAGGATCACCAGTACGTTTTTCCATTTGCCCCTTTATCCACAGTTTTCAAGGTGTAACATAAATTATATACCTTGGTAACATTCGATTCAACAATTGCTCCGTCTTTTTCTTTTCCATGTCCAACTGTTCCGTACGTTCTCGTATCAGCTCCTCGAGATTATTCGAATATTTCTCCAACATTTGAAACATCGTGTCTACGAAATTGACCTTTCTGAGAACGAAAGAAAACGAGCGCATAATATCGAGTGTACGCAGCCGGATCGAAACGACTTGTCCTTGACAAATAGATCAAATGTTATCAGTGGCGGCTCAAGTCAAGTGGAGACCCTAAACTAAAAATTTTGGGGCCCTCAAACCCAAGTTAGAAATAGAGTTGCAAGAAAACTCTCCTAAACTTATTAGCACAAAGGAAAAGTAATGAAAAATTTCCTACACGTTGTTAAATATTAAATCTTTAAAATTCAGGGCCCTATGGTATTCCGGGGCCTCCGCTTAGTTCGCTTACCATTAGATCCGCCACTGAATGTTACACTGTATGGCAGAATAATAATAATAATAATTTGTCGCGCGTTTACCGTCCATGGTTGAGGGTCTTGAAACGATCGTGGACATCGTTAAAGTCGGGCCTCATGTCTGCGGTTTCTGCCCAACATTGGCGCATGATGTTTATCGCTTCGGGCGGCGCAGCACCTTTGCTCACAGATGGTCTGATCAACGGCGGTGGCTTTTTCAATTTCTCCATGATGTCTGCAAACGGGATACAATATACATTCTACATACACTACAATACATAATGAGTAGACGATAAATGTACACTGCAAATTCGTCGAGTACTGGCAGGCGTTAGTAATACTAACAATTAACAACAGGTGAAACAACAATTTCGATTCCGCTCACCTTCCGGTGACAACGCGAGCATGCAATACGGTTCTCCGCGAACCACCACTTCTTGCATAATAATTCCGAAACTGTATACATCTCCCGGTTGCGTTCCTTTTTTCCGTAGATTCGGATGTCTCAGGAGTTCCGGTGCCGTCCACAACAGATCTACATTGCGAGAGCGTAGGAAAATGTGAAACGTGAAATGCCGGCAACTCGGCAACATCTCTGACGACTGGATGGATGATTTGTCACTATACCTCGAGCCGTTTTTGCCGGGCACTCGATATTCTGGGCCTCGTAAAACGCGGGTAGCCCGTAATCGGTCACCTTTAGTACCCAGCGCGCGTCTATCACGCAGTTGCGCGAAGTAAGATAACCATGTACTCGTACCGGTGTACCATGGAGGTATCTCATACCCTTTACAGGAAAAATAATTTTATATCACACTCGTTAATTTTATAAAATTAATTAAAGTAACTGCACCAGTGAATGAACACTTAAGAGTTTCATTTGTTTAAAAAAAAAGAATTCATTTGTCAAAAATAAATGAACACTACGTTCTAGTAATTATTGGTAATAATTATTACTATTGATATTTATTAATAATAAATATTGCGGCTTAAAATTTGTTGAAATATACAAAAGCGTTCATTTACTGTTGCAGTTACCCTAACACCTTATGAACACATAGAAGCGACACGTTACTCACCCGTACAAGGTCGGTGAGCAAGGACAATCTAAACGACCAGTCAAGTTTGATTTCATCTTGTACCAAGACGTCCTCCAACGACCCTCTCGAACAGTACTCGTAAACGAGGCAGGGTCTCGTTGGCTCGTTTAAACATCCGATCAGAGGATTCAAATTTTCGTGACGTAACCCGTGCATCTGTGCATGGTCGAGTCACAAGGTGGGTATACGGTATTAAGCTTAAATGATTCTATAATATAATATATTCAACGGTCCAACGGTTTTCCTCTTAAAGTAGCAAAATATCGTGACGTGGAGAACGTTCTTACCACGACCAGAACATCCATCGCCTTGCTCTTCAGTTCGAACGTGCCATCTTCTGCGGGTAACTCTTTCAACTGCACCAAGTCGCCCTAACGACAATAACGGAAATAACAAAAGCTTCTCTCTTGTTTACAAGAATATACCAGCAGAATATATCAGAACATCCAAGAACGTATTAGAATGTACAAACTCTTCTTTTTCGCATGAACATCGAATTACACGATACTTACGTTGTACTGAGCACGTGGAACTTTGAAGAACCCATGTCGCGCCAGGTTACCCGTGCTTGTCCGTAGATACGGTCGCAAGGACGACACGCTGCCGAGTTGAAGAAGATCCGGCTTCTCCACCTCGGGACCACCGAATTCTTGCAATTGTTGCAACCAACAGGATAACATTGTCTCGATACCCTCGTCGACCTGCGGTACAGTATGCCGAGCGGGCTTTAACTCGTCCTCGATACGAGCACGCGATCTCTATGCATTTATCCTTGCGGAAACTCGATAGTTCCGTAGTTTACTATTCTACTCACCCTTCTAAAATCTACACGAGGCACTTGCGGAAACACAAAATCCGACGTAGTCAGAATGATCTTGTACTGACCTTTTGATATTCTCTTCTTAAGAAGTTTTCTTCTGCGTTCGGGGCAAAGGATCGAGCGATTGAACAAACAAGTCGGATGTTATAACAACGAACACCCTCTTTGAGGGGGCCCATGGAAATCACCGACATGGACTCCAGACTTAACCGACAACGAATTTGATTGTCCATGTCGTTGAAAATTGTGTCGGTGATTTCCATGGGACACCCATGAGGATACACCGTGTTGTCAAGTACGAACAGATACGTATAAATGGATTAAACGTTACCTGATCAATATGCCGGTTAATATCGCGAATGTGGTGAATAACAGCGATCCCAGAACTACAGTTATGATACGCGCGATGCGGAACGCTGTTTCGTCGGAGGAGCTCTCTGAAAAAAAAAACAGAAACGGTGTGGACAACTATTTTCATTTATTCGATGAGATTCGAGCCGCGAAACAGGAAATACGAAACTACGGTGCATAATAGGTCACCTGTACAATCGATACCGAATTCCACGTCGACCTCTGCGTTGCATTTTAAAATGTCAATGTTCGAGCCAAGGAAGACAGGAGCGTTCGCAGACAATTTCCGAACGAGAAGTTTCTTTCGTTGTTCTACGCTGATCATTATCGGTTTCCAGGCGTCGGCGTCTAGACGCCAGTCCAATAATACGTATGCGTACATTTTGTTGTTGAACGTGTTAATGGTGGAGTTGTCGTGCATTAATACGGTAAAAGTTTCATTTAAACGATCGAATAATGACGGTCGGGCGTACGTTTCGGTACCGTCGTACACCTTCTCTGCATCGTATCTGCAAAAGACAAACGGAAGTCAATTCAGTTCGTGCGCCAAAATCACAAAATTTAGTATTACTACAATTTTGATCGAGAAAAATTTCAATGTACTAAATAAAAATTTTTATAAGCCATGAAAATACATGAACATCCGCAGTCTAGTTATTAGAATACTTTGAATACCTATGATCGAGAGGCGTTATTATCAGAAGTTTCTCCAAAAAGTCCGAACTGAGGTTTCGCGGTGGAAAATACCGATATCTCCTTTTTCGTTCTTTCTCTTCTGCTTCTGTTTCTATATCCGTTCCTAATCCTTCCGTTTCTTCTAGCGTTTCCTCATAGTCTCTCTCCTCGTCGCTCGTTTGTTTCGCATAAGCATCGTGCAACCCAGGGGAACGATAATCGCGGGATTCGTTGAACGAAGAAATGTTGGAAGACGTGAAATTTTCGGGCGAAATTGATACCGTGGTAACGAAGCGGGAAACCGAAGTGTACGTCGTTTCCGTTTTTGTCTCTGGTAAAAAAGAATCGTCATCCTTTGTGTGAACGATCACGGTGGTCGAGGTTCCCACGGTCCTCGATGGCTTGCGAGCGCCGTCCAATTCCGCAAGGACCCGTGACGTAATGTCATTATCGTCCGACGTCGGTAGACACAACAGGGTAACTGCAAACAATCGAGTCGAAACGTGTCAAACAAATAACTCGCAACTCTTGGCCATTGCGCCATTCACTGGTTGCGTGAATCCTCGAGTGTACACGTAGGTACATAGCAGGGCCGGCTCAAACAATTTTGCCTTTCGTGCCGGCCCTGGCACATAGACACATACATATACGTAAAATATTGCAATATAGCAATATGCGGATAGGATATCTAGCTCAACGGACAAAAACTAAGTGAGCCAGGTGAACTCACCTCTCCGAGAAATGTTGTGCGTTGGACGAAGGAGCTTTCGGATCTCTTCGAGAGATGCATGATACGGCAGTATCACGTGATATCGTAATATAGCTCCGATACCTCGAAGAGCATTTAACAGTGCTCTATCAAGACTCGACCACGGTTCACGATCTGCAATAGCAAAAGTTTATTGACTGTGTAGTACACCGTTTTGCGATTCCGATTGCCCTGGTAGCATTTATAGGTGGCCGATAATTGGAATATGGTTGATGGTTTTGTTTACAGAATTCATGAATTTATGCCAACGAATATACAATGTTAATTTCCAACGAAGTTTGCATATGATAATATACCTAATTGGACCAACCAATGTTTACCAACGTTAAAATATCGTACGTTTTACAGACGTTAGAAACGTTGCTACAAGTAAAAATTTGTTAACTATTATATTCGAAATTGATTTTTTTGTTTTCTCGTGTACAGCCTTGGAATTAATTTATTTCTTTATTTCTCCATTTTCTTTAGAATGGTACTTCGCTTGTTAGATATTTTTATATAAATTTGTTGACGAATCTAGTAGCCTAGATTAGTAGCCTAATCACTTTTTCCTTTTTCCCCAATTGTAGCCCTGTAAATACATTATTTAAAAATGAAGATCAGAATAATATGTTAATCTTAAAAATGATCCACATAAGGATCGAAACATTAAAAGTTTAAATTAATTTGTAAAATTGCTTTATAGTGTTCATTCGATCGTACCGTTGCGCCGAAATCATTAATACTTTTTTCTGTTTCAACAATCATTGATATGTTAATGGGTCCAGTTCGCTGTTCGTATTGCAATGACGTTTATATAGAGTTATAAAGCCGACATTTCTAACCAATATCGCAACCAAGGCTCAACAAAATGTCATCCATAAATGCTAATATAAAGTTATAAAGGCGACATTTCTAACCAATATCGCAACCAAGCCTCAACAAAATGCCAACCATAAAAATACTACTAGGGTGGACATCGCGTTGAAATGTCTATTTGCAATCGGTATTACCAGTTCCTATCATAGACACGGCTTTCCATTTCAAGTTCATCAGGATCTCTGTTAGAGCCTTTGCTATCGCCGGTAAAGACGGCGACAGTCTGACGATCGATGAAAATTCTCTGACGTCCGTATCGTCTTTCTGAAATCATCGATATCGCCGATAGGATCAGAACGTCGACGCTGTTGCTTACAGATTCAAACGGAAATTTCTCACCAAAGGACACGTCCATGTGAACAGGGATACGTTCCAAAGCCGCGCGAGTCTAGCTGTAACTTCGCACATGGGTGTATCGACAGCAGCTACGACGACTTTCGTTTTCCTCTCGCCAAGTATGCGCAACAAGGTGTCAAGACCTCGTGTCTTTCTTTCACATGTTACTGATGATCAGAAGAAAATGGACAATAATCTTAATTTATCTCTCGATCGATACGATCAAATGGTAACAAGATGGCACCACATACGAGATATAAAAGTAGACGCAAGTAGACCTGACATCCTCTGTACTTTGATGGAGTCCCATGCAAATCACCGACAACGCTTTTAACCAACAAACGATTTTAGATTCGTTGTCGGTCAAATCTGGAATCGGTGAAATATTGTTGGGGAAGTCTGTGTCGGTGATTTCCATGGGACCCATTTTGGTAACTGTCGGTAATTGGTGCTCTAACGCCCCATAGTGACTACATTACTAATTACTACACCATTACCATACGGGTCCCATGGAGATCACCGACGCAACTTCCCCGACACGGTTTTCACTGACGACATTTCACCAACTCCCGATTTGACCGACAACGAATCTGAAATCGTTCAGATGTCGGTGAAATTTGGAGTCTGTGAAATGTTGTTATGGGACCCTACCATGCAATGTCAACATCTCTATACAAATAAAAAGATGTACTATTATGATTTCTATGGGCACAATATTGATAGCCGGTTGAATAGCAAATGTATGGATGTAATTTAAAGAAAATTAAGTGGACCTTAAGTCCCATAAGGTGTCTATTCTTGTATCTCGTCTGTGATGGTACCAATAGTAAACAAAGGGTAAACGCGATACTTACGAGACGTTGGAATTACAGCGATTCTTACATCGAAGTTAGATCGATCGAAGAATTCTTGAATATCAGTGACGTTCGTTTCGCTGCTGCAATCCTCCCTCAGAAAAACAGTTACTTCCGTTTGAGGTTGTTCATAGAAGTCTTCGGTTACGTTCGGCGTGTAGGAAACGCATGGAGCTTGATCATCGGTGTTCGATAAAATGAATTGACTGGAAAGGATCACGATCGGGATCCACGACCAGAACCGGTGAAAAGAGTTCCCGGCCATGGGCCTCTGACGACCCTTTTGGCTCGGCGTTGCTCGGTGCTCGATGTTTAAAACTCGTTCGGTAGTCCGTCTTCTCACCCGGTTGCCGATCTATTGGCCCGTATCTATTCGATTCTGGGTTCCCTTCCTTCCAACGTGTACACTGTGCAACCAATCAGAAGCAATACACGCTTCCAATACCACTTGTAATCGGTTTTCGATCAGACATCGACACCGGATCGCGATTCTTCGAATCTCGTAATCTTGTAATTCCGTAATCCTGTAAATCCCGTACGTTTAACGCGTCCAGCCGATTAATCAAATTTTCTTGTTGCTTGTTGCTTTGCAGGGGAGATATTTTATTTATGGCGATATACCTGTGACACGCGCGGAAGTATGGGACGATAAACGATCAAGAGCGGTAGTAATTAGAGCGTGTACAATCTTTTCGTACAAAAAAAGGTGCCGTACAACTTAATCACGCTAGACTAAAGCGCCGTAAACATTTTCCACCACATTTAGTATTTACCGATGCTAAAAATATCGAAATATTTTCGAAGAATCTTCCGCGATTGATATTTTAATAAACCGATTAACCATTACGTCCGTTTATTAATTAAGTCCACCCCGGACGTATCGTTTATCGCGATCAGTTTCCCGTCGACATTTACAATAGGGGTTGAACAATCGCGTTGTTGTTTTTACAACTATCTATTGCATTTTAATGCTTTTGTTCCACGGTGAAGTGCTTAAAAAAAAACATTGCGAACTGCATCGAAATCGTTACCGTTTCAACGAGGAAACCTATCCGTGACGGAGAAGTAGGAAATAATGGTCACGTTATGTCTACGTAATGTGATACACAAGTACAATCTTCGTTGGCATATATATATTTTTTTATGCTTTATTGTTCCGTCATTTTCTTTCCTACGTCGAAGTGGATTTTTGAAAGTTCGCTGTACTCTTTAGACGCGAATAAATCCAAGAATCATTTAAGTCCTGACACACTGTGTCGTGTTTGTATTATAGAATTGAACAAATTATCAATTTGAACATTCATGTCCGATTTATTTTGCATGAATGCACGGATACAAACGTGGATAGAACATTTTTTCTATGAAAATTCAATATTAAATTCTATATACATAAAACTTTTTATATAAAAATTCAATATAAATAAATTTTACATATAAAATCAATACATCAAATTTTTTATATAAAAATTAAGCATCGTTGGTCCTTTTCATCTCTTTCTCGAGATAACAAACGATACCGGGAAAGGGAGTCCGTGACAACGGATTCGTGACCGAGTCCGTTCGTTTTTCTTACCGTTTTTCTCCTCTCGAGGAACGACTGCGATACAGTTGTTCCCTCCTTTTTTCTTTGCCGATGCACCAGAAAGGGTTGCGTGTTTTCGACGAGATTTTAAAAACACGCATATCGTGAATCACTGAAGACAAATATATCGTGGGTTTGTTTTCCTTGTCTACTTGGTTGGAACTTGTGTTGCTTTACGACCGCGAATCAAACAAAGCACGCACGCAATCAAACAGGAGCCGCAAAACACGAAAATCAACTGAAAAATTAGAAACGTTCCTGGACGGCCCGAACGCCTCGGCGTCCGATATCGAACTAACTTGCCTGCCTCCCTTCTACACATGCTCGGGAGCTGACGTTATCACGAGGGAGGTTTGTCCCGGGAGCAAGACGAGCAGAGCAACCAGCGTGCAGCCCCGCACCGTGCTCAGTATCATTTTCGCTTCGATTCGTGAATCATCTGTTTCTCTTCCGTCCTAACCTTTCTCCTTCTTCGACATTGTTATTCCATTATTATTATTATTTATACATATGAAACAGGGTTGCAGGCTACCTCTATTGGCACACCTATTCTTAAACCTTTTGGCCTGTTGAATGCCAATCAATCACGATTCTGTTTAATCATATAACAATTTCCTATAGACATGCCCGCTTCCGTAATGCTATGTATAAAACAAGAAGAATCGATTAAGCACCAAGAATAAAATATACGTATATATACACGACGCGCACACAAGTAAACAAGAAAATTATTCATAAATTGATAATGGATTTAATACACGATAAAAATGAAAGTATTCTTGGGACATAGAAATGTTTAGGCGAGTCCTCTGGACTGGTATTATGTGGAATCATTTTTTTTTATTGCTATTAACTCTTGTTATTAACTTTAGAAGAATCGGGAGACCTGGGCAATCGGTATTATCCTCGATTCGTAAGAATTTCTACTATTTTACAAGTAGTGGATGTAAGTCATGATAGATGTAAGAACAAATGTAATTGAAAGATTTTCGTTAAAGATTTTCAATAGGGATCTTGTGAATTGTTTAAGTACTGTGTTTCCAGTGATTCATTAGTCGTTGGTATCGGCGATAATATAGTATGATAAAAATCCCCCTAAAATGCGGCAACCCGTCCGACAGAGGTGTTCTCATTTGGGGCCCTCGCTAGGGGCACTTGAACGTGACTGTCACGCGCCTGAATGACGTACGCAACGTACACCTCTGTCGGACGGGTTGCCGCATTTTAGGGGGATTTTTAATTGTTATAATTAATAAATAAACAAAGCCTATAATTTTTTTTATATTATCGACGAAAACCATCAAAATTTCTTCCACCTTTAGTACGAACAGCCTGTATGCCTCGCCTGTGCTAATAGAAATTTATCTGCAACAATTTCGAAGCGAGTTCATTGTTAATTTCAATTAATAGATTCGATTACATTAATTGATTGAACTTGGAAATTAGTTGAAATAAAATTTTCACACTTATTAGATATTGAAACGCACGTCTAGTCGATACAGCAGGCGCTGTACTTGAAATCAGTATGAGACTGCGATCTATAGAAGAATTGTCATAGATCGTTTTTTGTAATGTCTTGTGTATGGTTTGTGGAATGATATTCGTGGTGGATATGTCTTATGATTTAGGTTAGCTGTCTAATCGAGATAGTCAGTACCCAGCAAACTTTATCAGAAACATCAGAAAATGACGTCCTGTTTGGAAAATTTTCGGCCATCGTCATGCGTATGGTTCGAATTAGACGTTAAACGCAATATACTCGTGTCTATGCTGGCCGGATCATTGGTAAACACCAAAGTTTACATAGCATTGGATCTAACAATAACGCTACATCACTTTCCTTTTGTTTTGTTTAATTGTGCATACAATTGTCATCGATTTGCAACAATTCCGTTGTAACATCACTTTCATTTACGATTTATTGCTTGCTTTTATTTCTGCTCGTAAGAGTAAATAGAATTAAGTCCGCAAGTCTTTGCGTACGCGCAACTTTTTCTCTTTTACAATTTCAGTTCTTCATCGGATGGTGGTTCATCATCGATGCGCATGCCAAGTATCCAAGCGAAATGAAAAACACGTATCATCTGCTAGGAGTGTTTGGAACTCTTTCTTTTGTCATGTAAGCAGATAATACTGTAGCTCGTACGTTTTAAGGCTTTGTTGTAATTATTTGTTTTATAATTTAGGGTCAATTCTGTAACAAATGCACAGATAAGAGGGGATGGATACAACGGAGACAATAGGGTTGCAAGAGGTTTTCTTTTCATCGGGTTTGTAATGGGATTTGCTACGGTAATCTCAGCCAGTTGGATTTTATTTGCAGATTTCATTGCCGCAGGTTCGATATATTAGTTCGAAATTAATGATAACAACTGTAACTATTGAATACTAATAATCACATTATTTCAGACGTGAAACATCACTGGCCTGGTGTAGGCTTGTTCTTGCAAAACATATTTATCTTTGTTGGTTCCCTTACATATAAATTTGGAATACTTGAAGAACCGTGAAGATACTCATGATCCGAGCATTGCAAATGTTCTAACTTTTTGCACAGGATTCCTTGGTTTTAATAGACTTCCTTGGAAGATACTTAAAACTATGGAAGAAATAATTATAAGCGCTGCATATGAACAAATTTCGTTCATAAAGTCCTTTGTTTTAATTTATACGAGGTGCCCCAGTATTGGCGACAAACTAAATAACGTATAATTAAATAATTAAATTCAATAACGCTCTTCTCGCATTCTTTCTATATTTTTCCATTAATCTTTCTCGAAGAATTGCCCTGTTCTCGATTGTAACGCGAATACTGAGGTACCGTGTATATCATTTACATAAAAGTAGATATTGAAATGCTTATATTATCTATAAAGAAATAATTTAACGTCTAACTAACCATATTGTATAATAAAACACAAACTTCGTAGTGTCCACACGGGAATAGATCACAGAATAACGAGATTCGTGGATCGTGTGATCATTTCCTGTTGATATAAAAACGCATCAATAGTCGAACAAAAATTTGATATCTTAAACAAACGCGTATACATCTTTGAAAGGAACACTGCAAAAGTATATAATCCATTTTGTATTTATTGGTACGTCCGTGTGACTGGACACAGTTGTATTCCAATTTTTTAAATAAATTTCGATATCTTTTATCTGCCTCTCTGTTTTTCTCTCATTCTCATTTCACGAAGTCAATTTTCTAATCGTTCGGAACAACAAATAGAATATAAGGTATTTCATCTCGTTCGAAACAACAAATGTCTCATGATATAATTATTTGTTGCACCGAACTATCGAGAAATTGTTTTTTTTTTGTCCGAAACATTTTAGATCTTGTCAGCGACTTCTGAACATTTTGAAATGCCACTTGCTTGGTGGTGGGGGTAAAATATAACGGGTCATCGGTTTTGATTTGCCAACGCGGACCAATATGAGCGTTTTCTTCCATTTTATTTTACCAATCGCGTTGTGCCACACAAACATATGGCCCGTGTTCGGTTTGACGAAACGTTTGCATCGTGGGAGCGCATCGTGTTTTTTCTTACGTTGGAAAAAGATTGATACGAGCGTGTATTTATGCTCGATGGTGTTGGACAAGTCGTAACTCTTTTATCGGGACGCTTTCTTTCGAACAGACAAACGCTGAAAGGTATTTGACACCGTTATTCGCGATTTCGTTCCTTCGGATTCCCCCGGCTACTATAACCAAGTTTGACAAGTCCTATGCGAATAGCCACGCAATCGAAATATCATTCACCGTGTGTTTACCCGCAGTTCACCCCAGTGAAAAACGTTTCACGGTCGTTTATTCTTTCTGCCATTTACAGGTCGTCAATTACACTTGCATCTTTTATTCATCGCGCCGTCAGATTTACAAGTTCCATCGAGTACTCGCCGCAAAATGCTTTTCTTTCTATGATGTATTTTTTCGATATTTATGCGTAAAATCTAAGCGATATTTTTCACAGTTGTTCCAATTTGCAAGAGGTTCTCGAAGTTTCCACTGAACGCTCGCGAAAAGTACGATAAAGAATATATACTGCCTGTCTGTGAATAGTTTCTTTTTAAGATTTCATCATATCAATATTTATATTATAATATACCACGTTATACATGTTTATGATGATCGATCGTTGTTGTTAAATGTCAGAAAGAATTTGGAAATTCTTGCTATATGTTTCTCCTTAATTTTAGATGAATCTAAACGAAGTAAGGATGTCTGCTGCATGGCTATTATTGATTACTGTTGCAATTTTTATCGATACCAGCAATGGGGTTGCTGTCATGAGTATTGATATTGGTAGCGAATCAATGAAAGTTGCCATTGTATCTGTAAGCAATTTTTTTAATATCGGACCACTGAATATTTGTAGTATCTAATTTGATTGCTAATACATTGCATGATATTGATTACAGCCTGGTGTTCCTATGGAAATAGCTCTTAATAAGGAATCAAAGAGGAAAACACCTGTTACGATCGCTTTTCGAAATGGGGAAAGAACTTTTGGAGAAGACGCTCAAGTAGTAGCAGCTAGGTCACCTCAAAGTAGTTTTTCATACATATTAGACCTTGTAGGAAAGTCGATAGATAATCCAATGGTCGAGCTTTATATGAAAAGATTTCCTTACTACGATATAATTGCCAACGAGGAGCGAAACACAATCGCGTTTAAAATGAACGAAAACACCACTTACACGCCGGAGGAGTTGCTTGCACAAATTTTACACAAGGGCAAAGAGTTGGCGGAGAATTCTGCCGGTCAGAAGATTAGCGAAGCGGTGATAACTGTCCCCGGATTTTTCAATCAGGTCGAAAGAAGGGCACTTATACAAGCTGCGGAACTCGCAGAGATCAAAGTGTTGCAGCTAATTAACGATTATACCGCTGTCGCATTGAACTACGGGATATTCCGAAGCAAGGAGATAACCAACAACGCTCACTACGTGATATTCTACGATATGGGAGCGAGTAGCACGACCGCGACGCTCGTCAGTTATCAAAACATAAAGAAGAAGGAGAAGGGATTCGCCGAGACTAATTCTCACGTTAGTGTCTTGGGTGTCGGTTACGATCGTACTTTGGGAGGACTAGAAGTACAACTTAGATTACGAGATTACCTGGCCAAAGAATTCGATGCTTTGAATAAAACATCGAATTCGGTGTTTAGTAATCCGAGAGCCATGGTGAAACTTTTTAAAGAGGCCGGTCGCGTCAAGAACGTGCTCAGCGCGAATACAGACCACTATGCCCAGATCGAAGGACTCGTAGATGAGATTGACTTCAAGGTGCAAGTAACCAGGGAAAAATTGGAACTACTTTGCTCCGATTTGTTTGAGCGAGTCGCGGAACCTGTTAAGATGGCCTTAAAAACGTCAGGTATTTCAAAGCTGTGATTCAGTTTCCGCTCGCAGATGTTTATACGTTCTTTCAGAATTCACGTGTATCTGTTCTTTTTTCAGAATTGACGATGAACGACGTATCACAAGTAGTATTAGTTGGAGCAGGTACTAGAATGCCAAAGATACAGGAACAATTGAGTCAGTATTTAACAGTAGAATTATCGAAAAACATCAACACCGACGAGGCAGCTGTAATGGGAGCAGTGTACAAAGCTGCGGATCTTAGTAAAGGCTTCAAAGTGAAGAAGTTCGTTACCAAAGATGCCGTACTGTTCCCTATACAAGTAGTATTTGATAGAACCGTCGATAACAAAGTCAAGCAAGTAAGCAATGTTCCAGCAACGTTCCCGACTTAACGAAAAATCTGTTTGGTTTCTTATGAATGTATTTATTACAGATCAGAAAGTCGTTGTTCGGCAAAATGAATCCTTACCCACAAAAGAAAACAATTACGTTCAACAAATTTACGGACAACTTCGAGTTTCATATTAATTATGCTGAACTGGAGTATTTGCCACCTCACGAAGTAGCGTGAGTACTTTCGTTCTTCGCTAACAAGTACATCGAATTTATATGTATTCTCAATACACTGTTATCATTCCAGTGTTATCGGCAACCTTCATCCATCTACTATAACGTTATCTGGCGTTACGGAAGCTTTAGACAAACACGCGAAGGAAGGAGCAGAAAGCAAAGGGATCAAAGCTCACTTTGCTATGGACGACAGTGGGGTTCTTAATTTGGTGAATGTAGAACTAGTATCCGAAAAAGCAGGTCCAGCTCCCAATGAAGAAGAGGGTACTTTCTCAATACTTGTCTCAACTATTAGTAAACTTTTTGCAGGTTTGTGCTGAATGCTTTGCAAAAAATGATGCTCTAATTTCATTACCATGATACTATTTTAAAAAATTCGTTATACTAAGTAATTACCGTTTCGTTATGTTTCGTACAACGATTCGTATTTTCTGTTCTGAGAATGAGTCGTGAAGAGAAACTAAAACGTATAAAATCTAGAACCATTTCTTGCAAGCATTTCTATATACAATAATACTACTTCACTGTTCTCTTGCCGTTGAATTGCATGTTGAACAAATACGAAACCGAGTGACGTGAACGTAACTCGTGTGTTTCAGGTACAGAGGAAACGGACAAGGATAAAGAGAAAGATAAAGATAAGGAGAAAGAGAAGGAAACGAAGCCGGAGGAACCATTGAAGGAAGACATAAAGCCCGTTCACGAGGAGCCGGAACTCCCGGAGGCGCAGAAAGAGGCGGAGGATAAAATGAAGAAAAAGAACGAGTCCACGGTCGCGGAAGAGAAACCGGCGAATAAAACTGAAAAGGCAGAGAAAAAGTCGACCATTATAACAATCAAAGAGCCCATCAAGGCTGTAGAAAACAAATTGGGACCACAGATCCTTTCCGGGGATAAACTGGCCGAGTCGCGTGAGAAGTAAATTAATCTGAGCAATTTAAGACGCGTGAATTCTCTGCACGCTCGTTTTTATATCGTGAATTTTACGCATTTTCAGATTACGTCGTTTAGACGAGTACGACTTTGAGAAAACTAGACGCGAGACAGCTTTGAACAACTTGGAAACGTTTATAATCGATGCTCAGCAGAAATTGGAGTCCGAGGAGTATACAGTCGCCTCTGTTCCTCAGGAAATAGAAAACATATTGAAAGCGTGTTCAGAAATATCCGACTGGTTGTACGATGACGGATTCACCGCGTCCGCGGAAGTGTTCGAGGAGAAACTAGCCGAACTTCAGAAGCTGACCAAGGATATATACGAGCGTGTCTACGAGCACAGAGAACGGCCAGAAGTATTGAAACGCATGACTTCTATGTTAAGCGCTAGTGTGGCGTTCCTGAACAAAACGCGTAACTTGAGCGAAACTAGCGATATCTTTACTGATGTCGAGATCGAAACTTTAGATAAAGTGATAAACGACACTCAGGTAAAGTACTTTTTATATGGAATGTTTTATATTTATATTTATATTCTTTCGTTTTATATTTTATATTATATTTAGAATATTTATATGTTTTTATATGGAATGTTATTTTGCAGGATTACTTTGATAGTGTCGTGAAATTTTACGACGAGACGGCCCCGCACGAACCCTTGAAGTTCAAAGTTCGCGACATCGCGAACAAGATGGCAGTGCTCGACAGGGAAGTGAAGTATCTGCTGAACAAAGCGAAGATATGGAGACCGAAAGAGTCAGCGACGAATCAGACGGAAAGCGTGAACACGAACACCACGGAAACGAAAGAGGAGCCGACAATAGAGACGGAGACGGCGGAGGACACGATTTCGGAAGAAAAAGAGGCTGCGTCGAGTGACGAAAGTGCCCAGGAAGGGGTACACCAAGAACTATAAGAGAAGAAGTTTATTTAAAAAAATGTGTGACTTTTTATTATTAACCGATTCTGCTTCGGTTGATAAGTTAGGCAATTTATTATGTTGTAGGGCAGGTTTACGAGATGCATTTAAAGGACTCTAAATCAAATTTCATGAAATTGTATTATCGACGCTGGATGAATTATTACGTCGCGAATGTGAACGTCGAGGCGTTACTCTATTTAATTAAACACGTTTGTACAAGGTTCTAAGAAGCCAGTTCATTCATTCATTCATATGGACAAAAGTGTTGGAATCGATATCTCGCGGCGTCACAGATAGAAAAATGATTAAAAAAGAGAAAACGAAAACCGACCAGATTGTTTATAATAGATTTTGTTGTTTTAAGGGCCAGTCAATTACAGGCCAATCCGTATTATCCATTTTGGATAATTATGTCGCGATTAAACTGTAATGTAGTTCACAGCGAGAAAAAAGAAATTTCTTATTTTAGTCATTATTTACAAATGACGAAAAGTATTCTACTCGGTCAGGTTTCATTTATTGCGTAAACGATATTTAATTGTGATACTTCTTGATACTATATTCTTAGACATACTGTACGCTATAGCTTAAAATGATTTTTTACCAACATCTAGGATCGAGCATAATAATTACATGCATACATACGAGGCGATGTCATTGTCAATAACAATATAACGTTTTATTCTATATTGTTTTTCACATTCCTATTCGATTTAATCCTCGCTGCAAGACGCCTAATTTTTGTGAATCGTACGTACGCTTCGTTGTACCGATAATGCAATTCACTTCGGAGTATGATGATTGTATTTCGAATTTTGTAACTGTTTAAATGTATACTATTTACTGTACGATACTAAGCGAGGTAAAATTCATTTTTTTCATAGTGTTTTTTTTTCGAGAATTCGACAGTTTCGATTCGAACCATTCCAATGGATACACTGGATACACATTGTAATTGAAAGTCCTCGATTATGTTATTTATTAAACTTTGGGTGAATAAAGCAGTGTGTAAAATATTGATGAAGTAAATACTAACATAAATCAGTGCAATGTTTTTCGATTATGCAATTGCAAGAAACGCGTGTACACACTTACGAACACACACATATACACACCTTATCTTACGCAAGTCTTCCTACAATTAGACACAATTTTCAATCTGATCAAAGAAATTCATTTCTGAACGCTTGTTTATCTTACAAGATTATTTAAGGCAGTATTATTATTAATTATGTACAAATCGTATATATATATATATATATATATTATTAAGGAGATAGATATGTATATATTTGTACACGTTACTGAGATATTTTAATTTCACCAGATGTTTGTATTCGAATTATTAATTGATATCGGTATTGATCAAGTTAAAAAAAAGAAAGTTTGAAGTTGAACAAAACTTTGATATCACCTTCAATTTAATAAACGATCATTGTACTATATATTTCGTATTTGCAACTATAATAAATTTGTAAAACACATTTCTTCTAAGTTCTCAATACTTTCTTGGCTACGTAAAGATTTCGGTATTTTTGAAAAATACACTTTTAAAACATACAATTCAAATGTGTCGAAGTACTTCAGTATTTCTCTACCAGATGGCTCTAGTTGGACTTGAGCAATAAAGTGCTTCGTGCGTTTGGTAAACAAACAATTCGATCATAACAATTGAATTTTTTTAGAAAGATTTTCAATTCCAATTGCTGGTGCGTGTTGGAAGCGATTCTACAAGGCAAATAACTCTGCTTCATTCACAAAATCGAATCATGGTACTGCGCCAAATTGTTCGAACATTGTTGAAAAGAACTGCACCTGCGATGGTAAATGTTTTTTTTTTTATTCAACCATATACGCGAATCTATTCAAAATTAACAATACTATCATTGCGCAGTTAGCTACAAGTTTTCTATTCGAGAATCAATCGGAAAGTAAAAGGCCGACGGTAAACGATAAATTAAATCTCGAGCCTCCGGATATTAAAAAATTAACTGTCGAGCATATGATACAGCATTCGATCCTAGGCTCTATAAACAATGCAACTGAAACGTTAAATATTGCTTATATGGCAATAATGAGAATAAGTAACGAATATAAGTTAGTATTTTATTTGTACAGTCAAAGCGTAACATTCACAACATTGATCAAAGTTATTTTTCAGGAGTTTGTTGAACACGTTGATTACTTTATTGAACGAAACTCTCGAGTATCATGTTGATGACAAACACTGGGATTTGATAGTTGAAACGAGATCGGAAGTACAAAGTAAAAAGGAGAAATTAAATGTAATAGCAAACAGACTGACAAGGGAAGATACCCAACACTTTGAACACATTCAATCCCCGAAATTTTGATTCAATTTAATTGGGCATCTTCTCTTGTATGTTTCTAGTTGCACATTTTA
Organism: Lasioglossum vierecki; assembly: GCA_028455595.1. Taxonomy (NCBI): domain Eukaryota; kingdom Metazoa; phylum Arthropoda; class Insecta; order Hymenoptera; family Halictidae; genus Lasioglossum; species Lasioglossum vierecki. The sequence continues at coordinate 1,788,108 of CM052343.1, forward strand.
ATTTTAACATTAATATTCTATTGTAATTCATCTTCAGAAATTAACAGGGTATATTCAATATGTACAAAGGCTGGTAGTAGCAGCTTCAGATCTAAGTTATCTTTCTGACATGGACAATCTGTCCTGCTCCCTTTCTATGCAAGCCGAGAACATTGAGGAAAGTATACAAAAGGAAATGACAAACATTGCAATACTCGAACGAGAGTACAGTGATATACAAGAGAAATGTATCAGGAACTGTAAGTAAAGTACCATTATTGTTCCATATAAAATTACTGAGATATTTTCATTTTTCTAGCAAATAAGGAGGATAGCGACAAGCCTGCCAATTAGTACGACACAAGTCTTCAAATTTGCTCAATGTTTAGAACATAGAATTTACATGCTATTACTTTAATAAAATTACTTAAAAGATACCAGAAATGAGAGGATCGTCGAGGAAGAAAAAGAACATCGAATTATGTACAGATCGTTTAAAAGGCTCCAGTTGTTCAGGCATCAAGGTGTATCGATACAATATGTCTACCAGGTATCATCGCCAGACCAAGAGTTCTCGCTTCTGTATGATCCTCGGATAGGAATTCAGTACAAGATCCTAATATCACATTGGCGTCGCGATCAGTACATAAGAACACTCCTATTAAGACTCGACCATCCGTCATTTTTATCCGTAAATTCCTATTGAGCCATCCGTGTAGTTTCTGCCTCGCCGGAGAATACTTTGTACTAATAGCCTAGCACAATTGTATAAACAACGTTATGACAAATTTGTGTTTAACATTAATGCTACTGATAAATATACAATTGTTTGAGAGTTAATGCTTTTGTTTATATTCTTTAACACGGAACCTACAGAGTCTTAAAACTAAGTGGTACATGTTGATTTTATTTAGACTTTGTGCAGCTCTTTTTTTAATATGTGCTCCACTGAAGATATCTATATAATCATTTCTTAAGAAATTCTTTTTACTATATCAATAATCGTGAAATAAAAATCTGGAACCAGTCATGATAAGTTTAGTGTTAAATACAATATATTAAATATCTTGTAGTTCAAAAATCAAAAGGCTCGCCAATGATATATGCTCATAGTATATTACTTTCACGACAGTTATTTAATAACAAGAAATATAGAATTACATAAAATTACCTCTCCGTTTTCATGGACGCAATCGTCATTAGTTACGTTGGAAATATTGTGTCCTTCTTTCATGATTATCGACGACTGGATAGAAATAATTTATATAAATAGTCTATCCATCGATATACGTTGCGAGAAAAATTATCAAACGATTTCAATTGTTTCTTGCTTACTCTTATCTTGTTGTTGACACACCGAAACAAGGTTTTTCAGAAGGCAGCTTCTCTCGAGGAAATTACTCGAGGTAGTCTAATCAATGATCTTAGACGGTTACACAAACAAGTCAACAAAAACCTTTTTTTTGCAACAAAATTGTATTAAAGAATCTTGTAGGACAGTAATATGTGTTTAGTTCACTTTGTTTACAACGTAAAGGTATCTTAACCATCTAGCGGCCGGATGCACGAACTAAGTTGATTTAAACCTTAGAGTATATATACTTATAGATCCGATTTCAGATAATGTGTTTTGATCCAAGATTACTTCACTTACCAGATAACAGATGTGGGCAAACATTCTGTATAAATATTTATGAAAACTGTAACTGTAATATATATTTCATTTTATTACTCGTCCATTTCTACTTTACTCTTATTATTTTAAATAGTGCTAACTAGTATTATCAATTATAATTTGGTGTAGATGTTGATAGTATAAAATCTGTGTGTAAAATACTTGCTTGTAGTTGTTTTGTAGTTTCTTACAAAATTTTATGCATAAGTTTACAAGTAATTCATAAATAAACTTCTACATCTTGCTTTTATATCGCTTCTAGAATTTTGAATTATCTTACGTCAGTTGTGGGCACTAGATACTCCGTTATCTTGGAACACTGAATTCTATGCATATTTCATACCTACGCCGGATCTATAAGTATATATAGTCTAAGGTTTTCAGGGAACAGTCCGCCACGTGCTTCAATAAAATAACTTTCCCCTGTTGTGGTATTGCAGTGTGACATGTCAAAGGCAAAACAGTTCTTTCGTTTGTAGGAAATGAAATGAATGAATTTATTCGATTATGTCGGTAGATTTAGGATTCGTGGAGAAATGTGACGGGTGGAGATTGGAAAGTCGATTTTTTCCAAGTAAAGTCGGCGGTAAACCAGCGTGGCTGAATTTGAAAGACATTCCTGGAGAGAAGGAGCTTCGATGCGAATATTGTCAAGAGCCTTGTATATTCTTATGTCAAATTTACGCCCCTTACGAGGACAATGAAACCGCGTTTCATAGGACCGTATACGTCTTTGTATGTAAAAAGTCGGAATGCTGTAAACCAAACGAAAGCGGGAACTTGAAAGTTTACAGATCGCAATTGCCAAGAACAAATGAATTTTATTCGCCTGAACCACCTGTGGAGGAACCTGACTGGAGGATCGATGTCAGTACGTATTTATTTTGAAAACTTTTATATGGTGATTAAATCATTTCGGAGCAGTCTGTATATTAAACGTAATGCTCTTGTAGATACAACGAAATGGGTAAAAACATGCCAGGTGTGTGGAATATACGCGCCTAATCATTGTTCGAAATGTAAAAAAGTTAATTATTGTTGTCGTACTCATCAAATTTTGGATTGGAAATCTGGTCACAAGGAATCCTGCGGTACAAACCAGAGCGCGACAACCAACAGCAAACTTTTGTTCCCTGAGTATGAAATAATAATAGAAGCAGAAGATGAGAAAGAAGATAACAATGAAATTCATTTAGAGAAGGAAAAAGAAGAAATAACAAAATATGAAAACATGTTGGAGAAAGGAGAAGCTGGTACTTTTCAAAATGAAGATGTACAAAGCGAATTATTAAGTATGGCTAATCAAACAGAAGATGAAACGTTTGCAGAGTTTCGTACGACTATTGACAAGTATCCAGATCAAATTCTGAGGTAAACTATACTTAAAAATAGAGAAAACCATCTAGAAAAAAAATGTGATTACAATATTTACAGATATGACAGAGGAGGAGAGGTTTTGTACATTTCTGGAGAAAATAAAATTGATGAGATACCAAAATGTTTGGAATGTCATCAACAGAGGCAATTTGAATTTCAGGTAAAACGATATAAAACTTTATTCAACTTTTTGGACATATTGTAAATGAATGATCGGTTCGTAACGTGAACCTAACAATGCTTAAACAAATACTCGTAGTACATTAGTAATTAAAACGGTGTTTCCAAAGTCGTTTTCCAATGCAGTAAACTCGATGAAAGTAATCCGCGTTCAATGTCAAAAGAAAGCTATAACTAATGGGCAATAATTCTTTTCAGATAATGCCTCAATTATTAAATTTTCTTAACTTAGAGGATACACTTAAATGTATTGATTGGGGCATTTTAGCAATATTTACATGTACAAAATCTTGCAATCCCCCAAATGGATACAGTACAGAATATGCATGGAAACAAGATATCATAGAAACTAATTTCGATTGAAATAAATAACTTAGAAATGAGTTTTTTTTTTTAAAAAAGAAATAAATATAGATATATCTATTAATATAAACTCCAGTTGGAGGCGAAGGAGGGGAAGAAGGGAGTTTTGTAAATGCATTTGTAACCTGAGGGGATCGAATAAAGAATATTTATCTATTAATATAAACTATTTTGATTGTTCCAAAATAAAACACAAATACTCTACCTATTATAGTTTCATTTCTGATTAAAACTAGTCTCAATAAAGTTTTGATAAATCACTAATGCACAATAACAGACTTAAAATACACAAACGAAACGTCAATATAGTAAATAATTCGTTGTTTCTTAAAAAATAATATTAATTGATAAAACTTTCAAATTACTGAATCGAATTTATAAAATAAAGTGAGTCGAATTTATAAAATAAAGTGAGTCGAATTTATAAAATAAAATTTCGTTGAATTTATGTATGTTTTGAGTCTTTGATATTTTAAGAAATGAGGTAGCAAAACGGTTCATCAAAATAGAAATCTTCTTAAAAGACAAATGATAATTGGTTCATCTCATAGTTATATAAAATTACTATTCAAAATATGCTTAATGCGTATAAAGTCACAGATTCTGATTATATCAGTATCTTTGATCAATAAGATACACGTTGTTCGATTAATCTTATTGTTAGATAAATTAAAATAATAATTTTTTGTTAGAGGTAGATTACGTAAAACACGTCTTCCACAAGTACTCTCTACAAATTATTTCATTCTCAACTTCAGTATGGCTGCACATTGGATGCAATACTGCCTAAAGTATTTTAAACTAATACTGGACACACCTTTAGTTATATTTTGAGACAGTATAAGCGGATCCTGCACACACAATGGAGAATCGATCCGTAAATATTGACGATTTGCAGCTGTTTGCAAATGCTTGATATAAGTTTTCATTGCTTCAGGTAATTGTTTTAATTCTGCAAATTCGCTTTTAGCTATTAAACTCCCCATAAGTGGACATATAATGAAACGTTGATAGTCAAAGTTTCCATAAAACTCGAAAAACCCATGTAACAGTTCTGTTGCAGAATCTTCATGACTGTTTTTACATTTAACCGATGCGAATCCAATTTGCCAATCTGAAATCAGATTTGATCAGAAAATTTGACCAATAGGTAATTCTTACAGATTTAATTTATAAATAAAAAAATTTCTTAAAAACCGTGGGAGACGGAAATTAAAAATCAAACGCATATAAATCTATAAGAATCGAAACAAAAAATTTGTTGGACAGCATAATAAATCATAATTACAGTGAAAACGAAAACAGTTTGTTTTGTATGCAACTTACCACCTATAAATTCAGAGCTATCGTGTTCTTTTATTAATTCAGCAATGCTTGGTAAATGTTTTTTTTCTTGTAGATAATATATAACGATCCAATAAAGAGCGAAATTACTAAAACCATGACCTCCACGTAAATTAATAAAAGACAACCATTTTTTAATAAATACCGTTAACTTTTTGCAGAATAAACATGCGTTGTTAAATGACCTGAAAGTTATAATTTATAAACACAGAGTTGAAGAAATTATCATATTTGCCCATTGATACAATTCGTTAAAGTAAAACCATATACAGTACTTTATAAGCTTTGACTTTTCTACAGACAGACCATTCTGAAATGAAATGTCACAGTCTAAATTTTTTGGTTTATATATTAATTTTATTATAGGCACTTGACAGTCTAATAATAGTTCTTCTATTCCCCAAATATCTTCATCTATGCTTATAGCTTCTTGGATACGTAAAAGTTCTTCTTTTTCTGCATCGTTATTTGTATAATATTTGTTTCCTATAATAATTTTCAATATTGCAATATGTACTGTTCGAAAGTTCGTAAGTTTATGACTATTTTAAAGGATATATTTACCAGTATCAATATATATATCTATATCACAGTTTGTAAATCCAAGCCCTATGTCTCGAGAGCCAAATAAAAATGCTTTAGCCCGTGAATAGCATAACTGCGCTTTTATTTCTAAAGATTTTCTCACTTCCTCTTTAACATGATCCTCTGTTACACGTATTACCTCTTTCAATAAGAGGTGTATCGTTCTATCAACTTGTTTCAACATGTTTATAATACATTTGGGAACATCCTCGACCATAAAATCGTTACTTTTTAATAAATATTTGTGTAATATGTCTTGACAGTGGCCCTCAAAAGAATCACGTTCACTAATCCATAAGGTAGCACATGGAATACAAAAGTCAAACATATAATTTTTTTTCCCTTTCTTCAGATTTTTGCTGTGAACGCACGAAATATGCTTCAGGAATTCCACCTTGTATGGAAATTTTATTTTGCAATTCACACAAACATATCTTTGTATACTATAATATAAATCACTGAAATTTTTCAGTACAGAATCGACTGTGATATTGACATAGTTATAATTTTTATCATGATTCTGTTTATGTACTAAGCATTCAATATGATGCTTAATGGTATCAACATCTTTTAGGTGAACTTTACAAACTTCGCATGTTACTACTATTTTTAGTACTTCCTCGCTGCTTTCTTGTGTGCTTTCTTGTTTGCTATTTTGTGTGCTTTCCTGTTTGCTTCCTTTTTCAACTTTTGGAATATACACCACATTTATATATTGCTCTATATAAGCATTTTCTAGAATTTTCGTCATAACACTTTGTCTGTGCGATTGTAAACGCGTATGTTCGTATAACAAATCTAAGTTCTCTGAAAATGTTCTTTTACAGACCATACAGTAGATGTCTTTGTCACGTCGAATAAAAAATTTAAAATACCGTTTGATGTCATCAATTTTCTCGTTTGTTAAGGTATACATTTCATTCTCAAGCTGAAAATACTCCTTACAATACGATTTGTTTAAACGAAATGTAACCCGTTTTTCTGTAACCCGCTTTACTACAGTATTAGTTTTAGTTTTAGATCGGGAAATAAGTGGGGACTGCTTAATTTTCTGCATAATTTGATTGTATACAGCATTCGACATAGCTAAGTCTGTAAAAGATGCATCTAAAGTTTGAATTTTACTATTGCTATTATTTATATATAACTCATAGAAGTAATTTAGTAGTGACCATACAACAGTATCATTATCGTTTTTAACTTCACCACCAGAAAATAATTGTTCAATATTCATGCAATGCATTTTCGTTACACAATGAAGAATTATTGATTGAGTATCAGACAATTCTTCCTTGCATATTTCACATGAATAATGAACTTTATCAAAGTTTATAAAGCATTTTTCCTCGAAATGTACAGACGTGTTTTCTACTTTAGGTGACAGTATAGTGAACACAATCGAATTGTTCTTCTCAGATGCATTCTGACTTTTGTTTGTGGCATGGGTTTCAATGATTCCTCTTTCATAATGTTCAAAAAAATTTCTGAAATTGTGTACATGTGTATTTTTCCTTATATGATAAATAAATGAAGTATCTCCATTTATTATTGATTTACAACAAACACATTTGTACAAAACTTTCGCAGAATTAAGAGACTGATCATCCCAATGAGAATTAATATACGTGGACAGATCATTCATACTCATTCTCTTATTATATAATTCACAGTCAAACATATTGGTCTGAACTTCTTCGTGATCGTGTTTAGTTCTATGTTTCAATTCTTCGATGAGATTCTCTGGTAATATATCAACACCTACACTGTTTGCATGTATACTGTATTCTGAATCTCTAGTCTGATAATTTTTCAATTTAGCCGAATGACCTTTTCCTTTGACATGTTGTGAATAATTAAACATAGAATCG
>CM052343.1:1795578-1906147 GCA_028455595.1 Lasioglossum vierecki
TTATGGGGGTAAGGTACAGGCAGATTCTAGGATTTTCATCAGTGTCGCTAACCTCTAAGCTGAAAAACGGATTTGGTAGAAGCTTCTGCCTGATTACCACGAGACGGAGCTGCTTGTTATTTCCATATTCTGGTTTTCAATATTACATTCCATTCTCGATTCCATATAGATTTCTTATAGATTCCGAGCGGTTATGCTCGGTAATTTGCGTAATTTGCGTGCGATCGTCCTACAAACGGACGAAAATTCATACATTGACTTCGTCGCTGTGGCATACATATACATAGATAGGTAGCAGGTAGTTGCAGGTAGTAGGCTTGGCTATTCATGAAATATTTCTTCTACTTCTGTTGGTATCACTGTATCAATTAATTTTCGTACCAGTCTAGGCAACCATCAAGGTTTCAAAGAATTTTTCTTTTTTCTGTAAAATTCTACTGATTACATCACATTAGACTGAATTTTAAAATTAGACATTATTCTTGTTTCAATCATGAAAATAATTTTTTACGAGGCGATAGGTTTTAGTACATTATTTTATGAGATATTTCTGAAGCGAAAGGACTTGAATTTAGTTACAATTATTTATTCTGTTACTTGGTTACTACGAAAGAGTAGTGAAATTTATCGTGAACCAATGTTTTTCTAGGGGATTTTATTGAAAGAAACTATGGCGGAGGTTTCACAGCCTGGTTCTCGTTTCGCGTAAAGCAGATTACTTCAAGCAATTATACGATTGCGAGTTCGATACGTATGATATACAGTTTAACGTCGATTCAGTTTTTGTTATCACACTTTAAATTAAATGTTGTCTCTGCCGGTGTATCGAATCAAGTCTTCGGTATAGAATAGCGCATCAATTATAAGTAAGTATATGTGACGATTAATACAAATTCACGAAAAACATTTCTAGGTTAGATGGAACGGATCTTGTTTAATAAAGGGCATAGTTGGTTATAAATATTCAGAAGTTCGTGGCAAATTTATCAGGACTGTTGGAAGAATTTTGACGGAAAATATCTACCCTGCGACAGGTGCTACTAATTTATTACACGCTTCGAATATCACATTTTTCTGACTTTTCAATGTATCCATGACGCTCATTCGGATAAATCGTAAAATCAACTGTACACTAATCAGAGCTGCGTAAGCAAAAATCGAAAAAAATACAGCGATCCTTTGCCGATCGAACGAGACTTATCAAGAGATATTGTGTAACGATTATATAAAAATTTTCCTGGTTACGAAGTATGCAGAATTAAAGGTATCCAATCTTTTATTACACAAAAACATTGTTTGTGTCGTTGATATTCTCAAATCGAACTAGAATAATGGAGAAGTTCATAGGAGTCCACCAGCTAAAAGGGATACTAAAACATTTTCCAAGGAATATTAAGTTTTCTTTTGCATATGGATCGGCTGCGTTTCAGCAGTTGAACAATCAGACCAATAACATGTTGGATCTTATTTTTGTCGTTCGTAACATAAATCAATGGCACGCAGAAAATTTAGAACTTAATCCGAAACACTATGCTCAACCTTTAAAGTTGTTCGGACACAGGGCAATCGCCAATGTACAAGAAAATTGGGGTGCCAAACTGTATTATAATACATTAGTTAAGATGACAGGAGGATATACTATCAAATACGGAGTAATCTCTGAAGTTTCGCTGATAGAAGACTTATTAGATTGGAACGACTTGTACTTAGCAGGAAGATTACACAAACCAGTCAAAGTATTGGTGGAACCGAACGGACAGTCTCAACTACCTACAGCTTTAGTACAAAACTTACATTCAGCTGTACACGCTGCACTTTTATTGTTACCACAGCATTTCACAGAAATCGATTTTTACAAGACTATAGCCAGCTTGTCATACATTGGCGATTTTCGAATGACCTTCGGCGAGAACAAAGACAAAATTAACAATATCGTATTGCCGCAATTAGCGCAGTTTAGAGAATTGTACAACCCAATTTTACAGCATTTCGAAAATTATGTGGACATTCCAAAGTTAGATCAAATGGCTACTACCTGTCATCAAGATACAAGTCCGGCTACAAAGATACACCATTTGAATCAGTTGCCTAGAACGCCGCAAATTAAACTTGTTAGAGCATGGTCGCAGGGTCCACGATCAAAGGATACAGAAGACTGTTTGCGCACGATCGCGTACGATCCCGAATGCAGCGAGATATTAGAGGAATGTTTAAAGCAAATAGTCTGGAGATCCAGCGTTACTCAAAGTCTGAAGGGGATCATTACCGCTGGATTCGTGAAATCCGTTAGATACAGCGGAACAAAGATAATGAAGATGTTACAGTCGAGTCCTCCAGCTAATTTGCTTCCAAAAGCAGAGGCGGGTCAGAGTAAATTCGATAAGATAGAGACACTGAAGAACCAAGCACTGCCGAAGGCAACAGACAAGCGCATAGAGTAGTAATTACATCCCTTTTAGTTATACTTTAATTCTGTCATATGTACTATTGTTCACACAGCTATGTTTTTCAATAAACTAGTCCAGTTAAATTGCGACTTCCTTTTTTTTAGGTATTGTTTAATGTCCTGGCGATTTTAAAATACTGTTACCAAAACGGTCTGTGGTGTACTTGAGTTTGTTGCTTTTTCTGGCTAGTATAAATGTTAGCGGGCGAGAATCATCTCTACTGTCTGTCTGCATCTATTGATCTTACAAAGTATTATATAATGCGCACACCGCAAATGTTATCTCTGTTGAAAAGTGAATATTTCTGGTACTTTCAGTGTCTGATTAAATCACGAGAACAATGGATTCTGATTCCGAGAGTCAAGACAGCGACGAGGGCCGGCGATTTCGTTTCGAAGCTACCCGGAAAGATAACGTGCGACCAGAGCCGAAGCTTGGGAAACGCACGAGATCATCGAAGCCAGAGTACAAATCCGACCACGACGACGCCGAATACAAAGAGAGGAAAGAGAAGTCGAAGCACGAGAGCAGCAGAAGAGAACGAAGATCCTCAAAGGAGCAAGAGACCGACGACAAGGATTTCAGACACGCCTCGAAGTATTCGAAGCACAACGTTCACGAGGTGAAGAGTTCGAGACGCGAGAGCAGCAAAGAAGGGAAGGACTACAAAAGCGCGAGGGATGCCAGCACGGACTCCAGAACGTTTGCTTTGTCTTCCAAGCAGAAGATCAGGGACGCAAAGCAGCATAGGAACCGGGACCGGAGCGAGCACCGGAAACACAGGTCTCAAGATCGGTCGCACAGCAGAAACGAGGACGACAGGTCGCAAAACGACAAGTACAGGAACAAGTCGCACGAGAAGTACAGGCACCGGTCCCGTGACAGAAGCTACCAGTCGCATAGGCAGAGGTCGTCGGACCACGGAAGGTCCCGGGGTGAATTCGAGAAACACAACTCGCATAAGAGAGCTTTAACAAAACCGGAAACCGAGCAGCAACGGCTACAGGAGGTCTCCTCGCCCAAGAACGCGGAGCAGAACCGTACCGACAACGAGCTGCCACCAGCGAGAGATTTGTCGGCTGAAAGCCACGAGTACAAAGAGCTGGATCTGTCAGAGTTCGATGTCCTATCGGAGACGGACGAGAACATGTCCGAGGACTCGGACGCGAAGGACAGTTGCACGTTGTCGCGGTACCATAAGACCAAAACGAAAAAGAGAAACTCGAACGACGGGCATGAGAACTCGAAGAAGAGACAGGCGACAGAGAACGAACACTCGGACAGCTCTCCTAAGGTAAATGCGAGGAAGGACGAGCCGTCCTGTGGTTCCGGCAATAATAATCCTGGTGCCATTTCAGATTCCGCGTTTGGTGCCGCGTCGCCTATATTAACGGGATCAATCATGGAAGATCACGACAAATGCTCCAAACCCGATGCAACAGAAAAGACAACCGAACCGAACAGTAAAGAAGATAAGTTGACCTCCGGAGAGACAACTTCGTTGCGCCTTGGCCACCGCGATTCTCTAGAGTCCGCGAAAGCATCGTCTTCCGATGAGGACACGGCTTACGGTCCAACTTTACCACCACAATTGATTACCGACGACCATGCGAACGACGACGCGGGATCAGCCAAAAATCCGAGCTTCATTGGACCTTGCTTGCCGGAGAGTTATGTGCGAGACGAGACCGAGAGTCTCGAAGCTGACGCGATGGATCACGATGATAAGAACGATTCCGATACCGAGATGATATTCGGTCCAGCATTACCGCCGCATTTGCTAGAACAGAAACAGAGCAATGGAACAGAAACGAAAGTTATAGGTCCTGCTCTACCGAGCGGAATTCAACCCTCCCACGACGAACAGATAGAACAATCAGACTCCGAGAATGAAGATGCGATCGGCCCTTTACCGGTCGATCATCCAGCGTTGAGAAGTAGTTACGTTTATAGACAATTGGAGCACAGGGCACAACGAATTAAGAATGAACAAATGAACGAGGTAAGCTCCGTTTTGATTCGCGCGACAGAGTAAAAGAAGACGTGTAACGTTCGTATTGTTGATCGTTTTAGGATAATAGTACAACGAGTCAACGAGAAGAATGGATGACGGAATTACCACCGGCGCAAATCGGCAATCTGCAACTGGGTCCACGGAAGTTCCGTGTTAGGGCTGGTCCGGACATGTCTGATAGATCATGTTGGACGGACACTCCCGCAAAGAGAGCCGAGAAACAGAAACAAAAAGTTAGTGGAACATCGTCTTTTTATTCCTTTAGCTTACCTAATTTTCATAATGAACGAATGAATGAATTTCCGGGTGGGGTAATGACACAACTGATGTATTATTTTTAGGAAGAGAAAGAGCTTTGCGATTATCAAAAGCCCTCCGCGAAATTACCCGAGAAAAGTACGGAAAGCGAAGCCGGGAAAAGCAAGAAACGCGAGAAATCGCTTTTGGAGTTGCATCAGAGCAAGCTTCAAAAGAAAAAGAAGGTATTAGATTGTTTTTTTTATAAAGATAGGAAATTTCTTTGACATGCGAATGGTGAATAAATTGTTAATTTCAGAAAGAAGAGAAGGAAGCAAAATTGACTGGTCAACAGACCGTCAGAAGACCATTCGACAGGGACGTAGATTTACAAGTGAATAGATTCGATCAGGCTCAAAAGAGTGCCATCATAAACAAAGCACGATGTCTCGACGATAGGTTCTCTCGTGGGAAAATTTAAGAAATTTCTAGGAAGTTTAGAAGTCTTTACAGGATTTATTAAGTTCCGCGAAGCATACACTCGTAATCTGGCTCACTGTAAGCGACATTGCTAATGAGTGCCTTCAACTATAAATAGTACCAATCGACTTTAATTTACGATTGTTTCGGATTTCATTTTTCTTCTCTTTCTCGCTTTTTGAACGGTTTACATTGTTCCATTTGTTCGCTGCTCAATCATATTAGCGACTGTTAATTGTTAACTATACGACTCTGAAAAACAGGTTACATTCTCGCCTCGCATATACATTTCGATGTGTATTCAATCAACGACCCGAGATATCTATAAACGAATGATTTATACGTAACATCGTTTTTATTAATTTTAATGACAATTATTGCAACTTGGATCTTTCTTGTATATATACAATTATACAATAGAACTGTATCCCGTGTAAATGACTGTTCTTCATTACATCAGATGTATATATACGTGTAACATTTATCTATTGTATTATAAAAAACATTGTAATTCACGGAAACTATACATGTTAAGCGAAAATACGGAACCATAAACAACGTACATACTGTGTACAAACATTGAAGACGACATACGCTTCTCTTTTTTGTTCTTGTGTCACAGACCCGATTTTTTATCTGTGATAGTTGGAAAAAAACTATGTCAATGTACTGTGTTTATCGTCTAATGTAACAGTTACGGTTGCACCATGTGTACTTTAAATATACTTTTTAAGAAAATCATTATGTACATTTCATTTGTTTAACGAACCAAATAAACGATTTTTTACTGAAATTACAAAATCTCAGATTCCGTTCTTAAAATAATAAATTATAACTTCGTCCTCGATACTAATTAAATAAAATATTTTATTGTCCGAGAAACTGGTTCACGAATTCGAAGGTCCAGCAAGTAGGCCAACGAAAAGTCGTAAAGGGTTTGACAAGAATATCGTACACGGTGAAAACGACAAGCGACATATACAACCCACGACGGAGCATATTTTCGATATCTTACGCTTGAAATTCTTTATTTTCGTCGCCGTGAAAATCGATGGGTCGGGGCTGACATTTAATTGAATTTAAATTTAGCGCTTGCAGAGCGTGAGCGAGTACGTCCGGCAAGGGTCTGCGAGTTTTGTGAGATAGCTAGTTTTCCTCGATTCTCTCGAGGAAAACGTTCGCATATATCTATGACATCCGCGTGACTTCACTGATCGTGTTGCGAAAAAAGTTCCTCGGAGAATCGTAGTAGCCGAATAAATAATTCTCTCGATTTGATCGAGTGCTCGGGAGATCAGTTTCGTTGTCGTCGTTATGAATGAAAGCCAGTGGTGAATCTGACATTTCCTCGTGAACTTTACTCGGTGGTTTTAATCAACGTCGCAGTGGATCTTGCGTCGTCGTGCGGTTTCTATGTATCATTCGCGAGGATCGCTAATATAAACGCCTCTTCGGTCCGCGCGAGTCGCTGCTCGCTGTAACATCGAGAAATAAAATATCGAGGAAGACGAGACGAAGACGAGGAAGAAAAATAGGTGCAAATGACACGCGACGTATGAATGGTGTGTGCGTCGCGTAGCACACTGCTGATACATCGATAAATTACGTTTGTGTGGAACCGTGCATGTGTGCGCGTTTGCACACGACAGTACGCAGCGTTCTCGGCTGAATGAGAAACAAGAAAAGCGTAACAGCAGTACGTATTAAAAATCTATTTGCACGTAAGCGTCGATCGTTATCCAAGAGCAAAGAAATTCGTTTCTCTCTCTCTCTCTCTCTTTTTTTGTGTATCGTTATGCGTACGTGTTGTGTGTGTGTGTGCGCGCGCGCGTGAACACAGGCACACACACACGTACGCCCGTACACACACGTCACTTTATTCAAGCTGATTGATACACATTGAGAAACCCATTATTATTGTCTATTCGGTGTGTTGTGTTCGATGCGTCAAACTTCATATACGTGTCGATACGGCAACTTCTCGAAATAGTCGGGGGAACAGGTACGATTCTTGTGGACCCCCCCTTCGTTGTTTACAATTGTTTATCTGGCAATTAAATGACGCAGCCGTTCTGCTAACGGTTTACGGCCAAACGTTAAATATGAAGTTTTGACTATGTCTCTTCTCGCGGTCCGCTTTCGAGCCGGATTCGAGTGTTCGCTCGGACCAAATTGAAAATTCGCTGTACAGGTTACGAATAAGTTCTTTGTCACGCATCGGGCATAATCGGACGTAAACATATCTTCGTCGGAGATAATGAAATTCTACAAATAACTTTCTAACGGTTTGAACATGGACACTCGGCGCGATTTTGTCTCGGTAATGTCCCTCGTCGACGATAAGTACGCGACAAGGAAGTGTGCGAGTTTCTAAAAACGTTCAACGATTTTTAAGGAAGGTTGTTTAACGTGGTGTTCATTTCATGTTTTTCACGCGTGCGAGATGGTGTACAAGTTTCTTTTATTATTTTTCCAGGACATCGGTATCCCGTCCCGTGTAATGGAGATATTCTTGTCTATCATCTGAATGTTATGTATAATAAGTTCTCGCCTGAACGAGCTTACGGTGGAATATTAAAATTGACAGGACGGTGGATACTTGCAATATTTTAAAACATGAGACAGTGTTGCTTGAACCATCAACTTCAGCTATGGCTTATGTTCCTCATCTTTTGCGTGATGTGCAACAGAGCGGACATTCTAGTATTCTCTGCAGCCGCCAGGCATCAGATCGAAGAAGAATTCAGTGACATGCCAGCTAGATTTGGTGGTTTGATACCATCTGAGGGAATTAAGGTATTTATGTTCATCATTTTAAAGCGCTATTTGAAGTTCAGGCATTTTTATCGTGTTTGGTTGCACCAGTCAGCCTGACATGACTACCACAGCATTCTTCGAAAGTTCAGTGGCGGTCATCGTGTTAAAAAACAATTTGACTGCTTGGAACTTCACCTAAACATCGATTACATTGTACAACGTAATTGAAAAAGTGTCACACAAAATTCTGAACTGTATTAACTGTTATTAGGGCATGGTGGTATATTCGGATCCACCTACAGCGTGTCATGATATACAGGGTCCTCCGAACACTACCAATTACAATGGTAATTGGATAGCTTTAATTGCTCGCTATAATTGTAGCTTTGAAATAAAAGTTCGAATGGCACAAAAAGCTGGATACGATGCTGCAATTATCCATAATACGAACAGCAATGAGTTAGGTAAATATGTTTGCTTGCAGTACTGTACAATGAATTTAATATATGTTCGACCTTGAATACGTAATGTGTTTTGTTGTAGAACCAATGTCAGCGAAAGATGCAGCAGGGATTGTGATACCATCTGTGTTTGTGAGCGAGATCACAGGATTAATTATCAAAGAAAATTATTTATACGACGAGTTGTATTTTGTACTAATTAACGATGACACACCATTTAATATTACACATTTACTTCTGCCTTTTGCTATTGTTGTTGGGATGTGTTTTCTAGTCATGGTTATATTTATGGTAAGGCCACACGACAGCTGCTAACGCTATTCAGAGATGTAATTCGTTATGTTTTTAGAAAACGTGAACGAGTATAAAGTGCTTATCTTTCAATTATAGATTGTTAGATGCATCAAGGACAGAAGACGGCAAAGAAGGCACAGGCTGCCGAATTCGAGCTTGAAGAAAATTCCTACGCACAAATATACCAAAGGTGACCCATACGAGACATGTGCTATCTGTCTAGATGATTACATAGAAGGAGAAAAATTAAGAGTATTACCCTGTGCTCATGGTTAGTATAATTTCAATAAAATCTTTTCCATGCAAAGAACGACGATACGACGATACGAAACGAACGTTTTCAGCTTACCACGCGAAATGTATCGACCCGTGGCTAACGAAGAATCGCAGGGTTTGCCCAGTTTGTAAACGAAAAGTTTTTGCCGTGAATGAGCAGGTTGTTACTGAGGAAAGTGACTCAGATGCTGACGATTCGACACCTTTAATTCGTGACGGTCACCAAGGTACTAGACGCTTAAAGTAGTTAAGAGCTGATGATTACATTGTCCAATTAATTTCAAATCAATATTTCTGTAGGCACCCAGGGTGGAACGTTTACGCAAAGTTACAGACGTTATTTGAGGGATAATTATTTCGCGCCTGCCCCGAGCTCGCCGACGCAGCAGCAGGATATGACTCATTCTAGTAGCAGCTCCGATTCTGATCACTTCTCCGAGGCATCTGAAGGCGAGGGTAGCGCGAGTGCCGGGGAACCGTCGAGCAGGATCGTTTTCGTGAGTTCCGATGCTCACAGTATCAATGGTAAGCAACCTCCGTTTCTACCCGCAACCCTTTCACTGTGTCGTCATCGGCGATGATCTAGCGATTCATCCGGTGTAGATCAGCGTTCCTTTCTGTCGTGCGACTCCAATACATTTAGTGATACATATTTAACCTTTTTTAAACCATCGAAGACTGTCTCTTCGAGATCTTTCATTCACTGGTTCGGATAATCGAAGGTTCGGATAATTGACGCTCTACTGTACTCACTTTTGCTAGACCTGTGAAACCAGTTGGACGATTGCGATCGGAAGCAGAGAAAGGGTTGCTAGCGGGTCGAAGAAAGCAAGGGCACGGTATACAAGCTTTATGATTTAATGTTAGGCGAGCTGTCGCAGCACCTAGACGAACACGGTGACGTTGTACACGGACACCAAGGAAATCACCAATGGCCGGTCCTCTAGGAAACACCCATGCGAATCGAGATTGACCGCCGTGCCAAGAACGAAACGTTGAACCCGAGCGTCACGGACTCGTTACAGGGGAGAAATCACGTTTCCGCGTAAGACACCGTTGTTAGGTTCATCTTCTATTCACCCTTCGTGAGATCTCCAGTTGTCTTGAGCAAAGATCTTATACGAGCGACCACTGGAACGTATTAGAATTTCTTTTTCTTTTTTATTTCGACCTGGCATCGAATGTCAGAGTCACACGATCGTGGAAACGGAAGAGCATTTTTTTTGTCGAACAGTTTCGAGAGTCTCGGTGTGTAACCATTGTTTACAAAAGTATTACGGTTCATCGAGTGAGGGCGATAAACGGTTTTGTGTAAAAACAGGACACCATTACGGAAGATCTATTGTGAATCTATCTTCTTTCGTAGCACGTTCGTAAGCTCTTCAAGCATTTCTTTTCACGTACTGTGTTTTATACGAGAGTAAATGGAATTCTTTTAATCGAGAACGATCTGCCATTATTTTATTCATATCAAGATTATTGTTACCCCCCCACAATCAGTTTATCTTGATTAAAGGTCGCTTTGAACGCATGGAAATTGTTACTTTGATAGTTAAAACTGCTAATTAATATTCTAGGCTGTCTGAACCGAGTGGGCCGACTTTTTTGTGTGGAAAGGACAGTTATCAAATAAACTGCGACTTTCCCCCCCCCCCCAAGGAATATCTTTGAAACGTTCCTCCACTCGGTATCCGGTATTTACAGCCATTCATGGCCTACGTATTTTGTGTTTGCACAGAATTATTTGGTTCGCATACGTTATTATCTCTCCCTTGACCAAAGGGTACGTTTATGTCGGAGCTGCGGCAGAAATTGTAAAACCGTCGCCAGCTTGTTGCTCTTAAGCAAACATTTCTGTTATAAAACAATAGAGTACGTCCACGTGTCCCTCCGATCGTTTATCGCATCTTCAACATAAGCGTATTCTAATACAGTGACTCATGCGACCGACCAAGAAATTTTTAAAACAGAATGATTCTTTTCAAACTCACCCAAACGACCAGAACTGTTTCGAGAAGCTAGAACGATCAATTTACTAGATGATATGCAAACAAAACTTTTGCTCTGGTCTTGCAACGAAGATTTAAATATACGTTCTTTGTAGATTCGTGTTAGTCACAATGAAAAATCATGAAACAGCTAAAATGAATCTACAAAACGCATCGTTTACATTTTTGTTACAGGCTCGGCTAAAGGAGTTGCGAATATCAGCGGTCAAAAATTGTCTTTATAGTCCAGTAAATTAATCCTTCCGGGTTTTAAAAAGCTTCCAAGTTGTTTGGCTGAATTTCGAGAAAGGTGTTCGATATTAGAAGACTGCTTGGTGATCGAAGCGAGTCACTTGTATGTACAGTTCTGTTACGTTTAAGCGTATGTACTCTGTTAGACGTTACCGAACGATCGAGCGCCAGCTCGGCTATTCCATGAACGCTGAACGTAAAACGCGTGCCCTCGGGTGGCACAGTATGCGATAGTTTTGTAAATATTATTTCCTGGTATATGTATATATATATGTATATACATATATATATAGAACTTATGGGAGGGTAAAACGTGGGAGCCTCCTTAGCGCAGAATCTGCAAGACTCTTTAACAGTAACCAAGGGAAGCTTTAATCAGAAATATTTCCAACGTTAGCCGTTGCGACGTTGACGAAGTTGAATCTGTAGAGTTAAGTACTCGAGAGGCAAAGATGCCGACAAACGGTTTTGCCTGGAGACACGATGAAGTTTACGCTGCGATTATGAAATTTTACATTAATAAAAACGAAAAAGCAAAAAAAAAAAGACAGAATAAATATTCAAGAACGTTTTCATACTTCATATACCGAGTTGTCAGTTTCTGTACGGGCTCTGTACATTCGTATTGCATAGTTGAAATTAGTGTTCACTGTCATTTCTTAATCTTGTAAGGACGGGGGGAACAAAGTGTCCGGAAGGAGCAATTGGCAAAGATAAATATCTGCAGATTAGGGGTACGTTGTCCCGACATGTTGTTGCTTGGTCATTGTTAATATAGATCCCTCGGGAATAAAGAAGCGGAAAGGCAGGTTGTATAAAACTGTGTAAATAGTATGAGAGATGACGGTTGTGTGTGTATATATATATATGTATACGTATGTATATTGTACAATATCGGAGATTTAATTTTTACTCGGTCACTACGACGCGCCTAGCTCGGAGGAGGAGCAGGCCTGCTAATGTCTCATCGTTTAACGTTAGGTGTACTGTCCAAATAAAAATAAAAGATATTTATATTTTGTATTTTACATTATGCTGCTGATATCCTTGAGCGATAACGGCGACGTTGCGTGTGTCTCAGCGAAAACTGAACGAGAACATTCGCGTTCGTTGTAATTGATTTCACACATCGGTGAAAATAAATGCAACGATACGAGAATTATTAGGTTTTATTAGAAAATGGAGTAGGTGTGATTGGAAACAGCGAAGACGTTAGAAGAATTTTCAAATTTTGTTAACATTATTTTTAAGCCTAACATTTTATCGAGAAAATTGTTACTTCTAATTGTTTATCATTTTTTCTTGTATCCAGTGCCGGATTAAGTCCCGTAGCGTAAAATTTGATCGATACCATTCCCAGATATTTTTGTTAAACAAAGGTCATTCATCGTTTTTTATTATGTTGTCGTGCAAAAAAAATCTAGGGCTCTCTGGTAAAATTTGTTACGGGTCCCGCGCTGTCTTAATCCGGCACTGTCACGAACATTCGTATCTGGTACAGTTTCGCGTATTTGTTTCAGTGAATCGGGTACGTAAATCTAGCGTCGAGTCAAATTGTTTTAGTGAAATCGCGCGACGAGAAGACCCGATGTTTTTTCAGCGTTTATCGGTGATCGCGTCGAGTATTTTTCCCGCGTTTCCACGTTTTATCAAGCGAAACAAAAGAACGCGTGGCATTTTTATTTTTCGCGACTATCTCGATCGTTGACGGAAAGAATAATAATTATTGCGGCGAGCTCGAGCACTTGGTTTTGCAACGAAGAGAAACCGAGCGTCGGTTCAAGATAAATGCGTTGACCTTCCATAGATCACGATTTTCCCCTGGATCGAGGCAACGAACGTCGTCGATCGACGGAAGACACGTGTGTAATTACGCGTTTTAATAATAGAGATTGTTTTTCGATGGGACGCCGAATTTTGTACGCCAACCTCTCGCACTACGGTTTTTATTTTGTCCACAATTAGGATTGATATCGATTGAATTTTTATATTTTTGTCAGTGGTTGGAGAAGTGGAATTTCATTTAAATTTTACAGAAATAACAATAATATTTCGTAAAAACAAACGGAACGTATAAAATGAAACAGTTACATTTGATATTGTATTTTCTGGGTTGAAATATTTGCTGGATCGTCTGATAACACAAGATTCATATATCCCCATCGTAATTGTAAGAAAATAAATAAAATACAACATTTGGCGTAGTCATCAACCGGGTAAAAATTCTGTTTCCCATTTTTCCAATCTGTTAACCCTTAGCATATAATTATTATATTATTATATAATAATGTTATTATATATATTATATATTTTTATAAAATATATTATTATATAATAATATAATAATTAATAATAATAATTAATAAGTTAAAATAGAGTTAATAGGTTTTAAGTAAATTAAGTTTAAGATGAGAAGAGACGTTGCGTTGTTAGGGGAAGTTACCGAGTCCTAGAGCTAGAGGATCCACGCGGTCCAACGCCGATCGTCGGAACTGCCGATCTAGCAGGAAACGAGGGATCTATCGATCGCGGGGAGAGCAGGAGAGTCCGAAGAAGGTGGAGAAGAGGACAGGGGAAGAAAAAGGGGGCAACGTGAGGAAGTTCTGCGGTTGCACAGAAGGGAAGAGGGTGTTCTAGCGGAGAGAGAGCGAGAGTGGCCGCGCGTGACGGCACAATGCCGTTTGAATTCGTCTCCTCGTGGCTCGGAAAAAATCGCTCGAAGACAGGCCGTGATTTCGAGGGAAGATCGTGCCTCGGTTCGACCACGGTTCGGCCTCTCCAGGCTCTCCGAGCAGCCTCTCTCGTCCTCTCCACCTTCGCTATCGCAGCAACCCCGATTCTTTCCCACCGCCTCCGTTCGAGGATTTTTTTCGCCCATCCTCTCGATTTTTCCTCTCCTCTTCCGCTCTTACTCACACCACCGGATCGACATCCCTTTTTCTATCCCCTTTTCACAGGAAATATCTGTTTCACGTTACGAGGAAAATATTTTGTTTCTAAATATTAAATGAATCTTTATTTCATATTAGAAGTAGAATATTTTGTTCCTAATATACAGATAATATTTATTTAATATTATGAAAAAAATATTTTTTCCTCATTATAAAACATCTAATAAAAATATTAGATAAATATCTATATTGCGAGCGTTGAAAAAACGAAACATCGTTGTCGCGCGAACGATTGTCTGCTCGCGAGCGAATTGATAGTAATTTGCGGTGACACAGAGGAAAGACGCGTCCGCCCTTCCAAGACAATAGAGTAGAAGATGACTCATCTGCGGTGAGCAATCTTGTGTTCGCAGCGTTATCGCGGCGAGCAAAGTAAAAGTGTCCGCTTAAATGGCACATACGAGATTATTTGCAGAAAAATCAGGTTGTAACAGAATTAAGTGGCGCGGAGAGAACGACCGTTCATTATCTAGTTTGCATACTCGCGCGATAACGTTTTGATAACGGGGAAGATGTTACGCAGTCGCCGCAATGTACACTGTGTACCGTCTGCAAAGGAGCTTCTTTTTCTCCGTGTTTGATGCACGGCCGATAATTAACGCGGATCTCGTGTAAGATCCCGAGTAGGTTCGCGGAAAACGTTCACAGAGCTGTGGATCACGATCGACGCGCGTCGTCGATTTCGAATAATGAAGTTCCTCCGAGTGCGAGGCTATTAAAGTGACGAATTGCATACAAAACACTCTCGCGTGACCTAATTTTAAGATATCGCGCGAGCAACGCTCCTTTTCACATTTTGCTTGCACGCGTCGCGTGCTTCCTCGCTGAATAATATTATTCTTCGCGACAGAATTGTTATAGTTTTTTGAAATTTTAACCGAGATGCTGGAAGATCATGCGAGAAATGACGAGTAACATGTGAGTATAATTATTTAAAATTAGAGAATGGATTAATGACGGATTTAATTATGTATAGATCCTGAGGAGCAGCCTGAAGGATCGTCAGACGATGTGGAAGACTCAGAGCTTTGGAAGTATATGAGAAATCATGGTGACCACGTATGTATAATTATTTTGCATCGATTGCATGCATTACAAATTAATAATTACTATTAGAAATTAATAAATCGCTGAAAAAGTTGTCAGAGTATATACAAGGTTGTTTCAATGAAAATGAAAGTTCCTTTCAAATGTACATTGAAATGTACATTGAAAGATGACATAATGCATTAAGCTTGCTTCAATGAAATGAGAGCTGCTTTCTAATAAATGCACCGAGAGATATGGCACAGTCTATTTCGATTCGGTGAAAATGAAAGTTGCTCTTAAGATGATGGCCGATGGTCGTAATACCTATTAATTATTTTCGCAGCGGTATCCGGTAGAATCCAGTAAGTTGAAGTTCACAGGACACAGTACTGACCCGGAGACTGGTCTATCGGAGAAATTAGTTGATAAGCCGACGGTCAAGGTGACTCCGGGGGCAACAAGGTAGGGGGTTCATTTTGACGCAGAGTTTAGCATTTTATTCTAAAGCGAGAAGATTGAAAACGTTTGCAAATTTATTTAGTCCGTTTTCTGGTATAAATAAACATGGAGTTGGTGTTATTCTTATAAAATATCGGATTGTAAACACCGTGGTAAAATAAAATTTTTATGAATATTGTTTCAAGGATTAAAAGGAATGAAGAACGTTCACATGAAGCACGTTATGTTCGAAGTCCTGAACCACGAGTCTCCGATGTTGCATGGCAAGGGGGTTGAACAGTTCGGTCACCGGACAAATTGCTAATAAGCGATCTATCTGGTAACGGGGACTATTTACGCGAGAAGGCAGGAGACTTCGGTGACAAAGGGGCTGGCCCCGAGGCGAAGGACAGGAGGCAGAGGGTTGAAAAAGATGACGAAGTATTAGCGGCGAGGGAGATTTAGGGGGTTAGCAGCGCGGCTTGACCGAGTAACAATCAAATAGGCTAGTCGTCCGCGTGACTAACCCGTTACCGCTGCTGCAGCTGCTCGCGAATTATCGATTCGCGAAAATTTCCCTCCGCCGGTTGGGGACATGCGCGCACGCTGCGAGCGGCAACGAGGTTCTCCCTCGACCCGAGAGATCATCGGAGGGAAAACCAGAGAACACGCAACGAGACGTCCTTGGCGTAGGATACGCCTTCGCGCGTATGCGTATATCCGTGCGCGAGGAATGAGCCCGCTCCGGAGCACCCTCTAACACAGGGGGTACATGCGCCCTGTGTCTTCCCATTTCGCGAGCGAAAACAGAGGGAATTCCTACTGCTTCCGCAATCATAATGGCCTAACCGGTGGTCGGACGCGGTAAACTACCCCTCTCGGTGCACACGTTCAACTTGAGTCGTGTACTTTGACTTTGTAGACTTTGAGCTGGTGCGATGTTCGATGTTGTAGCTCGAAGTTTCAGGATGCTATACAAAATCGAACGGTAATCGTAGCACAACCGGGCAATGGATGATTTTATATAAGAAAGATAAGACCAAGACTTATTGGTATAACATGTTTTTCAATCGAAACTTGCGTTCTTGAGAAAATCATGTTGGGGAAACATCAAATATACCTGCTATTAGATTTGGTAGAATACAATAGTTGTCCAAGCAGATTGATAAGATCTATTTGGATAAAATCGTTGTCCAGTTAGACTGGACATAGGATAAAACATAATTTAATAAAATCGTCAGAATTGGTCGCGCTAGATTAAATATCCGATCAGACTGGCTGGTGGAAATGCTAGAATAAAATCATCCAGATAGATTGACTATTGGACACGCTAGAATAAATATTCAATCAGACTGGCTGATAGACTTGCTCGAATAAAAACATTCAGACTGACCAAAGTATTTATTGGGCAAATTGGATGGTCCAGTTGTACCATTCAAATTGTCCCTCGGTCTGTAAGCATTTTCAACGGCGCGGCGATGGTCTCTCGATCGGGTTGGTTCTCGGAGGTTCTGCGAGAGAGGGGTAGCGAATGGTAGGACACGGTCGGCCGATCGCGACAAGCAATTATAACTACTTTTCCACTCGAGATCTCGATGGTATTAGGTCGACGAAGGCGAGGCGAGGCGAGGCGAGGCGCGAAAGTCGTGCCCGAGGGGTGGCTGGATCTCGTGGGTCTTTCTCAGCCTCTCGACCTCGCGGCCCGATCGAAGTCGACGGCGTGTAACGCGGTGATGTGTCGCGATCAACGAAGTCAGCCTGGACCCAGACGCTCCGAAAGAGTCATCGAGAGCTTGGGAGAAATAGTGCAGGCTGTGATTGGTCCCAAATGTTTACCATTTCCTAGCAACGTCTACAGAAGCGTTTGATGAAGGGTGCGAACGACGCCCGAGGGTGCGTTTTTGTTCGACCTCCGATAAATCGAAGCCAAGGTGAAAGCAAGCGGTAGAAATGCTCTCTATTGTTTCGCAGTGGATGTGTTCGAATGGTGCGAGTACACTAGCGTTTTACATTTAGATCTGTATTGTACGATGGATAAGTAAAAATTAATAAGCGAATGAAACTGTCTACCGTGTTATCACGATGCTGATGTAAACACAGTAAAGGAAGATATTTTTGGGGAGACTTTACAGCTTCTATGACAGCTGTAATATAAACATACCCCGAGGCATTCGATGCAGGATCGTCGTTCAGACATCGTAACGTAATTCTCAGATGTTTACTTTATAACAAAACCACGACGACACGCACTGCTTATATTGTATAATGTACCGTGTACCGTAAGGGTTGTTGCACCAACCGATTGGCACGTTTCGAGCGTTCCGCAGTCGAAGGGTCGACCTTCGCGTACATACGAATAGAGCGAAGTCACCCTTATTTCTCTTGAGACTAATGGTCGCAAAGCATTGACCCCCGAACGCAAAGAATATCGCTGATTAGCCTGAGGATTTTTCAGGTTAATTTTCGTTACAACACCATCTTCCATACTCCGCAACATCTCTATGGTAATTCTGAAAAATCCAAAGACGCTACCCGCATTAACTAAACGGTCGCGAGCACGTCGGGTGCAAAGACAGTGGAGCCACCTCGGTACTTTTCAAGGCCGGCCAATTTGGGCCATGGAACTCCCACATTTTCGTATCGCCTGGTTGGTGCCACAGCTTCCAACGATATTCGGGTCGTGGAGCGGGTCGGCCGTTTCGAATTCTCGAGGGCCGGTCGCGGGGATCCATACCCGCGGAGGCCGATTTTTTTCCCTCGTCCCTCCCCATCCCCCAATCTCGTCGAGAAAGGTAGCAGTAGCGGCAAGGGCGGCTAGAGTAGCGGAGAGAGTAGCGTACGGAGGATGGCGGTGACGAAAGAGAGTCTTCCGCGAGAGGATCGAGACGAGCACAGTGGGAATCGTTCGAGGGTGGACTCTCGGCGGATATATCGGGGTGGGGTTTCGACGGCAGCGCGGAGAAACAGGGTGGGGAAGTACGACAGAGTTGACGGTCGTCGTCGAAGGTGGTGGAGGAAGGCGACCGGCAGCGTGTGTACCGTTGTTTTTAGCGAGGGGCGGCTGGAGGGACCGGAACGGCGGGGAGAGAGAGAGGGATGGAGCCAGGGAAAGAGAGAGAGAGCTAGAGAAATACCCAGAGAGCCAGAGAAAAAGAGAAAGAGCGAGAGAAGGGGTGCGCCGAGGAGCCGAAAAGCAAGCCAGGGGTAGCAACAGAGAGAGAGGGTTGATGAGGAGAAGGAAAAGGTCGAAGGGAAAGACGAAGCAAGGAGTGTCGTAGCGGTTGGCAAGGGCACGAGAGTGAACCTAAGAGGGTAGGGGCGAGTCAAAGGGTAGTATCGAGACGACGAAGGGTAGCTAGGGTAGCTAGAGGGTAGGCCGGCAGAGGTGGCGAAGCTACCCGGACTGGGAAAAAGGAAGATGGCGGTCCTGGCGATACTTCGGCGTGGCCGCGTGGCCAAGTTCCAATGCGCACGAGTCACAGCATCCCTCTTCTCGTCCCTGTCCCCACCCACCCCTCTCTTCTGCAGCCGCCGCTCGGCGAGATGTTCTGGCTTCTCTGTTCGCTCGCAGCAAAACCTTCCGCGATGGAGCGACTCGCGTTCTTCGCGGGGAGAAAAGAATCCGCGAAAAAAGCGGGTCCGCGGTGGTGGGAAAGGAGCGCGACCCTCGTGGAGGCTTCCTCCACAGAGAAAGAGAGAGAGCGAGATATCGATAATTATATATATGACCGTCGCGATTACTATGCGCCGGAGAGGGATAGGCGTTCAGGGGAGGATGAATTGATAGAAAGAGGGGAGTCAGGGGAAGGAGCAGAGCGGTAGGGGTGAGCGGAGGTCGAGGGGGTGGAAAAGTAACGCGACACACCGAGCACCGGAGCGAGATGAAAAGAACGGGGATAATAGTAGGGGATGGCCAGTGAGCTAGGTGGGGGGGTGTACGATCGGGAGGAGAATTTCGGGGTGAGTCGGTGTGCGTGCGTGTGGCGTGTCGAGGGAGAAAGAGAGACAGAGATACATCCCCGAGTTGGAAAGACAGAAAGACCGAGGGAACGAAGGAGGCGCACCGAAGTTTCCGTCGTTCTCGCGAAGAGGGACTCTCGGTACGTTCGCTGGCGATCCGCGCGCAGTTGCTGGTGCGCGGTTACGGGGTCGGTGTTACCGTGTCACGCGCACGACCCCAAAAAGAGTGTGTATGTGCGTGCGTGCGTGGCTCTCGGCCGTTCGTACGCCGCGTCGCAGGACGTGATCCTGTTCGCGGCACGGTAAACGCGGAGAGAGATCGAGGGTACGGACAGAGACACATACACACATACCGTGGCGTGGCGCCTCGCCTCTCTCGAGGCCTAAAAAACCGAGCATCGCCTTACGGGAAAGAGTGGCGCTGAGTTGCACACACACACATACACTTTGCAGAGGGGAAGACAAGGGAGTTTTGCGGGAGAGAAAAGAAATTCGACGACGGATAACAGAGAGAAACCGAACCCTGGTCCACACGAGTGGTCGGTCGTCCGCCTTTACCGTTCGGCCGCGAAAAGTGGATTCGTCGGGGGCACCCCCTTTTCCGTGCGTTCGAAACACCGCGCCCCGTCGTAATCGTCGTCGTCGTTGCTTTTGGCCGCCGTGGTAGTTCGCGGTGGTATTTTCTTCCTCTCCGGTGGACGCGCGAACATATATATACATCTCTCTCCCTCTCTCCCTCTTTCGTTGTCCGGTGCAACGGGGACGCGCCGCGTACACGGGATGATTCCGGCGAGAGGATGACGATGCTGTGCGCTTAGCGATCGTCTGCGCGTTGCGAGAGAGAGACGCGCGCGCGTGCCGAACATCAACCCGTCGCGCCGTCGTTCGTCGCTGGGTTTCGTGGCCTCCTACACCGGAGGAAGGTTTCTCGAGAGACAGACAGACAGAGGGTGAGGAAGAGAGGAAGAGAGAAGCAAAAAGAGAGAGGGAGACGGAGAGTGACAGAGTGGAGTCGACGCAACGAAACGCGAACGGAACGCGGTCCGGAAGGTGCGCCACCGTCCTGAGAGAACGGTGTCACGAGGAGCAACGAGTTCGGGGACAGGACCAGCCCGTTCCGCGAGGCGACACGGCACCGATCGTGACCGAGCGCGATCGTTAAACTTCGTTAACCCTCGAGGAGCGTACCGCCGTCGTCGATCGGATGCGCGATCCGTCCGTTCTCCGTTGGTTGTTCGTACAGTGTCGTTCGTCGGAGCCAGTCCGAGTGGAATCGTCGAGCCTCCTGTAAGGGAACGGTTGATCCGCAGCGACCGGAAAGTCTCGATCGATCTGCGGGGCAAAGAGGGTACGCGCGGATCGCTCGGTGCCCCCGCGAGTACGAGGAGGCTGGCCCCCGGGATAGAGTCGCGGTGTCCGTCTCGACCGTCGAGATTCGGACAAAGGAATTCGGTAGAAAGAAAGATTGGAACGGTCTTGTCACCGTCTACCGTTCGTGGAGTCGCCGTCACGGAGTAGAGGAGCCGTGCGCGCGCTCGGCCGCGCGCGCGCGCGTGCTCTCCCGCGCGGATCCTGGTGCGCGGTACCATCATCGCCGAGGGTGAAACGCTATAACCTCACTTTCCCTTGGAACGATCCTTCGAATTCCTATTCGGCTGGTCCCCGAGTAATTCCGCCAAACAACCTGGGAACCGGTCGACTTTGATCACCGAGAAGAAGAAGCCGAAGAACCCCTAACATTGTCGAGAAGAAGACTAGCCGAAGATCGAAACCGAAAGAGGAACAAGCGTTAGGAATTCATCGTAGAGAGGTTGATAATCCGAGAGAGGAAAAAGGAAAAAGGTCGATCTCTCCCCCTCCCCAGCGTCCCCCGGAGAATAGGATCGAGCAACGAGGTCATCCAGCGAGAAGTTCCCAAGCTCGGGTGGCTTTGGCCAGGGGCTTTGGGAAGCTGGGTACACGGTTTTACCCGTGGCCACTTATCGAGCGGGTGTGTCCATGAAGTCGACGCAATGGCAACGAACGAGCGAAAGGTTGCCGGTGGCCCGTAGACCGTCAACGTCAACGTCGTCCGCCTGGTCGTCGGCGTCGCCGTCTACGTGGTGGTTGGCACGGTGGGACGCGTTGCCGCGTGGCCGGCAAGCGTGATCATCGACGACGGCCGGAGGGTACGCAGGAATAGGCGTCTAGGATGCAGCATGAACCTCGGTGCCCTGTCGCTGGAGCTGGTGAGCTTCGGAAGGGGGATTACGGTGTCCAGGTGCTTTCGCCGGTCGAGAGGTCTCGGGTCTCCGTTATCCTCGGGACGGGCAGCGGCTTCGTCGCCGTCGCCGTCACCGTCAGCAGCGCTGCCGGCGCAGGGGCAGCGAGTGTCGTGGTGCTCGCGCTGGTCACCGTCCTGCTGGTCGTACGGCTCGAGAGCTGCCGTTGTCGGAGTGTACAAGGATCCGCGACGGTGCCGGAAGAAGCGGCGGCCACCTGGCAGCAGACCGCGCGAGATCGAAACCGGGTGGATCGGTTGGGTCGGTATCAAGATCGGGATCAGGACGAGGAGGAGGAACAGGTTCATCGGGACGGAGACCGAGAGCAGGACAGAAAAGAAGAAGGGGACCGAGTCCCGGAGGTTCGAGAGCAGAGGATCAGCGAAACCGGTTGTCAATCAGGAGGAGGTATCGTCGAGGGAGGTGCACGACACGAGGTGTTGGTGGTGCAGGTGGCGCGGCCGCAGGAAGAGGAGAAAGCGGTGGATCATCGTCGGCGGAGGAGGCGGTGGCACGAGGGTCTCGAGTGCGTCGAGTGCGCGGTCACGCCGTTGTTGTTGCCGTTGCTGTCGCTGCCACGCGAGTTGGCCCACGGCCTCGGTTCCTTCGCGGCCTCCGTCGCGTTCGAGATCGCCGCTGCACGCGGACCGGTGCTCCCTTATCGTTCGGACATCCGGGAAGAGGATCGGTCTCGTCGTCGCCGAGGAGTACGAGAAGGAGGAGGAGGAGAAGGTGGTCGCCTGCTCCAGGGGGACTTCTAAGGGCCCCGCCGACCCGGGCCGCTCGGACAGTTGTCACCTGGCTATCGGCTCCGGGATATCTACGAGCGGGGCTGACATCATTCACGAGCCGTCTCGAGAGGAAGATCGTCTCGACCGTCCGCGAGAGGAGCAACCCGACGGACCTGTCATCGTCGCCGACGGTTCGGCTGCGTCGTTCTCGGTGGATCGGTCGTTGCACGGGGAACCAGTGGAACAAGTGGAGCAACAGATCGTTCCCACGATCCGTAGAGACTACCGGCGGAGGGTTCGCCATCGCGTGGCGTTATCGGCGGCATCGAATCGAGGCCCGTTGTTGTTGTCGTCGTCGACGGCGGGTATCCGTCGCGAGGTCATCGCCCGGTCAGACCTCATCGGCGAGATCGTCGCCGAGACGCGGACACCGAGCTCGAGATCGAGAACGGGGCCGAGAGAGATCGAGAGAAAGCAGCAGCAGACGCACGGGGCGGAAATCGGCCTCGAGCTTCTCTGGCAGCGATGCGGGACCCCCTGCGACCGGACGACGACCAGCAGCAGGCAAGCGATCGCAGCAGCCCACCACCACGGTCACGCGAGTCCAGCTTCGACAGACCAGTTCGGGATCGTCCTCGTCTCCTCCGGCTGCGACTCCGACGTCGCCATCGTCACCGACGGAAGAGCCGCGCGACGAGAACAGTGGCGATCATCGGTCCTGGATCTACGGCGTGGATCCACAACGGGGACGATCATCACCGGGACGACGATCAACCGCCACGGGGGACGCTAGCGTTCCCGAGCTCGTGCCCATGCTACTCGATCCACCCGGTTTCACGGGACCACCCACGTCTAGCAGCCACCCGCCGTCTACCAACCGATCGTCGTCGTCGGCGCGTCGTCGTTCGTCTTGTTCGAGCCCGTGCCCGATTGGTCGCGACGACGACCCTTTCACCCCGGAGAGATCGGAAACCGGAAACGCCACTGCCTTTAACGTTTCTTTCGATTCTGTTTCTATCAGCGTGGCGAGAAACGTCACGAATAACAACGCCACCGGGACTGACGAACGGGAGGAGGAGCAGCTCAGCTCCTTGGGATCATCTCGCCGAGGCAAAGAGCACCACCACCGGTGGCCGGTTCAACGAGAGGACGGCGACACCGAGGACAGCGACGTCCGTTTTTCGTCAACGTCGCGACGATCGGGGTCACGGTCCTCTTGCCCCGGCAACGACGTCACGCAGGAAGAAGATCGTGGAGCACGAACATCGCCACCCGTCGAACATCAAGAAGAAAAAGAAGAAGTGTCGTCGACAACCGTATCCGTCGCGGACGTCACGAACGTTACTTCCGTCGACGCGTCGTTCGCTTACACTGCCTACAACAACGCCAAGAACGAAGCCGGAAGCGGTCGCGACGTCCGCGCTTCTTCGAGTACTCGCCGCGAGATCGAACTTGCTCGCGATCAGGATCGCGGCGAGGAGGACTTTCGTGAGCCGCGGGATACCGATCGGGAGGTTCGCGACGCGAAGCACGGGGAAGGTGAGGAGGGAAGTGAGGTGGTGTGGTTCGGTCGCGAGAA
Source organism: Lasioglossum vierecki (assembly GCA_028455595.1). Classification (NCBI taxonomy): domain Eukaryota; kingdom Metazoa; phylum Arthropoda; class Insecta; order Hymenoptera; family Halictidae; genus Lasioglossum; species Lasioglossum vierecki. The sequence goes on from CM052343.1 coordinate 1,819,734, forward strand.
CGAACGTTCCCCAGGTAGCCCTCGGGCCCGTTTCCGTCGGGATCGCTCCTGCGGGAGCGACTACACTGCCCGGTTCCAGGAGCCGACTACCAATGAGAGGCGTCCCAAGGACGAGGAGCTCGCGACCACCAGACCAACAACAACAACAACAACAACAACCACCAAGGTGTCCCGTGGCAGGAGTTACGGGCTGCTGTTCGTCTTGTACCTGCTTGCTTGGCCGCTGGCGTGTTCGACCAATCCCTCCGGCCAGTTTGCGTCGAGATTTGCGCGGAACCCGTCCCTCGGCCCCGTCGACGAACTCCCGAGGCACAACGTCACCCAGATCTCATCCCTGTTGTTGTCGTCGTCGTCGCAACCGGCCACCGGTCGACAGCAACACCTCGAGAGGGAGCGAAATTACGTCCAGGACACGGTGTACGCCGAGAACGAGAAGAAGAAGAACAGCGGCGAGACCATTGGACATCGTCGGCATGGGCGTCGCGAGGCTCAACAAGCTCGTGGTAACGAGCAACGAGAGGCGGCCGAACAGGACTCGATCGCATTGTATCAAAGCTATCAGCCAGCGGCAGACACCGAGGACTCCGAGACCGTGCATCCTTACAACGAATACAGCTGGGAGGTGAACCAGATCAATCCTTGGCTATCGGCCTGCGACCTGGCGGGTCCAGCGCCGGCCGATCTTCAGGGTAGCTGCGGTCCACCGGAAGTGCCCAAGAACTGCCCGGTCCCCTGCTCCGCCACGATGAACGCGACCAGCAACAACAATGGCCGGAAGGTGAACGGCGTCGACGCCGAGTTCTACCAGGTGATCGAGAAGGTCGGGGTTGCTGCCGGGAGACAGTCCAGGTCTGCCGATGCCGCTGGTGGTGGACCCGGTGGTAGTAGTGGTGGTGGTGGTGGTGGTGTTGGTGTTGGTGGGAAGGGAATCCATGGGAGGAACGAGGGAGGAACCGCCGACGGTCAAGGGAGACCCGAGGGCGTCGTACGGATGGCTCCGGAACAGTGCCTTTTTTATCTCGAGGAGTCGCATAAGAGGGACGTCTGTCGGGATGATTTTGGCCGGAGCAGTACGCGAAGTTTTGTAACCTCGAGGGAGAATCGATATTGGTTCGTGAGCGGGTTGCGTCTGCGGCACTGCTGCGAGCACGCGGTGGTCAACGCCCTGGCACCCGGCAAGGGCGGACCGCTCGAAAACGTGCTAAACGGTGGCCAGAAGTGCGCCGATGCCCTGGACAAGCTGTTGCTCGTCGACGCGTTAGCCGCGAGGCTACATTGTGAATTCGAGGAAGTGCTGGCGCGATACGACTGCGCCCAGCCCTATTCGGTCATCTTCAACTGCACCCATTGCAAGGTAAGAACAAACGCACACCTTTTAAGAAACTAGCCCCTCGACCAACAACCCTCGACACCTCTTCCCGAGGATTATCTCTCGACGACTAACTTAACCTCTAGGGGACTAACCCTTCTACACTTTTTTAAAAGATTTTAACGGATCCAAGAGATTTCTGAAATCTTTTTTATTATTCTACAGCATAGTTTTGATTATCTGATCGTCGAGGGGTTCATTGAGAAATTCTAGAAACGTGAGGGATGATGTGTGGATGCTTTGCTAGTCGAAGACGCTAGTTCGTCAATATTGAACTTGCAGAACAGTTGGAAAATTCTTCGACGAATTCAGATGTTTATAATCAAAAATGTCCACAAAAATTGCCTCGATGTGAACGTTTTATTTTTTCGTTTTGGTTGACATGATCCTGGAGGATAACGTACAATCATTAAAAGATCACGGTAGAATAATTTTTAGCTAATAAGCACGCAGTGCAAATTAACGTCACCCCAGGCAGTTTACGCTCGACACGGTCGAGCGATTCAGTCGTTTCCCCTAAGTGAACGCCGAGTTCCATGCAATTTAATTTATAAGATATTAACGCAGCGTTTACCGGAACCATGCACAAGGGTCCGTGTCTCTATTGCGCGGCCAGGAGCATCCTTGCACAAGACGTGTCCCCGTTATCTAAGATTTCTCGAAGGAGCCACGAGATTCTCACCGGAAGAGATTTTCGTTGGTCTTTAACGGGGGAGAAAGGTGCCATTACCGTAAGGCGACCTAAAAGTTTTTGTTAAGCTGGGTAGCCTCTTAATTACATAGTCTCCGTTGAAGTTTCTTTAACCCTTTGACTGCTGACCAACGGAAACGAGGCAGAAAGAGCTACCGTTCGCAAAGAGCTGGTTATCAATTCTAAATGAATCTCTTCCACTTAATATTATAGTTACCATCGACGATCGTACATTTGTAAAACGTTTCTGTTTATCGTCGAATCATTGGGAATCACAGATACCATTGTACAGTGCTGTAATAATTTATCACCGCTTATTTCCGAACTCTTTACCGACCTTTATACAGGGTTATGTTCTCGGTAATGATCGTCCAAAGGGTATGCGCTCTTGTAAGGTTGCGAATCGATGGGACTCTTTTATGTGGTGCCTATCGACTTGCAAAGTCTGGGATTAACAGCTGAAACTCTGTCAATTAGGTAGACCAGCACAGTGTTTCAAGTTTTTCCCCTCAATTTCTCTCCGAAGGAAAATTAACTTGTGAAAACAACTTCTGAAGCAATATTTACTATTTCCGTCGTAGTTACTGACAAATAATGATGAATTAATTCTTTTAATCATTAATTCTTGGGATTTACACTATTTTAAAAAATGGTAGCATTTTGAAGGGTTGCGGTGACATTTTTCACCAACAACAAGTCAAGATCAAATAAATTAATTCTTTTAAAAATAGTTATATTTTTGCCATCTAGTAGGTTGAAATTAAAAAATAATTTTTATGGTCCAGAGCTGGAGGATCGCGAGACGTCGATCCATAGCAATTTCCTTCTTCTCTTGTCCATCCCGGCGGCTGTTCCGTCGTCGCGCGTCGCTGACGTTATTATTGTCGAGTTTGAATAGTTCTCGCGACTTGGAGATACGCTTATGCGGAGGAATTAACGTCTCCCCCGGTCGGTTCGAGTTTTCCGGGACGATTCTCGCGGGATCCCGTCCGCTTTTCCGGTTTCCGCGTGGCTACATCAGGCGCGTCGATTCCTCGACGGTAACCGCGTAAACGAGCCATTGTTTCGGCAGAGAGGATGAGCTCGTGCAAAGAATCCGCGACAAATTACAGAGAAACGAGGTGGAGAGAGAGACAGATGGCGAAAACGATAGATAGATGAACAGAGGAAGAGAAAGATATAGGATGATCCAGCCAACTGTGCCACCCATATTACTTGTTAACTATTTCGCATATATGAAAAAATAATTCAAACGACTCACTATCTCATTGAACCTGCAAAATAGAAATTAACAAATTACTACGTCGCGTGCTCTTCTTGAAATTATACAACTTTTATTTCAACTATTTTTTCATTGTCTACATATATAAAAATAAAGTCCTGACTCACTCACTCACTTCACTCAAACTTTATAATCTATACAAGGAATAAGAAAGGATACTTCGAAATTCAATCCCTCAGGGGGTGAAAAAGGGTTGAAACGTTTGTATGAGGAATATATTATTCGTAGTCTGATTTACATCATACTAGGTCCTTCTTAATACTCATTGATACAATTTGAATGGGGTGAATGGGGGGTTAAAATGTTTTATGGAGAAACAATATCAATTTTCAAGGCCATTAAACAGTTTCCCGCAAAAATGATAAAACTGGGACATTTCGCATGCAACAACCTAATAGACAAAGAGGTGGAGAAACAGAGAAGGTAGTTGAAATCGGAATCAAAGCTTTTGTTTCGGTAGACGAGTCGTCGCCTGGCAGCATTGCCAAGCTGCATCCCCCGCGACTTATGCGACGGATGCCACAGCCACCCCCGGCCCCCGTTGAACGGCCTCTTCAGCAATCAACGCTAATCAGCGTTTCGGCTAGCGAATCCTGCAATTAGGAACGGATTCAACGTCCCCCACCCCCATCTTCTTTACTCCTCTTATTCTCCACTTACGCTACCCCGTGTTCCTCCTACGAAGAGGCCTGCCAAGAAACTCTTTGTCCCCGAACACGCCGAGTGTCTCGACCTTGCTGAAATTCCTCGCACGTACCATCTCCACCCCCTGCAATCCTCTCACACCCCTTCGACAACGCCACCGACACTGAATTTTCTTTCTTCTCAACGACCGTCCACCAGACGACATCGCCGGACCGATACACACTGATTCGATCATCTCGGTCTGCGGAATGCGGGGTGGATGGATGAACGCTGTGCTGGATGGTTTTTAGGGTAGCCTTTCAATTCGTAACGAGCTGACTATGGTGAACGAATTGGTCCCGCGATAGTTCTAGAGATAATTGCTGAATGTCAGCCTACTTAGAAATTCTCCATGAAAAAGCCAACAACCCTGTGCACTTGGAGCAATCGCCGAACCACACGATTCCGAGTAATTACGACCGCGAGAAACTCCAAAGTACAGGCACATTAGCGCGAGTAATCTGCTCGGTCGTCTGACTTGCAGACGGTATTAATAATGCCAGAACTCGAAGCAGAAAATTAATTAAAGGATTAATCGGCAATTTTCGCGGAGGCTAGGGAGTGAGAGGTGGAAGGGAGGGGATGGGGTAAAGCGGGAGAGTGGTCTAGTCTAACGCGACCAAACTTCCGGAAACGGTACCTTGCGGGCGACACTCTCAATCGGTTATCGAGCAGAGAGAAACCTGTTAGCCGGAAATTTATCGGCAATTTCGATCGGTCGGCTCGACGATAGGACAGAACTGGGGGATCGAAGGACTAGGGAAAAAATGAAAGCAAGGGCACCACGTGACGAGGTTAACTGCACCACGCTGTGCACCACCGTATGAGTCAAAAATGTCTATTTTTGACAGAAAAATATATCGGAATCTGCTGGTGTTTTTCTTGATGTCTACTTTGAACTTATTTTTCTGTGACAAATAGACATTTTTGATTCATATGATGGGGCACACCGATAAATACCCTAGAATAGGTATGTCACGTGGTGCACACAGCAATTTTTCGCACGTAGCGAACTTTACGAAGGGATTGCTCGTTACCCGCAAGATACTCGAGCGATCGCGCGGCGGGCAATTGCGCGATCGGATCATTTCCAGATCGTCGTATTATCGGCGCTCGCGAACCTCGAGCGTGAAGTGTTTTCGAGCGGATCGCGTGGACAGAAATTCGAGGAAGAAGTGCCCGCTAGACTGATGCCAACTCGAGCGGGATATCGATTTAAACGATTAGCGAACCGCCACCCTCGCGCGCCACACTCGTGGACGGTAGCTCCTGCGGAATTTGGATCGCGTTTTATACCGGATCCCGCGATTCCCATTCGCTTCTTCTTTCTCGTTTTCTCCTTCTGCTCGATCAATTTATGATGGTAATGTTAATCCTCCGCGTTCGAGCAGCAGCTCTGTGGCGCCGCTAAAAATTGCTGTATCATCTCTCAAAATATCTTTTACAGAAAGTTTGTTCATATTCAACCACATGTTTAATACAAGAGAGAAAAGACATGTTAACCCCCTCACCTATGATTTATTTAACGGTTTATTATTAATTAATTAATTTTATGCCTATATGTTCTCCGACAGCTGAATAACAACAAAATAAAAATAGAACTTTTATTTTGGTTTAAAGGAAACTATGTTAACCCTTCGTTGCATAGTGTATATAATATATAGTAAACTAAGAAAATGCTGTTTGAATTTTGTTTCAATATTTTTCCCTCAAATGAAACACAAAACTGACCTTTTGAGTTTTTCACCCCAATTAAAAAAGATTAAGCCAGTGAAGGGTTAAAACAAACATGATATTAAAGGAAGGGAGGAGAGCAGTGCAAGTAAAAAACTTTGAAAACGACTTTGCTAAACAAAAATCTAAAAGATTCCAAACGAGAGCTTACTCGTGCAAGATTAAACAGTCGAGCTGAGAGAATTAATTGTATTCAACAAGAATAAACAGCGAGGAGAAGCTCGCAACCCTAAAACGAGGTTCCATTCTGCGGTCGACATTCATCCGAGAAAAATCGATTTCTTTATCGAAAATCGTTTGGGAACAACGAACAATCGGATCGACATCGGCATCGATTTCGCTCGACCACACAGGGTGTGTTTGCGATGTCGGCGGACCAGCACGCACTGGAAGCGGATCCGACACATCCTCTTGGCTTTCGTCGAGCTTCCACTCGCTTCCACTCGCATTCCAAGCGGCAAGAATACGGCCGTTGATTGTTCGGATTACAAGTTTGCCGAGCAATTCATTTACCCCGTTCAAAGTAGGAAGAAGTTGCTGGCTCGTTTAACGAAGCGTCTCTTCTTCCGTCTCTCTGTGCTCCTCCTCTCCTCTCGGACCCTTTGTCCCGCTTTCGCTAAAAAGAGACGGCAAAACCGAGTCGTTAACGAGACTTTTCGTTGGAATTCGATCAGGATCTCGAGGCTTGATCTCCCGTGAAAAAAGCCTCGCGGCGAACAAATTCACGATTCAGTTTAACCTCGATTATCCGAATTGATAAATGAATTCTTCATTATTCGAATGCGTTCCCCATTAAAACAGTTTAATCGAAAGCGATCCGCAAACAAGAGGCTTCATTGTACAAATCATTTATGTTCCTCCATCTTAGTTTGGATAGCAGAGGTTTCACTATATCGAGGATTAAACGAGTAAATACGATCCCAGCTGCGTCGTGTTTGGACTCATTTTAATCAGAAAAATTTGAGGAATATGTTGGTGGCAGTTTCACAAAGAAATAATTATGGTTTTGACCTGGTGAAATGCATTTCGACCACCGTGCGCCGTCTTTCTAATCAGTATCACCGCAGCAAAACTTCGGACGGTCTCTCTCGTTGATGATCGCCGTTTTCACCGTGCTGCAAGCTCTCGGCTACCGTTCCCGATCGATACCAAGCCCCGTTGCATAATAAATCGAATAAATTCTGTTAAAAGGTAACGCCCGGATGGCAAGCGCGCGCCCGAGTAAACGTTCTTACGCGACTCCGATTCCATTCGTCTTTTACGATCGATTTTCCATTCGACGGACGGTTTTTTCGAAGTTAATGGCTCGATTGAAATTTCACGACCGAGGAAGAACGCCGCCGAGGAGGGCGAAATACAACACCGGTCGTTGTCGCACCGGTTTATACTTTTCAACAAAAAAATGTTTAATCGACCTTCCTCGTACTCTTCTTCTATACGGTTTTAAAATGCACTTTTGTTTTTAGAGTGGAGAGGCTCCCTCCTCGCTCGTTCGCGCTCTGAAATATGTAAATAGAAACGGAAGAATACATTTGAAAGTCAATTTCGCTTAAATGGAATACAAGATTACCGTTGATGTATCAACAAAGATCGTTTGGTTCACTGCGATTCCGCTTGGACTTGTTGTTTGTTTTGCTGCGGATCGGGAGTGTATTTTCGGTGGTGGGGGGAAATGGTTGCTGGTTCGATTCGGTTCGATTTCACTGGAAGGTGTAGCGTCTAATTTATTCCCATCGAATTGTTGTTAGGAGGACATTGTCAACCATTCAACGAAGTTGCAAATGCAATTTTATTAAATTGGATCTACAAACTATAGGTTAAATTTACAGTTACAATTATTTCATCACTGTCAATATTGAATACCGTAATTCGTTCGTTAAAACGATGCTTCCGAAAAACTTCTGCCACACCCCGACTGACTTTACGAGAGAACCTACTAAAAGTTGCGACATCAAACAGATTAACAAAAATCCCCCAGTATCCAATTAACATAGAAAAAATTTGCCCCGCGGTGATCCGTATTGATCCGAAAGTTGCCGAGCGGAGTTTTCGGCTAAAACCGTGTTAACGATCATCGCCGAGCAGAACTTTGAAATAGAATCGGCTGAAATGAAAATGGTCGATGTTAATTACAGGAGTTTTTCTCGCCGGAGCGTCAGCGATTATTCGAGCAACGCATAATTCTGGAATTATTCGGGTGGTTCACCCTGTATTCGCCGAGAGCGACGAAGGAATTCGATCCATTATGCGGTTAACCAAAATTCCCGAGGCCCCCCTCCAATCCCTCCGCCGTCTCGTTCCCCTAGTTACCCTCTTATCCATCCCCTCTCCTCGATATTCGCCGCTAATATTCCAGCCGTGGGGAACGACGCCGGATAAATCGCCGGAAAAATCGTTCCGCGACGAGACTGCATTTTCCCGGATAACGTCGAGGGAAAACGGCTCCGAAAATCCGACGTCGTCGTCGACGACGTCGCGAGCTCGCGACAAGAGACCCTCGACGAACGATAAGCTCGAGAATACGGTAATTCGAGATTAACCTGTTAAACAGCCGGGACGAATAAACTCGTCACGCTCTTCCCTATTCACCTGTGCTATTTCTCAGAACGGTGTGCCTTTCTTACTTGGCTCCGGATATGGTCTTAATAGTTCCGCAATTGTTAATCTTCTATTATTGTTATTAGGAGATTATTCTTCATAGTGTTTGGAGATTGATTTTTGGTGGCTGAGGTATTTACAACAGCGACAGTGTATCTTCATGCAAGATCAAAATTTTCTGTGTATAAATATGGCAAAATTTGCAACGAATTTTAGTTACAAATATATTCGAGAACGTTTAATGTCAATGGGGAAACGGTCAGTCAGGAACCCGAAACATTAATGATCTTTCTGACTTTTTTTCTCGGAAACTGTGCGACCTAATTAAACAAATGTTACGACACTGCAAAGACTATAGTTCGTAGCATATCACATAATTTTGTTATTCAAAAATATTGATCGAGTACGAAGTCATGGCTGATTTCCCAGAGGTCGTGCTAGCTAAAGCGTATTTATTTCACGTTTCTTTTTGTCGACTGAAAACAAGTGTACTATTTGCTAGAAAACTAACATTTTTATTTCTATTCGGAAATAATTTACAGCTTTTTAACAAACAATTATTTTCCTATAAAAACATTACGCAATACTCACCGTGTTAAATCAGTTTTTGGATGTGGTCTAACGGTTACCGAGAGAAAAATTCCGGAAGTTCTTTTGGTTTTCCCGATTTGCAACCCATTAATTACCGAACGAAAAAACGCGACCGTCGGTTGTTCCATGGTTCATCCCGCTAATTGGGCCTTAAGTTCTCGGCGCTGGTTCGCTAATACGGTTGGGTAATGCGGAATCAAAGGCGAGCGGATCAAAGCGCGCAGGTTCATTAATCTCCGTAGCTAATCAGGGAACAGGGGGTGGGGGGCAGACGATTGTTTACAGGGGACGCACTGATTGCTCTATCCGGTTGGAACCGGCGCGACACGCTCTGCGGGGACAGCGTACATCGGCTACACCCGCGGGTCCGTGTACTCCGGTACAAGAGAGACCCGTCTTGGGACCGTTAACCTGCCAACCGATTCCTAGATCATGAATACCCTTATGACTGCGATTAATAGAGAGTGATTGCGATCCGGCGGGAGCCAATTATCATTTAAATGGATCAAACATTCCGGGCGTCGAATCAATTGCTTTTCATAATTATTGAATGGCTTTCCTGAAGGAAGACGTCGTTTTTATAACAAAAAATGAACAAGTACAATTTCAAAAAAACTTCAGAAGAATTTTTAAATATCATTGTCCAAGCAGTTAATTAATTAAGTTAATAATTGTGTTCATTTATTTTTGACAAATGAAGCATAGGCAGCCATTCGGCATATATGAGATTCTTTAATTCACATATTCTTTTTTAATTAAAATATCTTCCTGAACAATTTCTTTGTTCATTCACTGGTGCAGTTACCCTACATTAATGCGTTAGGCAAAGTTTGCTTGGCAAATCAGCATCCTCTGCTTTACCTCGTAAAGGAGGCTCACCTGTCGACTGGAGACGTCAACGCGTCGTTTGCGTGATCACTATAGTGACTATACGTGGTCAGTATAGTCCCGGACACGCCCGGAAGTTCCGAATAGAGCTGCGTCAGGTAATCACGATTTACGAGCCGTAAAGCCACTATTGCGTCGTTTTCCGTATTTTTTTTCTCTCCAGTGGACTCGGCGATCACGCGAATCTAAATGGCGAATACGGGGGTGGATGGAGGATAGTGTTCCACGGATCTTTGATAGTCGACGATGGAAAATTCTTATCGCTATTGCACCGTTCAGAAAATAACGATATTAATGTTGTACGTAGCAACAGGATTAAATGAATATCTCTCTATCAAACATCGCGTAAAATGTTTCCGATTAATGGCCGTGTAGAAATCTCGGGGGTGTGCTGGTCCAGTTAGCATGGTTGACGAGCTAACCGCGGATTTACGAGCGATTCCATTTGCCATGAAACCTCGCGACTCATCCCATGATCTTCCGACTCGAAACGGGAAATTCGCACGCGCTCGATCATCGCGGATTCTGCGAACGTACCCGAGTCACCGTTCCCTCGTAATTGTTTTCCGGTGGTTCGCATTTCGCGACTCGATGCTCTTAGCAAACCGTCTTTGCGTCGAGTAATCGAGTTCTATTACATTATACGAGGTGAACCAAAATCGTGACCAGATTACTCTGCCATTAGCAGTCCGATCCGAAATGTTTCGATCATTGCATGGTTTCAAGAGAGGCGATTAGAACAAATTTTTCGTTAAATAATATAAAAAAACAATTTTCTGCAATTTTTTATGTTATAATATTTATAGAATTCGACTTGAAATCCTTTAACAAATTGGCGTAAAAGAATTATATTAATTATTTTATTTTAATATATATTTTAATATATATATAATTGTCTGACTTTACATAGACGAGTTACAACAAATTGATACGTTTATTGACAATTTATATCTTAGGATTTTCACACATTATTGTTGTATTATATAATATGATGTGAATAATATGTAGGTTACATTAATTATGTGTAAATAAAATATTACGAAGACGCGGGATCGCATCAAGGGAGAAAATCCGTCGACCAGCAGGAACGGCGTTAATTCTGACTGGGTTAATACAATGATATTGTCCGTAAAGGGTACATAACCATTATTAATCAGCGCTAACGGGGCTCTCCTGCGCGCGGTGTAGTTATTTATTTATTTATTTATTCATTCATTTATTTACGAGCGAAGCCCAGCCGGATTACGGCAGATTAACGAAACGCGGGGATGCCAACGAAATAATTGCAACCTGCCACGTGGTCAAAATTCTTCGCATTATGGCCAATGGTACTGGTACAAAGAAAGCCAATAATGGTATTTCGCACGTACGGTTAATTATTATTTATTCGTGAGCCTCGGTACTTTTGTTCGCGTTGAGCTTGCAGTTTTACGCAGTCGAAGTAAATATGTCATACAATCAGTATCGAAAAAAGATTTTCATGAAGGACGAGGATTTAGAAACAGAAAGAGTCGAAAATCCGAAAAACCAATAAGTCAGAAATCACCTGCACGCCGGGTGCAATCCGACGTGCAATCTATACCGAACAATAAATTCGAGTTCGAACTATTTCGAAGTGTCAGAGTTGGAACTTCGCTTACAACCCTCTAGTGTACATCTACAAAACTTTGAAGCTATCTGAATGAACCTAACTGCCATCGAACTGACTTTGTAATCAAGTCAAAAACATATCAACCTGAGTCCAACGACGACAAACTGTTCAAGAAATCTTTGCACGCTTGTGAATCACACCGTAGTCGAAGTAATCGAGTCTGTCTTTTGCAAATTTCCCAATTTACTTCGATAAGGATTTCGTCGAAAGAAAATTAATTATAAAGGTGTTCCTACCACAATTAATATAGATAGGTTAAAACCTGACTTTTTAGAAAATGTTCCAGAAGTTGTAAACAATTAAAAAAACTAAAAACATTTTAAGTTTACAACTTTAAAAGTCTAACTAAGCCTATATATATTTATTAGAGGATATAATGAAAAAAATTTAAACGATTCAGTTAAAATTTGGCAGATCGAATTTGCAACGCGCTGTACGTATCTGTCTCCGGAACCGCGCGCGCGCGAACACAGGTTGGTCGGATAGGTGTATATACACGCACGCACACGTTGCCAGAGAGAAGCGATGACCGGCTGGCTGCGACAGGCTGCAACTGCAACTGAAACTGCGCCGGTCATCCCAGCCATCCGGTGCACCTGCACCGGATCTCGGACGAGCCACTACGTATACACACCGCCTCCTACGCCCACATAAGTTGATAATCGCGACGCGACGCCGCGCCGCCGCCGGTTCGCAGCTCCATTTCCACGACGCGATTCACGATCCGCCGCGGAATTCTCGCCCGTCGACGGCTATCTCGATCCATCGATCTCCGAAGATCCGTCGGGAAGATGATACAGTAGTTTCTCGAAAACTGTCGCTCGGCAAAGGACAGTTACAGGGGTGCTAAATTTTTTAAAAAACAGTCAAAAATTTTTTAAGAACAGACTGGGGTCCACCTCTTTTTTTTTAATCACTCGTTACATAATTAATTATAACCGTAATTGTACAGGGTGAACCTCGAATCGTGACCAATAGATATTACTCTGTTATCAGCAATCCGATCGAAAATATATTTTTAAAGTGTTTTAGTAAATTAATTTACTAAAAATAGGAAGAATTATTTTATACTGTTTAGTCCGTTTTTTAAAATGTGATATTCTTAAAAAAATTATTTTTACTTAAATATTAATTAGAAAAAAACAAAAAGAAAGCAGAGATTATTTCAAAGAAATTTTTCAAAGAAATCATCCACCAATGGGGATCAAATTTGGACAGTTACGATAGAGGCCTTCGCGACAGTTACTAAGATAATGCTGTGTTGTGCGTGGTTCAACCCTTCGAAAACCCAACGACAACCGTTTTTGTTCGACGTATCTCGCTCTCTCCTCTCCGGGTTTCGCTGTCCCGAAACTCTTACGCTCCGTTAAAAACGTTAACGAGGGAAACTCGACGTTTCGCTGTTGAACCCCCGGGTTCGAGCTGCGAACAGGAGAACCAGTTTGCAGTTCGTCAGGTGCGGAGAACACGAGAGTTTACGCGCGGCGGGCGGTTTAACGATTAAACGTCGGGGATAGTTAGGCTTCTAACTGGCAGCGAGCGGCTCGCTTTGCGTGCAACTCGCGAACCTTAGCTTCCGTATTGCCGTAGGAAGGGAGGCACCGACAGGTAACCAGATTATTCAACTCTTTTTGCGAAATGTATTTTTGCTTGGCTAAATATTTACCCCTGTTGATTAATTTTCACGGTTCCTAGTTCATTTCTAAACCAAACATATACAAGTTTTATCATATTTTATCATATTGTTAACTCCGCCTTATTTTCTTTGTAAATACTTATGTAATAATAATAAAGTGTGTACAGTGTACAGATAAATTTGATCGAGAAGCAACGGTTGGCTTATAATAATCTGTCTCGTCACAAACTTCTTTGTCCTTAATAGAATGTCAGCTTTGATCCAAGTTCATTTCGAGGATGTTAACACAAGAACATATCTGATCCTTTGGCTTTGACGAAGATTAAGTAAAGATTGGATTAGCAGACTTCCTAGAAAAGTATAAATGAAAAAAATCATTATAAAAATTATCCTTCTAAGAACGCTTTCGAACGTCGCTCCTAGCTGCCACCATTTCCGAGTAGATTTAACCGTGGCCATTTTCAGGAACGTACAACACAAACATAAACCCGTTCACTCCATTCAATCGAGTGCTCGACGCATATTCAAATTCGATTTCCCGTCACACTTCGTTCACCGGCGAGGAAAAAATTTCATTTTGCAGTCCCCACTTACTTTTGCATGAGAAACCGTCCCGGTTTCCGGTCGGAATTGTCGATGGAGCTCGACGAAGGGATGGAGAGGAAGGATCCGGTCGAGAACGTTTCGTTTTCAAGAGGAGTGTCTCGTATTCCGAGTCGGGTCGAGAATTTCGTCGGGACGAGTCGAAAACGAGAAACTCCTTGTGCGAGAGAAAGACGGTGTAGGAAGCTGGAAGGAAAAACGTTTGTCGTTGCCGGTTGAAAGAGAAAGGCGGACGCGCGAGGAAAGCGAATAATTTAGACGAATATCCCCGAGGGTAGACTCGAAGCTGCGAAGAGGCTGGGAAAGGCAGAGAGCCGGTGTGTACGGCCCGTTAACATTATGCTCGCCCCGTTATCGAGAAAGTTTTCCTCGACGCGGAGGCCGCGTATTTTCCTTTTTTATTCCTTCGATAAACATTGAATCGCGCTCGGTGCTCGCGGCCTGCGGAGAAACCGGGTCGTCCGGCGAACTATCAAGTTGAAGACGCGGAAACGGCCTCTTAAACTCGCCGAGAACCATGGTAAACGGGCCATTCTTGCCTTCGCTCCGCGTTCAAACGAAAAATTCGTTTGTGGAACGTCGAAGAGCGGCCTGCGAGATAAAGAGTGTTATGGCTGTTTAATCGAGGTGCAGGATGGTTGCGAGAACCACAGGAAACGGCCGCTCTTTACCGCTAGCTGTTGAAACGAAAAATTCGTTTGCGCCGACGTCGTACAGAGAAACCCACCATGAAACCTACCGTTATGGCTGTTTAATTAAGCTTGTGGGCGGATAAGTTGTACAAAGCGACCCGAGAATGTTAACTATGCAATGGTATTCTGGGGTCTCTACTAATTTTCGTATCAGCTTCGCCAGGCAATCGCGAATACGAAATTTTTTTCACTTACGGTTGAATTTGAGCAGAATATAAGTAGAGCTATGACTTACGAGATACCCGGGTAAACAAAAATTACTCGGGTAAACAGCATTACTCAGGTACCCAGATTGCCCGTGAGATATCCGGGTAAACAAAAATACTCGGGTACTCGGGTAAAAGTCCGAGCCCTAAACAGAAGTAGTGGTTTCGCACTCGTTGGGAGCTTAGGAAAGTTGCTTGGAGGGGAGGTGTTGTAGATATACCGAAAGTTAGCTTAGTTTAGTTGCGCCTGTCTTGTAGACAACTTGGGGTGTGGTTTGTTCAGTGATATTTCAAGTCAAACAACAGGCGTCGCGGTAACGACTAGACAGGGTTGACCGCTGAGATTTTCTCGTCGAGCAATGTCTCTATTCGAGGACAATATTTCAAGGATATAATGCAGTTATCAGGCAAACGTGAGTCTCAGGGTTTTCCATATTCTTATATATTCTTGTGAGATCAGGACACCCAGAACGCGAATATATATAGTCGGAGATCGGGAAGAATTAGGTGGTTCCGTGGGTGAGCGCGTTAGTCGATCGGCTACCACCAGTGAGGCTTGGGTTCGATTCTCGAGGCAGCGGGGTTCCCTTATCTTGTACGTTCTTGAATATTCTTGTATATACTTGAATATTCTTGTATGTCCTTGAATATTCTTGTTGTACGTTCTTGAATATTCTTGTATATTCTTGTATATGTCTGCTGTGTAAACATGAGAATCGGCAACGCGCGAAATGCAACACGTCCGCCGACACGAATTCAAAGCGTCACAAGGCTGCAAAGTGTGCGACCGAAAAAGGTTTCAGTAGAGAGAAAGCGTTTGGACGCGCGGGCCTCTAGCAATAAACGCCTAGTGGAAGAAAAAAGCGAATCGAATCAGCGTTTCGGGCAACGATTATTACGAGTGCGCGACGTGTGTACGCAGTTGCGAGCTGTCCGATGCAGCACACGGCCACTCCTCTTCCACGTCCGGCGCGGCGTGCCGTTGCATGTATTGCACCGGTGCAACACACAGATACATCGAATAGGGTATAGAGGTATACATATGTCGTTGCGTCCGCGAGCTGCGCGCAGATATTACCCGATGACACGGCTCCTCGTCTGGAACGCGACGTCGGTGGACACTTCGGATAATTGGCAACAAACTACGAGCAATGAATGCGACCCGTGCTCCAACCGCATTATCGCGATGAACTTCTCCGGCTGTTTCCGATAAGGGAAACCCAGGTTCCCTCCGCTTTTGTCGACAGCTTTTCCTTTTTCCTTCGATTACGATTTTCCCTCCGCTCGGATTCAACGGCGACCGTGTCCCCGCAATTCCGTTAGGACAATCGATAGTCGAAACGAAACCTGCTGGCTTTTTGCTCGACTCAACTCGTCGTCGTCGTCGTCGCTCGTCCACACCGATCGATAGACTCTTCCTGCGAGAGAGATACCTTTCGCGAACGTTTCCCGTCGAATTCCCGGAGA
The DNA here is from genome assembly GCA_028455595.1 of Lasioglossum vierecki. Taxonomy (NCBI): domain Eukaryota; kingdom Metazoa; phylum Arthropoda; class Insecta; order Hymenoptera; family Halictidae; genus Lasioglossum; species Lasioglossum vierecki. The sequence continues at coordinate 1,835,826 of CM052343.1, forward strand.
CGATTCACCAACGTCCCCCGCAATCCCACGCCGCAGAATCGGTCAATATTCAGACAAACAAACGCCGGTTTTTGCACAGCCGATCGATAGCCTTCCGATGATACCTTCCGCGAAACGTGTCGCACGGGAAACGCCTCACCCCATAAACTGTCAAACCCCCCTCTCTCTCTCTCTCTCTCTCTCTACCCTTCCTCCCCGCCCCACTTGCCAACCGACAATTTTTATCTAATTCTGCAGTTTTTTCGACGGTTTTATAGCACGATCCCGCTCTACCGATTGGCACACTTTTCTACCTTCGACAACACACATTTTTATCCGGTACGGGTCGCTTCTATCGGCAGCCGACGATCAAAGGTTTGATCGAAGTATCTTTATAAAACGTACCCAGGTGTTCAGTCTGTCGTGAATGGACTGCGGATGTTTATGGGTTTGTAGCGACTGCTGATTTTTCAGACCGCTACGTTCGGGATCTCTCGTTTGTGCGAGGCATCGGCGCCGCGGCCGCTGTGCACCACCGTTATTTTTCGTAAAATTCTGCTCGGTAAAATGGTGAGTCCAACATCGGGGAGTTGCAAGAAATATTAAAATGAAAGAGGGGCGGTCGCTTCATAAACATTTTTTGTCAAACCTGCTGTTATTTGCAGGGAAAATTGTCGCATTTTTACAAACATTTTTGTGAAACGTGCAATTATTTTCCCTAAAATTTGTTGTATTTAAAGAAACACTTTTGTGAGACATGTAGTTATTTTCCTTAAAAATTGTTGAATTTTAAGAAACATTTTTGAAGACATGCAATTATTTTCCCTACAAATGATTGTATTTTAAGAAACATTTTTTAAGACATGCAGTTATTTTCTCTAGAAATTGTTGTGTTTCAAGAAACATTTTTGCAGGACATGTAATTATTCGTCCCAAAAGTTGTGTTAATGTTTTCGTGGGGTCCCGAAAGCGATAAGGATAGCCTCGGTAACGTCGTCACGGCGATTCGTTCGATACTCTCGCCCATATCCGACGCAATTTCGTTCGATTCCATTACCTGTCCGCGATCCTCCCTAATTCCGATCCCGTTTCAGTAGTTCGGTGTCCGTCGCGAAGACGTTCCACCACCGGAAATACGAATCGAACGGCAGCCATAACGATTTCCTCGTTCCGACGACACGCGACCGCATTATCAAACTTTCGGAATGGTTCGCGATACTCTGCTCCGTCTGCTCGCTAAACGATAATGGCGAACCTTGGAAGGCGCTAATAATTGAACCGATGATCTATACGATTGGTCACTTCCGAATGAAATCAATTTACAGAAATACATGATTGGCTGCTTACAATAAAATTTAATGGAATTAAATCTTTTTATTGTTTCCACTGCAGCTTCGTTTAAATCCACCAAGGAATTTCTTTTTTTTAATAGTTTAATATTTTATAATTACAATATTATTAGTAATTTAATATTGAGACATCCATTGGAAGCTGGAAGTTTATTTTACTGAGTTTATTAATTAATTTGAGCCTTTCCTCGTTTTAATTCTCTGGCGCATCAATTTTGCAAAAATCATCGCGTCTTCGGGGCAGATACAGAAACAGTTCTCTCTCCTGGCAAACAGTGTTCGTTGTTCGAGAACGAACGGTCGTGTAGGCAGATAATTTCGCCGGGTGCACATCCCAGTTGATACTCCTGTTTGCCAGGGGAGGAACGTTTATCGGCGCAGTAAACCTCTAATTCCCGTTTCCATCGATTTGCCCTAAAAAAAGGAAAAAAAACGCACACACACGCGCGCACACACAACCGTGCACTCCCATAAAGATCCGCGGGTCCAGTAATGACCGAGGCGGTCGGTGCTCGATCTCTTTTGCATCGTTTTACGGATCCGTTGATCGTCGAGCGCGCGGTCTCGATTTACGAGCGACGAGCCGAGCGAAATTTACGGGACGTTGCGTCCGAAGAAAGTGAAGAAATCAAAGCAGCTCTCGCGGCTCTGTTTCATTTTATTTCCCTCGGAGTGTGTCGTGTCTTATTGGATACGCCTCGTCTGAAAGTCTCGTTTCCTCTCAACAGTTTCAGAGCAATTCCCGGAGCCTTTTCATACTCCGCGCCCTCTCTCGCACAATCATCGCTGCTGTCGTTAAGAATCTCGCGTGGGCCGTTCGTTAACATCTTAAGCGGCCGAATATCAACCTGAAGAAGTCTCGAGAATTAATTTAATTAGTGGATTCTGAACTAAAAAACTGATACGTTTCATTCGAGAAAAGAATTTCAAGAAATCGTACTAATTACTATGTACTGACAACATTTTTATTCAATCGTTTTATACATTGTTCGTTGTGAATTCACCTTTAACCGGTGTGCTCGGATTAATCATAAAGCACGCGAAGTTCCAGATTGTTCAAGTTGAATTACTAATTAATCTATTATTTAATTAAATCATGTTTCACTTGTTTTATTTACGGTGCGACAGAGTTTGTAGCTTCGACTAGAAGTTGTTCGACGTCCCCAGGTTGTAAGATTGCATCTCCGCGTTTCCTATGGAATTTCCCCGCTTATTACACGGCTCGTTTGCCGTGGAATCCTTCGGCGATTTACATCGCGCCACATTGCCGAACAATCGCGTGACGTTCCGGTGATTATGGAATTGACAAATTGCGCCCTAATTACCTCCGGATAGCATAACGCGGGGCGGGATATCCGCCGAAAATGCGTGGTCTTTTCCCGGAAAAATCTTCCACAGATCGAAATAACCTGTTATCTATTGTGTTTGAGAAAAAACATTCATCATTTTTGTCGTGGACAACGATTTCCATTTCGAACAATTTCCAAGAAAATTGGAGAAGAATGAAAAGTGGGGGATTACTCTAAAAATCGTTCTTCTCAATTTTTAAATTTATTTTTTATATTATAATTACAAACTTAGCATAATTATGATTTTCATTCTTTTTTTTTATATGGAACACATTATTTAAAAACTTTGAATTTGACTAAAAAGCTTGGAAGTCTTTTTGATTTTGTTTCGCAAGGAAATGAGGGATGGATGAGGTTTAATTCAACAAGTGGGGGGCTAACTTCTAAGAAGCTATAAAATTCATGTGACGCTGTGATAATTATTTTTGATGTCTCAAAATTCTCTGAATCTTTTTATTATTTTAATTCGCGTCTGCCAATTCTTGTTAAAAGCGGATACTCTGCTTACAATGCTTTGTACGCGCGATTTCCACGAAATTTTCGAGCCGTTGCTTCCGGTTGGAAATCGAGACGATCTCGTCTCGAGCCAGGATCCTCGTGGATGGCGAATTAATGAACGGAATTGACGTCACCGAGCCGAACGTCAACGCGTTCCTCGATATTCCGGTAAAAATAAGCGGCGTTATTTCGGCCGACGATTGGTGGGCAGGTCGCGGCCGGAAGAGCGATCCGGGTTGCTAGTGGAACGGACAAAAGACTGCAGAGCCAACCTGGAATCGAGTCCCAGTTCGATTCGAGCCTTGCACTCGTCCTGCGCGAATTTCGGGATGCATTTGCCCGCCTGCTACCGTCATTCGTGCCCGAAAAATCACGGCAAACCGAGTTACCATCCCGAACACGATTTACCCCAGAAATTATTCAATTGATAGTCCAAGGGACGAACAACCCTTTTCACCAATGGTCCTTCAATTTTTTTTGGGACATAGCTGTGACAATTTCCAAAAATTGTTGGTCTACAAATTTATTTAACTTTGTAAGTAAGTAATTTTTCTTATCGCGATCGACATATTAAGATAATAGGAATTTATTTAATTTAATTTATTTATTTACTTTCTTATTTTATTTTTCACTTCATTAATATTCATGTTACATTTACGTTGATAAAATTTGATTACGTCTTTGCAACTGTTCATAATCGAAAGGTTATCCATTTAAAAGGTTAACTCGAATCTAGTGAATTCATTGTTAATTTGTGTGTAATGAATTCATTGTTAATTCGTATCTAGCGAATTCATTGTAAACTTGTATCTAATGAGTTCATTGTGAATTTGTACCTAGCGAATTCATTGTCAATTTGTATCTAAAATAGGACACGTTTCTGTTCTCAAGTTGCATAAAGCCACGTGCATTTTGCAATAAAAATTGTGAACTGTAAAGAATCAAGATCGGCACTGAATTGTTTTTCGCCTGTCAGAGATATAATTCGCTATACAATTGCAAATGTAATTTATTCAATGACAGATCTCTGTTTCATCAGAAAAAAATAATTGAGTCGAAAATATTGGAAATACAATATCACAGAAACGAAACACCACACAGCACACGAAAAATAAAAAAAAAATAGCATGGGAAATAAGAGTGTGTAGCGAGATTGAAAATGCAGGATTCCGCTAGCGTGAAATTCAAAAAAACAAATGCACACACACGGTTTGATATATTGATTTCGTAGAATCGATTTTCTGTTGCAAACACGAAGGTTACAAATACGAAGAATACACGTGTAGACAAGGTTGCATTTTGTTTCGGAGAAAATAGTCGACGAAAAATGATTGAACAGGCAATATCTGACCACAACAAAAAAAACGAGAAATGTAACGAGGATAAAAACAAGTATCGAAAACGTTAATTTTCAACAGTGGAACAAACCGATTTTCGAGAGAAGTTGTCGAATGGAAAATGTGTCGAATATATAGTCTGATCGTTGCTGACCCGTTCTACTTACCGTAATGACTAGACTGCAGATGTGCATCGAAATCCAGAAATTTCGAGAGCAATCTACGGAAAGTAACATCAGAGAGAAAGTCTTGAAATTAAATACAGAGAACAACACTGAAAACGTGGCGGCGGCGTCAAAGATTTTTTTTATTTTTCCATACGCGGATTAAAAAAATGTAACCACCGCGACGTACACGTGCTTGAAATACCTCGTGGAAATATTCACGATAAAATTTCCACTTATATCTCGATGAACTTTCGACTTATCGTCATTTATATTTATAATAAAATCGATCGTTTATGCTCGCGACGACTTCAGCGAAAAAATCGAGCCACATTGTTCTTTAATTTATTTTTTTTTCTTAATTACGTACGTTGAAATTAATTCGATACTCCGTGTTTGCATTACAATCGTGTTACAAACAAGCTTTCTCCCTTAATTGGACGTCACCTTCGCTCCAATTTAAATCACAAGGGCTAATGATTCCGCTAAGCATCACGCGTGTTCGCCAGCTAGGATCCATCGATTTTACGGTGAACCGAGGCCTCAGCCGTCGAAAAATGTTACCCTGCGCCTTCAATTTATTTTCGTACAAGGTATCGCTGCCTTCGTCATTACTATGCTGGGGATCCTCATGCATTTATAGCGAACGCTGTACGCGTGGATTCGATCAAAACACCAATTTTAATCGGGCGGATAGGTTTGTCGCTCCGTTTCGCTCAACACTAGTTTGTTGCCTCTACAAAGTAAATTCGTTCCATCTCCGAATTCGTCCATTCTACTTAAAATACAAATCTAAATGCATATCCGCATTGTTGTATAACCATTGACAACTGTCACCTATATAAAAATATAATCTCGTACAAAATACATTTCTTATTAAAAATTATTACTAAAATTTACAAATTTCATTTTTAATTTTGACTATCAAATTACAAACCAAAAGAAAGTTCTTTTGACTATAGATCGGAAGATGCATGATTTTTTAAATTGGGAGAAGAAAATTGAAAGAAGGTCAGTTTTTGTGTTTCATTTAGGGGAAAAATATATTTAAAAAATTCAAACATTATTTTCAGAAAAATAAAAATAGTAATCAAAAACATTCTTAATTTACTATATACCAGATGTGATAACTGTATCAGATAAGATACACTAAGCAGAGAAGGGTTAATACCACTGTACGATAAAAATCGAAGAAACTCGAATGTGTAATATTCCATCAATTCCGTTCACTTTTCATTTTCTGGAGTTAATCGATTTGGCAAATGAGCGGCTGGGAATCTGTGTCGGCGAAGGCTGTGTCGGCGATTTCAATGTAATCCATTCTGTTCACGGTTTACGTTGTCGATCGGTGCGTTACGGAGCAGCGTGTATTCGGGTAGGATAGCGTTCAGGATCTGGGAATTCGGTACGAGTGGAAAAAGAAGACTGGAGATAGGGGCGGTTGTAGGAGAGGCTGTTGAGAGAGAGAGAGCGAGCGAAAGCACGCGAGAGGGAGAGAGTAAGCAAGAGAGAGGGGAGGAAAAGGGAGAGAGTGGGAAAACTGGGGGTGGACGAAAGGGATGGTCGAGGAGAGGGGACTCGGTCGGAGGGTAAAAGGGGTGGGAGGATGCAAGGTGCAATCAATAGCGAGATTGCCCTCGCTCGGTAGCTACTCAACGCCAATAGAGGAACGTTATAGAGACGAGCGTGTAGAGCTGTCACGATTGCAGATTCGCCAGTTCGGTCCGGACCGGGCTGGGCCGATTTCTGCCTTTAACATCCCCGACCAACCTTCTTTCAAATCCATATCCACGCGTTGTTACAACCCGCTTTCTAACTGGACCGAACGAAACCTCCATGTGCTGCCTTTCTTCTTTCCACTTTCTTCGATGGTTTTTTTTGTCACGGTTTGAAATGATCTTAGTTGAATTCAATAGTATCTAGGGTGGTACTAAGGTATTCGCTGAACAAAGAAAATATACAAATTCATGTAACCTCGCAATTGAACAGGAAACTTTCTCTTATAAAGATGGATTTTTCCGAAAATTATGCTGAATGACAATTGTTAAATGATCTCAATTAATTAAACATTTAAACATTTAATAGTTAATATTTTTGAAAATTGTATGTTTTCGTGTTTTTTTAAATTTTATTTTTATTTATCTTTTTCTTTTGTTTTTTACGATCGAAAATGATACGATCGATATAAGAAGATCATTTATTATACTGAATGTGGTTGAATAGCCCAAGCCATTTTGGTAGATTGGTCTCGCCCCTTAAATTTGACTCCGGCTAAAAAAGGATAAAAAAGGATACGTGTTCCTTGTTAGAACGCTTTTGAAAAGAGAGGTCCGTGGCCGAGGTACAATTTGGGGGACGTAGGAGGGCAAAGAGTGTCTTAAGAATGATCGATTCGTTTAACCCGGCCGATCCCGGTGGAAGGAGAGCGTATTGGTCTATATCCGATAAACCGTAATTTCACTTTCGAGCCTCGGCCTCTATCTCTCTCTCTCTCTCTCTTTTTCTCTCTTTCTGGTTCGCCTGGCGAAGATGGCTCGATAAAGCCGGAAGCGAGCGGCCGAACACAAGAAAATCCGGCGGAACGTGCCGGCTTCGAAACGCGGATTACCACTGGCGAGTACGTGGAGACGGTCGCGCGTGAAATATGCGCGAAGAACTGACCGGGCAATCGAGTGCCAGATATTCTGCCGAGATAGAGAAATGCTCGGGACAGCGTTATGACTTTCGGAGGGGCCGCTTTCCTATTCGACGCACAAAACTTTTACAATGCTCCCCGTGCATTTTCGAATTCTGCTTGCTGGCTTTTTGGGTCGCGACCAGTCTCACTCGAGAGTTACTCGAGCTGCTAAGAGAATAGAAATTGAAATGGCTTCGAGTTTTAGACGCTGCAAGATGTTTACGATTTTCGTGGATTGTAACGATTTGCTTCGCAGACCACTAAACATCACTATTTTATATTGCCTTTGTGAAACTAACAAGAACGCATATATGCAAACTTTTACCCACTACTTTTACAATATTTTTGAGTATAAAGAACACTACTACTTTTTTCCTCTACCTTTTTTTCCTTTTTCTTATTATGTTTATTTTTCTAAATATGTTGTTTGAATTTTTAAAAATATTTTTCTGACCTTCGAACTCCTTGTTCAAAACAGTTATTTCGTTGTTGTGCTTTTTAATAATACGTACACACGTGACAACGTGTACAATGAAATAACAACAACTTATAAATTGCACAATTGTACAATTAATAAATTGTTTAATGTGACCGTTCTCGAGTAACATAGAAAAGAAGACAAGAGGAGAATTCTCATTTGCCAAATCGTCAGGAATAAACAATGAAATAAGCGAGCACTTTGAAAATCCTCTTAAGGATTAAATAATCATGATACAGAGGAAGGAAGAGATTACCAGGAGGTCATAGTGTTCAATTTCGTAATTTCTGGTTCGACGATGGTGCTATTGTTTTTGAGTGTCAGGATTTGCTTTGCCATTTCAATGCGACACAGCGTAGAATAAATTAGAGTAGCACTTTGAGAATGATCTTAAGCACTAAAAAATGTCGACCGAGAGGAAAGAAGAGATTGCCAGACAGGATAGTGTTTACAAATATTTGGTCCACTATTTACGTCGACTGTTATCGAGTGGGACACGAGGGTCAACAAGACAAGGGCATCAGGTGTAAATACGAAGCACGCCATTCGATGACCGTGAACGTGCCTCGTGTGTTCTTGTAGCGTCATCGTAGGGGGGATTGCAACGATCCAGAATTTCGATCGAGGAGCTAATTCGAGGGTGTTGCAGGTGAGAGGGGTAAAAATTCAGCGTGTCGCACGAGGGAAGCGAGGGCTGGCTCTCTCGAGGAGGGTTGTGAAAGAGAATCGAACGGTAACGGGGAACTAAAACCGTCTCCTCGGACTGGAAGAGAGAGTATCCAGGCTTAATCGGATTAGACGGTGCCGCCGGGAGAGAAGGAGGGTATTTCTGGCGTGTAGCCCGAAGTGGCCGGAGCCTGCGACGCGGAAAATCTCCGGTATAAAGTAGAATGTTAAAAATAAAGGCGATCGCGTCGAATAGGCGAGAAAGTAGACGTCGCAGCAGCCGAAGAGGAAGGAACCAGGAGAGAGAGAGAGAGAGGAGAGTGACTCCTCTAGGGGGTGTGGGGTTTTCGATCCCCAGACCTGAATATAGGTCAGGACGGTTGTTTTCTTCAGAATTTCGCCGTGCTGCCTCCCTCCCCTCCGACTACACCCTCGTTCCCGTTTCTGTTGCAATCTAGTCGAATTATAAGAAGTCAACCTGAAACGTTCGACGGCTGTCTATTTTAGCCGCGAATGGCAGCTGCACCCCCAAGCCCCTGGGAGCTAACCCGGTCCTGCGAGGTGTACGTCTCTACCCCCCAGAACCCGGCTAATCAATTTATGTTTCTCTTGCCCCGCGGTCTCTGTCTTTGGACCCGTTATCTCGTATTTTTATCTGCGGTGGCCCACGAAATCTTTCGCCTTTGTCTGAGGCCGTGCTGGAGACTGTTGGCGGTATCACTGTTGCTATTCTTCTTTAAATGGAACGTTAGGTGAGATCTTTTTAGGGGTGTGGGGAGAAATGCATGATGTACATCACAGAAGGGGTATTAGATAGTTTGAACGAGTGAACACTGTCAAATTTGAGTCTCGAGAGTAACTCTCTCACAGTTTTCCTCTCAGATGGACACGTACCTTAATGCGTCATCGAAATCGATACGGATTTGTCGAACCTCGCGTGTCTATGAGGAATCTTTCTCCCGGGGCATTTAGTTGACATGGGCGGGAGGATAGCCGAGACGAATCGCGACAAAAGGCGAACTGCTCGGCGATTCTAGAGGGGGAGGGTGGGGAGTGCACGTCGAGAGAACGTAATGAGAGAAAGGCGGAAAAGAGGGCTGAGTCATGGGAACGGGTGAAAATTCTGGTGGACTGGGCGGCTAGGCCTGTGTTTCGCTTAAGTTCCACAAAATCTTGACACGGAAAGGAGCTGTGCAGCACGATTCTCGAGCACTCGTAACGCTCAAGAGGAGGGTAGAATAATAGGTACTCGGGGGCCGACCACCAAGTGGCAGCTAAGCCTGATTTTACACGCGAACTCGACCGACGGTTTTTCGATGTGACGAGCCAACCTAACACGGTAAAAAGTTGCAAACACACACCGTCGTGCAGCTTGCCCCTTCTTAAGGCAACCCCTGTCCTAAAGAGAATCGTCTTTCTCGAGCAGCGAACAGCTAAACCACGAAGAAAATTAGAGGTGTATGTAGATTTTAATATAAAATAAATTTGTGATTTTTTTTATTAATTTGCACGATTGCAAATTTTTTTTTAATAGAAAATTTCATACGAGATTTATTTCAACATAATTACAAAAATACACCACATACGAAACAGAATATAAAAATTATAGAATAGAATATGGTTATTAAAAAAATTGTTGGAAAATCAGTTAGGAATTTGTGGACCTGATATTTTTGCAAATGGCGAAAGTGGATGATAGGAAGATTGCAGATGGAAAAATTGGGAAATTGACCAGATCAGCAGTGGTTTATTGGGATCGCGGGCTCCCAGCTGTCGAATCGGATAGGATCGCCGATAATCTCGGCCTGATACACACGCGAAAGTCGGATTCCGCGACGGAACGAGTGATGTATGGAGTCGGCGAGTCGGCGCGAATGAATTCCTCGGCGCATTACAATTTCAAATGAACGGGAGCCGCGGTTAAACGCGGGCACGCCGAGCGGGAACGCCTCGGTGACGAATATCCGCGGCTCTTGCGAAAAACCGGCTTCGACGGGAACGGAACGGTCCGCATTATCTCGGAGGGAAGGCTTAAGCGGCCTGATAAACGACTGGAATCAGGGGAATTTAATCGTCGCCGGATCGGCCTGACGGCGATCCTCTTTCGTCCAATTTCCGTGAGTGACAATGTTGATTTTTCACGTATCGCGCATTTAACGTACAAACTAATTCCACTTGAAGAGCAGCATTATTAAAATACATATGAGAATTAAGAAAAATTATAGAAATTGCTAAATTGCTTTGTTGATTCTTTTATCGAACCTGTGCGCCGATATCATAAACTAATTTCTATTAATTCGTACTTACACACCAATCATGAACATATTAATTTTTTTGGTACTAATATTTTATATATATATTTTTTTTAAATGAAAATCTCTTTAGGCTCTTTAGTTCACAATCTCCTGTTTTTTTTATTGAGAAAAATGTTGCTTTTTAATTCCATTGCAATCTATTACACACTTGGCGCATTTATGGCAAGTTGTTTAAACGCAAAATAGAAAAAAGAAATGGAATTGGAGACAGGTTGAAGTTGTAATTGAAGCAACTGACGTTGAGGCGCAAGTTTCTGGGACAGTTTGCGGGGCGCAAAGGGTCGAGTAACAAAATACTTAATTAGCTTGATAGCTGCACGTGGCGTTTACGCGTGCGCTCAGTTTCGAAAGGGAAACGACGAGAGGCGGTAGAGCGCGTTAAAGCTCATCTCTCTCTCTCTCTCTCTGTTGCGCTCTCGTCAGCATCCAACCCTCGAGAAGAAAAGAGTGTCTGTTCGCACGGGGTAAGGTCGTCGGTTTCCGTGTCGATCGATCGAGACATCGTTAACGAAACGATCGCGGACGGAAACGCGCCTTCCCGTGAAAAGAATTCCCCGCGTTTCCATAGAAACGCTTTCGAACGGGCACCGGCTGCGAACTTTACACCGACATGGGGACGAGCCTTTTCTTCGGGTCCTCGCGTCGTTAAGCACCTGCGTTGTGTCGCGGAACCATAGTCGAATCTCGTTCCTCTTTCGTCTGGTTTCGTCTCCCTCCTTCCTCCGGTCACGGTTCTCTTCCGTTTCGTCCCGTTGCGTCTCGTCGCGTCGTTAGAAACGTCTATCCCCAAAGGCGGAGGAGATAGTTCCCGTGGAATCGTGCCAATCGCGAATCAAGGCTCCGGAAACGGAGGAAAAAAGTATTGCTTTCCATCTCTTTATCTGTGTACCTCTATCGACGTCTTCCCCCCCCCCCCCCCCCCCCCTCTCTCTCTCTCTGTCTCTCTCTCTTTATATCGTTCTACTCCTTTATCCCTTCACGTTGTGAACGCACTCGTCTCCTTCAATCGAGGAGAAAAGTGTCACGTTCATAATGAGCAGACTGTGTGGATCTTCACGCATTTATGACATTTGCAAATAAAATGCTGGGACACATCGAACAGGAACAAGTTTTCATTGTATATTTATAAAGAGGACTTTTTTGATGGCGAAGACAAGCTTTATTAAATCCGCATTAATAATCGACATTAATGAATAAAATCTAGTAATGATTGATGATTCACTTAAGGTGGAATCTATAAAGATTCATTTGATGATTTATCAGAATTTATTCAGACAATTTATTTATTAAGACAATTAGATGATTCATTTAAGGTGGAATTATAAAAAAAGAATTACAAAAATTATAGCTAAATAAGAATTATAACAATAAGTACAGATATTTTAATACAAACCTAGTCCAAGGATGAATAGGCAGCAGTAATAAATCACAATCTCGCGGATCCTAGACTAGATACCAGCGTAGCCAGTCTTCGAATCTGTTCTTTCGTGTCGAATCGAAGGAGCCTAACCGTAGGATGCTTGAACGTCTACGATATTGATCCGTATTCCATCCCCATGGAACGGGTCCTCCTCCACCGTTCCTCTTCGATCGCCTTCTGTCTCTTTTCCACCAGGTTCCCTGATGTTTCGTGTCCGTTTTCGGCCCCCAGATTTCGCGTCTCTCTCTCTCACTCTCCACTCTCTTTTCCTCTTTCTATCATCTGTGTCAGTTCGTACACAGCTTTGAAGAGTCTCCTCGAAACGAACGAGAAGTCATCGTCCCGCGAATTCTTCTCTGTTCTCGGAGCAGAGGACCCCTTGTCCAAAGAAACGATTCTTCCGTCGGAGGATAGATTGGGAAGAGCGAGAGAGAGGATCGAACGGGATCGATCGTCGCGAATTGAAATCGGAACGCCATTCTCCGCGAACGAGGCGTTAGGATACTCTTCGGACACCGGGGAATTGTGCACTGTGGGCCATTCGAGTTCTAAAAACGATAGATATTCCAATAATCGAACAGATTTTTCACAGGGTACAATTTAGCATAATTTTTTAAGGGGGCCAAAAACGCTGGCAACTCGTGTCAAAATATTCCAATAATGGGACAACATTTAACTGGGAGTTATCTCAACATTTACTATATAATATAGTATAATTTTTTCAAATATTGATTCGTTTTTAACTTGCAATTAGGTGCATTGGAAAATTGCCCATCGTGGGCCAAAAACACTGGCAACTAATGTCAAAATATTCCGATACTGGACAACTTTTAACTGGGAGTTATCTGACCGTTTATTCTATATTATAGCATGATATTTAACAATATTGGTTCATCAAAAAATGCGAAAAACTCCTGTCGAAAATTTCCAATAATTATCCGACTTCCCACCGAAAGTTATCAACGTTTACAGTATAATGTAGTACGATTTTTCCGGTTACTCGTTCATTTTCCAACGCAGCCACACACTTCCGAAATAATCCAGCCCGAAGTTCCGGAACCCGGAGATTGTTATTTACGATTTGGTTGTTTGCTTAATTCATTTAATTTGTGACGGGATTAAGTATACCAGCCACGCATTTAAATCGTAATAAATTTCATTCTGCGGAGTCCGACATTTTTCGAATTACACCCCTAATGAATGTATTACAGTTGCGAACTTTATTCCCAACAATTGTACATACATATGCTGTGTTGTTTTTCTTTCTTTTTTATTTTTCGTTTCAAGTTTACCGCAAACAGGGAACATTGCGGTTTGATGATTGTTACTCGACGTAGATTGAAAAGACGTGGCAGGATGATGATTAAAATGCGCGTTTCATCCCCTAAAAGGCTCTCCGTGTTTCACTGTACAATTAACGCATTTCCAGCGTGATACGGTGCTCGTAAAAAATTGTATCCACGCCGCTTTCTGTGTTTGCTATCGCCAGTTTGGAACACTGGAAGTGACCATTAAAGTTGCGCTCGGAATGTTTAATTGGAATAAATAATATTCAACCAGAATATTACAAATTCCGCTCCTATTGATGTTTCCGATTCGAGATGTATAATTAAGATATTTTTCTTTCGATTTTCCAAGTTGTTAGAGAATCTCCAACAAACTGTAAACATTTAATAAAACAATGAATATAGATTGAATTAAATAACCGTGTATTTAAGTATAATATCTAGAAAACCAATCAATCATTCTTCATCCCCCAACAGCAATATCCACTTGCACCCCTCCGAAACAGATGATTCCAATAAAACTATGATCTCGATGATCTCCAAGAACGTTACGGAATCCAATTGTTGTGCTCGCATGCTAGTCTCCCTTTTCATTAATAAACAGCGAAGGGAACAGATTTCGCTAGTTTTAATGAATAAGGGAGACTGATAGAGAGGTTTTCAATTAGACTAATGCCGGTAGATACTACCTAATGGCGGTACGAATCCGTTTCTAATAAGCAGATCCCAGTTATAACGATGGCTGTCGTGTTTGTTTCGCATGGCGGCTTTATCGAGCAATCCGGAGAACTCTTATCCGATGATTTGTCTTGTGCCAGGGTCGCGACTGTTTCCTACGAGTCGTCGATAAAAATCGTACGAGCGTAAGGGGGCTGCAATTTCGACGGGGGAAGATAAACGGGCCAGATAATACGGCCGGATATGCGGAAACGAGGGTGGATATCGAAATAAGGATGAACCGTCCACGCGGTATCTCGACACCTACTGCTCAACCCCCACGCTTGTCCAGGTGGCAATCCTATATTTTTTATTTTTAAAATTTTTTTAAAATTTTTAAGGGCAATGGGGAAGTATATTTTATGTACACCCCCTTTCCAGATCTAAATAAAAATTACGGGGGTAGTGTGAGGCTCCTCCTTCCACACCTGTTCTTGGGTATTTTCTCCGTACGCCTGTTGGACAGTATTCGAGGTTTTACTGTTCAAGGAGGAAACAACTATTTTAGGAGAACGCGTACAATTTTGCGAATTTGCAGAATCATGAAGTGTCTCTGAAATGATTTAACCCAGATCCGCGAAAAATGTATTTTCGGCGAACGCCGACAATAAGAAAAATAGAGCGCCGTTTATCCACGAGTTGGGTCTAAGTGGAACGTATTAATTAAATTTTTGTGCGGCCGGTGGCGTTAATGTAACCCGGGGAATGCGAAGAGGGAGAGAGAGAGAGAAACGGAGAGAAAAGAAACCGTTCGTTGCCGAGGTTCTCGTCGGTGGTGAGAGATTCGCGAGATTTGCGAGTAAACAATATCGCAGCGTCCCATGCGACATGCCGCGGAATACTGCGTCGCGATCGATACAGCGAAATAAAGTAGAAAGAGGAAAAACTTTTAATACGATATACGAGCCGCGTTCTCTTCTGCCCCTTGCCTCCTCCTCGCTGCTGTGTCCTCCTCTTCCTCCTCCTCTCGTTCGGTGTCGTCTGCGGATTCCTATCTTCGACGTCGCTCGTCTATCGTTGTCTCTCCTGTCCTTCGATAAAATCGTTCTCGAGACGAGAAAACCTGCCGTTCCGGACGAATTTCGAATTTTGCGAGGAGAACACTCGAGGAACACTTGTAAATAGGAAAACTCGTTCTCATACGCTGTATTGCTAGTTTATTTGAACATCGTTAGAACTTCTGTTTCCGTTTTATATCTCATTTGAGATCTTAGTTATTTGTACATTATTTTCAAATCAAGTAAATCATTTTTGTAGAAGTTCGAACGCATTTTATGTGGCTTTTTTCTTTATATTACGTTTACAAATTGTGACAATTCTTTTTTTGCTCAATTTAGTGTAGATCCTACATGTACTTTGCAGTTTGTACTAGATCCTTTGCTGGCTCTGTAATTTCTTTGGAAGATCTGCAATGATTTAAGTTTCGGGACCGTGCTGTTTCTTAGATCGTGTAGTTTTACTATATTTTTACAATCACTGCAGACATTTTTCATTCTACACAAAAATCTACAGGTTAACACTCAAACAAACCCTTAATTGTTCAATTAACCACATCCCAACCGATCAACATTATTAAAAAAAAAATAGTCGAACATGAAGTAGCATTCATCTGAAATAAAAATCCAGAATCCAACAATGAAACGTCCCTTTTCCGAATAAACCTCGAACTAAAACTCTGGGGACAAAATAAAAATAACGAAACAGTTTAATTAGCAGTTTCGAAACTCTTCGATCTGGTACGGAAATGATGAAATATTTCCAGGGGTAGCTCGTTGTCCCCGAGATGGTGGAAAGAGGAGCCAGACGCTGGGAACGAGGAGTAGCGAAGGGTAGCGACATGATTTTCCCGGGACGCGTCCAAGGCAAGGGCGAGAGAGGAGGGTTGGGGGTGGTTTGAGGAGGGGTTGAAGACGGTCATAGCGGGTCGGACGGATCGACGATACAAGAGCTGCCTGGGGAGTGCTGGACCATACGGCCTAGGCCGGGTTGCCCTCTTGTCCTCCTAAAAATTAGAAACTTCTCCCCCTGGCCGTCTGAGGCAGAGATCCACCCCCGAATCCATAGTCGGAAACGGGGGTGAAATCTGCCGCGACAGTTGCTCCGATTTTGCTTGGCCAGAGAACGACGCCGGAATCCGAACCCCTCATTTATTCCGTCTAATCCGCACCAACTTTTCTTATCACTCTTCTAACTCCGCGCCACCCTCTGCTTCTCTATTTTCCAACCCCTGTTCCACGCGCGTCTGAATTTCAAGTATTCGAGAAGAAAATACTTCTTCGAACCGCGCACCCCTGCTGGACACGATCCAATATTAACATCGGAACTACCGGACGTTAAATCTACATTTTCTATAATAATTAATGCAAAAATAATTAGTACAAAATTCTTTTTATTAGCTCGCTTTCTTGTCTGTTCGGTATAAATCTTGCAATTGATTTTATCTATATATGTATATAAAAACGAATTAATCAAACAACTATTTCGGCATTTAAAAAAATTCAACCCCTAAGGGGATGAAAAGGGGTTGCAACGTTTGTATGAGGAATATTTTGTTCGTGGTTTGATTTACATCATACTTGGTTTTAATGCTCATTAATACAATCTGAATGGGGTGAATGGGGTGTTAAAATGTTTTATGGAGAAACAACATTAATTTTCGAGGGCATTAAACTAATAATAATAATCTAATAATAACGACACGATCGAATTTATTAATATTTCGTACGATTTCTATTATTAATAAGTATCGAAAGGATAAATTCAATATGTATCCGCATTTTCGTGTGGCGTTTAGGGGTCGAAGAGCATGAAAGTATATTTTCGTGGAGGCAGCTCATTTATTGAAGTACCACGGCACAGTTCCTTTTCTTCAGCTCTAGAATATGCTCCTTCGGACCGACCAAGCGGATTATTTGCCGGCCACGGTAAACTTTTATTTACGTTCCCGTTCTCTGGCCCCCACCGTTTTCGGCGTGTGTATGGTTTTATTGCGGCGGTAAACGCGGGCAAAAGGAGCACGGGGAGGCGAATGTAAATACGAAGGCGATGCGTGAAACCGCGGTTCTTTTTATGCGTTTACGGGGTTCGCGAATTTGTGGGACACGCGGACACGGCTGTTTTAACAAATATTAACGAGTTTGCCGCGCGTTATCCTCGCCGTAAGGAAGCTTTTAATTTACTGGGAGTTTTTTCCGCGAAATTTTTCCTCGTTCCGGGGGATCCCTTATTTTCGAGAATAATCCTCGACAGTTTACACGAAGAAAGGTCCACGCTCTCCCGTTAGACTATCGTGTATAAATTTCCTCTAAAGAATTTTTTAACTTGCCAGCAAATTTAAAAATTAATACTTTCACCCTCCTGAATTTTTCAGTTTGTAAAATAATCTCCGAAAAATTGTTTACAGACTTCCACTATTTCACTGTGCGATTATTATTATTATTTTTATATGAAAATTTTAACCTGAGATAATATAAGAAAGAATGTAAATTTCAAATAATATTAAATTTTATCGATATTAGATCGCACACATTTTTCGCAAATTTTAAATTTCTTATTTTATAAACACGTGTAAATTAATTTTTTACAGAACCCATCAATTTTCTTACGAAATTATTTTAAATGTGCATCCAACACTTTTATTGCTGTTTTATTTTGATTTCACGGCTCTGTTCGTGAAACGTGGAAAACGGTGTTAAACGCAAGATGATATTGCAAAAAGGAGTGGAGAATGTGGAAAATAAAATCTTCCCGAACAATGCGGCTCTGGTTCTGAATTTATCGGATGGCGCCGTGGAAATTTTGCGAGCGAGACTATCCCAGGAACGAAGCATCGTATGAACGAAATTTATTCCACGTTTTCGACTTGTGTTTGTACAGAGAATAATCTGTGGCCCGTTCTGCCCGGCGTATACACCGACGCAACGGGAAATATTTGATCATTTGTTTGGTGAAATACGATCTCTGTTTCCCCACAGAAAAAGATACGGACGCCTCGGTTTTGATAGAGTTTCGGTTAGCGGACATTACCGGGCAACGAAAGGCAAACCAGAAATTATGAAACAAATAAAACTGCGTTGTCGAACTGCGTTGTTTTCTCGAATTAATTCAAATTGACAAACGAATAATCAATTTCATGCAGCGAGATTACGAAGTTGTTAAAATAAAACAGCGATAAAAGTGTTGGATGTAAAAAATTAATTTACACGTCTTTATAAAATAAGAAATTTAGAATTTGCGAAAAATGTGTGCGATCTAATATCGATAAAATTTAATATTATTTGAAATTTATATTATAGTTTTATATGAAAAATTATATATTAATTTGCGAGAAACTTTGACGAGTTTTAATGATCCAGCAGATCTCATCAGAAGTCAAACAGAATTTATCCGAGCATGATAAAAATGTTCCCAGGATCAATACGCGAGGCGATTGTAATTTTTAACGTCCCTGATTACGAAGTCCTTCATAAGCCATAACTGTGCGCGCAAGAGGAGTGATAAATAAAGAGGTCGCGAATGAACGAATTGAACGCGCAGAGACGCGACATCTTGTCTGTCGCGCGGAATCTATAGCGCTGCCTCCGCTGGCTGGACGAGCGAGAAACGAGGGTCCGTGGAATGAAAAAGTTCGTTGTTCTTCCCGTGGTTACTATCGCGGTGGACCTGATCGATGGCAGCTTACGCTTCAACCGAGGGTGTTATTTTCCTCGGGTTAACATCGACGCCGCACCATAGATCTTCCCCGGATTGTCCACTTTTTCCGCGTCCTCTTCTTTTTCTCCTCCGCCATCCTTCCAATATTCCCCCACCAGAGACTGTATCATCGCGCAAATGAATTTCCACCGTGATCCGTACGATCCTCGACGAACCACTCTTCGATCCACCTCGTAGCGGCCATCACTTTTTTTTTCTCCATCCGCGAACCCTCGCGACAGAATTACATTTTCCGGGGAAATCCTCTGTTTTCCAGAATTTTTTTTCCAACGATCATTAACCAGTGAAAAATTCCGGGATTTCACATTGATGTTGACGAATCTCTTAACTTAAGTCTCGATTTTTTTCCGGAGCAAAATATATCGAAAGAGTTATTCGATGCTTGAAAAGTATCGAATTCTTATTAGCGCGTCGACAAATGGCTGCTATCGTTACATTAAAACTCCTGAACAATTTTTTTTGGCAAACCAGAAGGTACTATCTTAAGTGTAGAATTTTTTGGAAATTGTTGTGTATATTTATTTATTGCTTTCTTTGAACGCAGCACATTTTGCATAAAGATATCTTGATAATTATACGAGTCTCGGTACTTTTTCAAATACATTATTGCAAATCGCATTATTTGAAACTAAAATTTCAAATGCAACTAGCATTATCAAAATTTTATTAATTGTAATATTTTTTTAATCATAATTTTATAAATTGTATCTTTCTCATATGTAAAATAGGTCTTCAGCCCGTTCATAATAAATAATAATAATAATACATTAGAAACTTTAAAAAATCAGAGAATGGGTACTTGCAGAAAATTGATTTGCTTATAAATAATTAAAAAGCGACTAGCAGGAGAGGCGAAAAAATGCGTTTCGTTTCGAGGGGGTGGCTTTCCTGAAAATCGAATATAAATAGGACTGCCTCCCCTTCCGTGGTGTTCCAATTGTATCGTACATTGTTTGCGCAATAAAGACGTATAAGATACGCCCCGTCGGTCGCGTATCGATTTTATTTAGCGACCGATGGAAAAATGACGCGGCACCAAGGTATTTTTGCCGGTGACCAGTACTGGAACGGAACGGAACCAAACGGAAATCCGCGAAAGTGCTCGGTTATATTTAGAGCCCAGGACACACGTCCGATTCGGTTTCGTTCCGCAGTGGTTCGTGCCACCCCCGCGTCGTCATTCTTCGTAAATATTCGAATACTTCGCTCCGGAAATAACGGGGAGACCGTCCAGACTCTCTCGGTGATCTATTCTCTGTGCGCACATGTGAACCGGAATTGTCTTGGTCGGATTCTGCGAGCTATGCTCCACATTTCAGACCTGGTACAGGCAGTGGCGGCTCAAGTCGAGTGGAGGCCTCGCGTGGTAAAAAATTTATTAACGAGAAAGGGAATTAATGGAAATATTTCATATCATTATACGTTAAATAAATATCTTGGAAATTCAGGGCCCTATTAGATTCGCCACTGAGTACAAGGTACACACCCCCGAAAATAGTAGTGTAGTCTGTTACACAGGATTTCCTCGCAGGATTATTTTTTCGTACCCCCTCTGCCGCCAAAATCATCATAACAATGTTCATTACACAGAATAATCCCTTAACATTTTTCGAGCAAGATTATTCTACCCCCTCCAGCATAAATTCATCATAACAATATTCATTACACAAGATAAATCCCTCAACGTTTTTTTAGTAGGATTATTTTTCCCTTTCCCTTCCCCAAAATAATCGGAACAATGTTCATTTCATAGAATAAATCCCGCAACTTTTGTTTTGGTGGATCATTTTTTCCTGCGCCGCGTTCTACCCCGAAATAATTTTATAATAATGTTCGTTATACAAGATAAAAGCTTCGGTCTTTTTCATCATAAGATTACTAATCTATATTTTTATTGTCTTATATTAAACAGTAAAACTTTCAACACAGAAGGGTTGACCAACGAAACAACCAATGGTAACAATAATAAAATACTAAAAATAATACAATGGCAATGTCCAAAGATTAACAACATTACACGACGACGACGAAGCACTGATTAAATTCATTTGAAAATGGCGTTGAAATTGGCAGAAACTGTTCGGTACAAACAAACCCCAAAAGCTCCATCAGAGATCAAAGATACACGAAGCAATCTTGGAGTCCGCAGCGCCGATTACCGAAAAAAGGCAGCACAGCATTGAACAAGGGGTCGCCTTCTGTCCTGCATTAGACTCAAAAAGAAAGTAACCGCAGCGGGTAGCCGAGTTCAGCGATTCCGAGGAGTAGCCACTGGGCACAAAGGAAACAACTCGATTGAAAGTTTCCCGGGGCCGGGGTGCAACTGCGAGTACACGTTGCACGGAATCCGAACGTGAAATTCGATCGGAAACTCGGACGGTGTAAGCGGTGTTTAATGGATTGGAAATGGGATATCTTGAACGAGCTGGATGAGAGAAAGAGAGGGGGGAGAGAGAGAGAGACTGTCGCGCGACGGATCTGCGATCAATGCGCTCGAAAACAGGGGATGAAGAGTGAAAAAATGTACGCTTGGTTGTAGCACTTGCGGTTAAACGAAAAGCCGAAAGATGTAGTTGAAAATTAGCAGACTCTTTTATACTAACACTTTTTCATTTAAAAGTCGAATGCTTTTAACAATTTTTCTAAAAAAAATTGTTTAAAAATTCATTAGGTTTCGTTACAATCTGTGAAATAGGGGACGAAGAGCGTTTTCCGTTTAAAATACGGTAGCAGCGCGAGAAAAAATCGCAGAACAATTTTTAAGACGTCATTGTAAAGGGGAAACTTCATTTTACAACGTCACTTTCAAAAGAATACGGAGAAAAATTTTTTAGGCTCCGTAGAATTAAATATATCATAGGTAGGTAGAATGATAGGGGATGTGAAGAGCGTCTTTCGTTTAAAATACAATAGCAGCGCGAGAAAAAATCGCAGATCAATTTTTGAGACGTTATTATAAAAGGGAAGCTTCACTTTACAACCTCACTTTCAAACGAATTCGGAGAAAAATTATCTAAGCTCTGCAGAATCGTTGGAATCCGCAAAATGAAAACTGAAGAGCGAGGAGAAGGTAGAAGAAGAAAAGAAAGCAAGATGGAGGACGCAATAGAGAGAAAGATATACAAAACCGGTTTTGGAGACACAACTTTTCCTTTCTCACGAATGTCCCTTTGTTTCGCATTATCCTGGGCCGTTTCTCTGGCAAGCTGCCAGCCTTGGGAACGTTTTCGGCCGATTGCCGGCCATCGGAAACGTCGGATACGAACAGTGGCACACCGGCTGACCCCGTGATCACTATGATCGTCGGACCCGACGTTCCCCAGGGTAGTTTTTACGAGGAACTGCACCGAGAAGCCGAGAGTCCGGCCAGATAAGAGCGCGCCGGTGATCTATTAACCTTTTTACGGCCGATAGAAAATGTAACTACGACTCGTAAGGGCCGGATAAAAACGGCGGAACGACCCGGCCAAAGTCCCGTTCCCTTCTATTCTTCGAAACGTCGGAAACTCCGGCCAGTTTGTTGCGCTGGAGAACCGATCTTACTGTCGCTTTTACCGAGAAACCCTGTCCGTGGACTTAGCTCGGTTCTCGGACAATGTTCCGGAGTTTACTGTGATTTTCTGCTGATACGTGACACTTCCACTGCGCACGTTTCACTTTTGTCTGCTTCGTAGCTTCCGCTTTATTCGCTAGATTGGGACTTTATTGCCACCGGTTGTTGTTATTTGATTTTTTTTCGGGTGGGGTCGATGCGATGGGATTTTCTGCATTTCGTGATTGATTCTTTGGTGTTTGGGGTAAGGAGGGGCCAAATAAATCGATCGATACTTTCGTCAAGCGCGGTGTGTTCGGATAGTTTGTGAGCATTGTTGAAAAATTACTATAGGGGATGCGAAGAAAGTCTTTCGTTTAAAATACAATAGCAGCGCGAAAAAAAATCGCAGATCAATTTTTGAGACGTCATTGTAAAGGGGAAACTTCATTTTACAACCTCACTTTCAAAAGAATACGGAGAAAAATTTTTTAGGCTCCGTAGAATTAAATATATCATAGGTAGGTAGAATGATAGGGGATGTGAAGAGCGTCTTTCGTTTAAAATACAATAGCGGCGTGAGAAAAAATCGCAGATCAATTTTTGAGATGTCATTGCAAAGAGGAAACTTCACTTTACAACCTCACTTTCAAACGAATGCGGAGAAAAATTTTTTAGGCTCCGTAGAATCAATCGAGATGAACGATCAAATGGGTTACCAATCCCAAATTCGATGGCGATTTGCGCCCCTATGAAGGATGGTTGCCAAAAGAAATTCTGTCTCATATTTTGTCGAATTCTATATTAGATGTAGAAAAATGTGGGGGCCGTTTGGCGAGCATCCCTTGTCTGCATCCCCGTGGGGTATTGCTAGGGGAATTGTTACGGTTAGGCGCTGGCTATGTTCACAGATTTCACTGTCGTGTGTACCACTGCAGAAACAATATATAATTGGTTGCAGTACTCGCAGAGGAATAATAGAATTTAACAATGAATTCGGGAGTAAAATTAATTTCTTATTAATTTTCCTAATAATTATTATGCTCCGCGGAATCGTTCGAATTTGTACAGTTTCGAGAGGGAAATCTTTGTACTAAACGAAGCTTACTTCATAAGCTGATATTGAAACGAATTTGAAAGCAAATGTTTTAATGTTTGCATGATCGTGTGAATCAGCAGAATTGCAAGAGGGAAAGTAGCAATTTCAGTTTCCCAGGGTATTTTACAACAAAGGGTGTAGAAAAATGAAATTTAAGAGTGCGGAAGTAGAGACTGCACTCTCTTAAATGAAATGAAGTTTCCCTTGATAAGCTCACGTTGCAACGAATTCGAAAAAGAATTGTTGCAAGCCCCGTACGATCGGTTGCCTCTGCAAAATTTCAAGCGAGAAAAATTACTTCTGTTTCGCAACCTGGCAGGCTGTTTCAGGAAGCATGTTCCAAGGGTGCAAAAGTAGAATCTTCGAACTTTAATGCAAGCTTAGGTAGAGCCTACTAAGACGTTCCAGTAAGAAGTTACAGGATTTCTACTGTTTTCTACAGCTCGAATAGGGGATGATTTGATTCCACGTCTCGGACACTTGACAAAATACTTTCGATCGGTAATGTATGCGCGCCACGTGTGTCGCAGATGCGTGAGCCCCTATTTAATAGGTGACAAGCGTGATCGGGCACGTATCGCCCAAAGGGGGTGCCAATATTCTGATTGGTGGGACCCGCATCCCTTCCGGAGACGGTCTCCCCCAGAGGAAGAATTTCTTTGCACAGTCACCACCCCTGAATTCACGAGCTCCCGTTACAGTTAATAGTGAACCACTGTATCAGATTTCCACGTTCCCTTGACTTTCCTTCTTCGCCCAAAATGAGCCGGAAATGGTAGTACAAACGGTGCAGGGGATGATTCTGCATATATCATAATATCTCAGACACCAAAAGCGACTCCCCTATATTAGAAAAGGAAAAAGTTGTTCATCTGCGGATTTTCGTGTAAAGTGAAAACGATATTGAAGAATACTTGGTAATTATATAGAAAAGGTCTGTTTTGTCCTCTTGCAATACAGCGGGGTTGCTTTTAGTTTTTCAGGTATTTAAGTTAAGCTTAAATATGCTTTAAGCTGTCGAGTGAAAAATTCGTGTGAAATCAGGCATGTTCGCTCAGTAGGCTGACCGAACCACTGACCGAACCACTGAAAGCAGTCGAATATCGACTCCTTCGAGAAGAATGCTACGCGACGGCAGATTCGACGAGAAACGCAGTCGGTTGAAGGGACGCGGGTCAGCGAGGACATTTGCGGAAAGGAGAAGCGGAAAAACGCGTTTCAGGAATCGCGTTTAAACGGAATCTCCGGGCTGGAACGATTAAGAGATTCCGTCGCCGCGGCGGGATATAACCGTTCGTTAATTAGAACGTAACGGGACGCGGACTGCATGGAACAGCGAGGGGGAACATTGTGTTCTCGAGACACACTTTACCGCGCTTTGTCTCAAGTTATTCGAGCCTTTGTGCAGCCCGGGGAAGCGACACTTGCCGGGAAAGCGGCTGTCTTCCGAGTAATTGTCTCGGTAACGAGTAGTGGCCCTATCGAGGCGTCGCGTCCGTCTTTCATTCGCGAATCTGTCGACACGTCTGCCGCACGCGTCGATTCGCGGTTTTGCTCCGAGCCCTCTGGGGCAAGCCAAGCGCCAAAGCGCGTTCCGCGAGCCGGCAGAATTTTCGGAGCATACGCATTCCCTCGTCCACTTTTTAATCGAATACCTTTATTCTTTTATTTGAAATCTTTGATGTAAGATTCACAGGTACTTTGGGGGATTATCGATTAGGTAAAACTTTTAAACTTGCGTTTAGGGGAGGCAGCTCCGATGGCCTTGACCTTGAGATATGTTGTCACGGACAACCTTATGAACAACTTTTGTCTAAAAACTATTGAAAATACTGTATATTTAATTAGAATAATCCCAAAGCACAGATTAAAATATTATTTAATTACGCACGCATAGACTGCGGACACTTTATGCAAAATAAAAATGTTCTTCAACGATTTTCGGCAGCAGAAGTTAAATCAAATTTTGTTTCATCCCTTAGTAGATTGTTTCCATTTAATACATCATAACAATATTCTTAAATTTCTCTAATCTTTTATTATTTTTTATGTTACCACAAAAATAGACGGCCGAAAGTTGCTCACCGTTAATGTTCATTTATTTTTGTTAATTTATCAACAGTACTGTTGTACACATTTTCTTTATTTAATACCACTCTTACACGTTAAATGGCTGCCTGCGATAAATCAGTGTTACCATTGTCATGTTTCCACACTCTCTTCTGTTTTTCTTCGCGGGAACAGCAACAAATTTCACGTAATAATCGAGCTTTTCCAACAGGCTTCTCGATCTTTTTCCAGCGTGAAGATCAAGCAAGATCTTCATAACACCTAGCAGACCGAACCGATTACATGGCGTCTCCGTAATTTATGTGGCTGCAGCCTCGAGGGTGGTTTGTGCCCTTTTTATTCCACAAAACGGAGACACGAGATTCCTCTCGAGATGCTTTAGCTGCTGCGACACGTTCTCGAGTAGTCTGACTGTCGCTCGCAATAAACTGCCACACGTTTTTGTCAAAATTAGGAGCAGCTAGTCGTATAACATGGATTTAGGAGAGCGTATTGCACCAAATTGCGGACGTTTATACAAATTACCTTTCTCTGTCTCTTGTATTATAATATACAAAAATGTTGGCGTGCAACGATTGCCACTTCTTGAAATTGAAGGGTTGAGGGACGGTTCACAGTCCTTAGGTATAAGCGACCCTTGCAGTAAGGAAAAAGCGAGTCACATTTTCTAAAGAAACCATTCTTGCTGTGTTTTAGTCATAAAGTTACACGCATTCGACCATTTACATTTTTTAACATTGTTTACACGGTATTGTAAGAATCCACCATTTTATATTTAACAAAGTCCATCAAAAATAATTTTAAAATTCCAAAAATAATTTTAATATTTCTAAAAGAAGAAATTTCATTTCCTCCGGTAATTCTAGTGTTTAGACCACTTTTCTTTCGCATAATCACTGTTGTTTCAATCACATCAATGGGATCGGTAGAACTGCGGATCGTTAAAATTTATTTCCTTCATCGATTCTTTCATTGGATTTTTCATTCGATGTTCACTGAAACATCATCTGTAGTTTTGTTGTTTGAAAGAGACAACGATACGACGAACAATATAAATACAGACTAGAGTTTCCTCTTTACAGAATAAATACGATATTACACCCAGCATCGAAGTTTTACAAGCACTTTCCACGGTGAAAAGCGCGATTATCCGCGGGCAGGGAAATGCCGGTGTGGGAAGTCACGCGCACGCGACAGCGGCCGTTAAAAAGCGAGTACCGCGGGGTGGGTAGAAGGGGTGCGGGGCGAGAACGCATCGGGGAAAAATGGCGCGAGAAAACACGCGTTAACGCGAGTGAAAACCGACCGCGTTTGATTTTATTCGAACCGGTGGTTGAACCGAGAACGCGAAACACGCATGTACATACACGTGGTACATGTGTATACAGACAGTAAACGCGTCCGCTTATTAAACTTCCGTATTACGCTGTAAATACGAGCCGCAATGAATTTCACCGGGCGACAAAGAGACTCGAGAATCTCCGATATCCTGACCCGCGGCTGAAAATGAAAAGTTCCGCGCTGCTCGCTCGCTCGGTCACCTGTTAACAGGCCAAGACGAGTTAATTCGTCGGTTCACTTCGTTCCTTCATGATTTCCCATTTATCCACTGGCTGGCTGTCCCGCCATTATCGCGGCGGAATTTTTGCGGCGACGCACCTTGCTGTACCCTTTTGACATCGTTTTTCCCATAACGAACCTTTGTGCTGTCGAAAATTGTATTTCACAAAGGTTTCGTTTCATTCTTTCCCTATTTACTCCATCAATTATTACATTATAAATTTATATATAATTTTATATAATGAATTTATATATAATTTTATATAATAAATTTATATATTAATAAATATATAATAAATTTAATTTGTGCCAGAAAATTTCTTAATTTATCATCTTGATTTATTATTTAAAAAAATTTTTTTTTTTTAGGTATCTTTCTCGCGTGTAAAATAGAGCTTCAACCCGTTTATAATAAATAATAAATAATTGATGCCACTTTCTTCATTAATTTCTCGTTCATTCGATTTCTTTGAATAACGACAGAGTTTGTCCAATTATTTATAAATTGCTTTCAAACAATTTACAGTAAATTCTCGGGTGTCGATGTAACGCAAAGAGTTCCTGTCAAACAGTGAACATTATTTGCATGAATA
The DNA here is from genome assembly GCA_028455595.1 of Lasioglossum vierecki. NCBI lineage: Eukaryota > Metazoa > Arthropoda > Insecta > Hymenoptera > Halictidae > Lasioglossum > Lasioglossum vierecki. Next base: position 1,863,628 of record CM052343.1, read on the forward strand.
AAAATTCATCAACCCCGGAACATTGGCGAGCTACAACGTTCGCGATCCCACATATAAAACAAAAAAAAAATCAAGGATCTTCGAGCAGAGATCAGATGCCAATAAAAAATCGATCAGCCGCGACGCGAATTATACGACGATGATGGTCTGCTGTTATCGACGTTAAACGGTCGGACGTGGTTTCCGGTGAAATTTTTATCGGCTGATATCATTTATCTTCGTTAACCGCGTCGCTATTCATTATCTGGCCGCGTTCGCCTGCGTTTTCGACGATGCGAAGCGTGGAGCAGAGCAGAATGCGTCGACGCGTCGAAAAGTAGTCGTTAATGTACCGACGAACGACCGCGCCGGGGAATATTCGCCCGGAAAATCCCCGTCCCGGCCGCTTTCATTTTCTGGAGCGAAACTAATTGGACCATGGTTCACGGCGGCCAACGATATCGAAAACTTTGATGTTTGAACTGCGGCGGGACCGAACCGTCCCGTTAACGAAATCCGTGTCGCTCTGCGGGCCGCCATCGCGCCGATCCGAGCGCAAATAAATCGATCGTCTTCTCGACGGAGGAATTCGCGATTTGGAACGCTACTTTCGGTTCAAATGAATTTGCACATCCCTCCTCGTTGGGGGTGCCGACAATTTTCCAGCGAGCGCACCAATGTCCTAGAAGCGTTTTACAGATTTTCCGAGGAAACTTCGGAACAAGGAGCGTACAGTCTTTGGAAGTTTCACGATGTACTGAATTTAATCGTTTATTTCGTTTTTCGGGGAACTTTCGGACAACTTTATGGAGCTCTGTGAAGCAGTTGAAATGTCTCTGGTTCTGTGCGAAGCTCTAAGAACTAGTCTTAAGCTGCTTGATGCTCTCTGAACATATCTGAAGCTTTGCAGAAGTCTCAGAATCTGACTGAAGCTCTGCGAAGTAGTATCAAGTTGTCTGATGCTCTCTTAACATCTCTAAACATTTCTGAACATGTCTGAACATGTCTGATACCTGACTGAAGCTCGGCGAAGCTTTGCAAAGTAGTATCAAGTTGTCTGATGCTCTCTGAACATCTCTGAACATGTCTGAGAATCTGACTGAAGCTCGGCGAAGCTCTGCAAAGTAGTATCAAGTTGTCTGATGCTCTCTGAACATCTCTGAAGCTTTGCAAAGCTCTGTAAATCTTTGCAGAAGTCTGAAAATCTGACTGAAGCTCTCTGTGAAGCTTGGCGAAGCTCTGCAAAGCCTTCTAAATCTCTGTTAGTCATTGTGAAGCTCTATGAAGCCCCATGAAGCTGTCTGAAGCTCAGAAAAACTGTCTGAAGCGCTTTCGTTTGTATCCAGAGGCCAGACGATTGTTATGAACGTTCGAGCGTTCCTCCGGGGCTCGAATTCTCGCGAGGACGCGCACGTTGACGAAATTTCCTCTCGTGCGTGCATGATCGATGAGATGGTTTACGGTTGATGTTTCATGGGAAGCGAACGATTTTGATTCCCCGTGAATTTGTGGGGAACGGATATTACCCTGAGCAGGGAGTAAACGAGGACAGGAAATGTGGGTGGGACCCCGGGAGGTGTGCAAAGAATACAAGACACTCTCTCTCTCTATCTTTCTCGCTGCGCGCAAATAATGTTGCCGCAGTTACTCGAATATTTATCGTCCCCGGTTGTTCGTGCCTCGCGAACGATACTTGGCTGGTCGAAGGTTTAATAAGACAATAAATAAGAAGATGAAGCACCATGGCACGCATAGGCGAGCTGCGCTGAATAAGCGCTGTTATTAACCCTTTCTGCTCGAATGGCGTCTTCACGGCGCCGGTTCGAGTCTGTGTGCTCTCAGAATCGTATTCAGACCAGAGCGAAACGAATATTTTACATATATTTCTGCTTTTTGTTTATCAGAACATTTTTTTACTTGGATCTAGTCATCTGATATCGGGCAAATTTTAACTGATGATTAAAAGAACGTTCAAAGACGAAGGATTCGATCATATCTAGCAGATAGGGTTAGAAGCCCGTGGCGAAGGGGGTGAACAAGAAAAATCTGGGCTACAAACTAAGAACTCGTAAAATCGTGTCAATCTTCCATACTTTCGATCATCGTTTCACGCCGCCAGCGATCACCGTACTAAAAAGAAAACTCGAAGGACGAAGGACTCGATCGCAACTAGAAAGCAGGATTAGTAGATCATCGGATGGGGGTGAGAGGAATTTGGTGAACGCGCTACAAACCGAAAAAAAAGATCGTAAAACCGCAACAATCTTCCACAGGTTCGATCACCATTTTCGCCCACGAGCGATCACTGTACTAAAAATCCCCGAAGGCCAAAGGGTTCGATCGCGGCTGGAGGGCAGGATTAGGAGATCGCGAGGGGGTGGTGAAGAAGATCGCGAAACGAGGGAGGAAGAAGCGGTTCCGCGACTAGGCTGGCGAAGTAAGGCGTGCAGCAGGGGTGCTCCGGAGGCTGGATTCAGGAGGACTAGGATTTGGGGTAGTGCCGTTAGGGGGGCGGGGGTTGGAACGGATATGGGCCAGGTAACCGGGTCACCGTGACCGAGGGCATTGCTTTTGCAACCGCGAACCACCGCCACCACCGGCAGCGCCACCCCTGCCTCCCTCCAGGCTCTCTCCACCCCCGCGAGAACTCCCCTGACTCTCCTCACTCTCTTCCCATTCTATACAACCCCACCAGCCTGAATACTCTCCTCCATCGGCACTCCGCCACTCGATACGACGCGCGAACAACAGTTCCACCTCCCCGAGCTTCCAATAGGCATCCACTACTTTGTTCCTCGGTGTTCCGTCGACGCGTCATTCTCTTTTCATCCACTACCCTCTCTCTCCCTCTCCTTTTTTTCGCTTTTCTACGCTCTTCTTTTCATTCGCCTCGCGCGAGTACTTTCCGTTGCTCTTTCCACCTCGACGACGAGCTGTACTTCCCTTGATTCCCATCCCTGAATCGGCCACGATGCGAGCACCTCGTACAGAGGTATAGGGGTGGTTTCGGGAGGATAACGTTAGTCCAGGAATTCAAAACTGTCGGAAACTGGACGGTCCTTGAATATGACTTAACGAAGCCATTCGAGGAACCGGGTTCTCCACCGTGGCTAGATGCTCCGATTTTTCACGCTGAGGGGATGGTTCGGTAAATTGTTGTTTCAGGGGAGGGACTAGACAGTTCGATAGTCGTGATTTTTAGAGTTTCGACCTCGTTTGAACTTGTATGTGTCACTCGGGAAAATGTTTGGGAATTGAAAATTAAAAAATAAATGTGCTGGCGTGTTGTATTATTTAAATGATTCAATTTGTTGTTTGTACATGACGTTATACTCTTTCACAGAAAATCAAAAATCTTTAATTAGACACTCACCAAGTTGTACTATAAATTTTTTAAATGTTTTTCATTTGAATATTTCCACCCTTATTAGATTCTTTTTTACATCCAGTCGAAATTGCATTGATTTGAATGTTTAGAAATGGGAATTTGATAATGTTGAAATTGTTTCGAATTACGCTGTGGTACAGTTCGGTATGCGCTATTTGAAACGCTGTGTGCCACGGCTCTACCCTCGGGAACGCTGCTCTCGAATGGAACGGTCCACTTGACCGCGTCTACCACCCCCGCCACGAAAAGTAGTCGATCGAGGGGACTAAGTGTCCGTGAAAGGTAATAGAATTCGCCTGGCAAAATATTCATTTCGGAGTGAACGCCTCTATTTATTTGGGAAATACTTGCCGTCTCATTTGGTGCGGTGTTTCATTGGTTTCTGGGGGATGGAAACATTTTCGGAGACCCTACACCACTGTCCCGGTTACGTAGAGTATTTTCTCTGATAGCCATCACGTACATTGTTTATACGGTCTTCTTGTTGCAGTGTTCTTCATTGAGCCTTCTTTTGCTATCTGTTTTCTTCAATTTATTGTACGAATACCAATACCGAATTTACAAGTTTTAATATCTATCGCTCTTGCATGGTTCTTTTTATAATCTTCGAATTCTCCATTACGGACATATAATATAATAATAAATATTATATAATGATGAAAGATGAAATGGTGGAAGTTGTTTTGTGGCTAACCTCTAGACTTGAGAATCTCAGATTAGAAATGTCCCCAGTTGGCGATGCCTGGGTCCACATTGACCCCCATTTGACTTCTCCAGTTCAGTGTACACTTTGCAGTGATTTCTGTCTATACAAAAATTTCTATTACAAAAATTGTTGTTGATGAGGTAACAAATTAAATAGTAGAGTTAATCCACGTGCCATTTAATACTGTGTTGCCCAATGTGGTTCGCAAGTAACTTTAGCAAAGAGTTAAAAACGACGATAAAAAAATAAATAAATAGTATATCGATGAGAATGAAAACGGGGAAAAATCGAAATGTTCAGACCGCGTTCCGATGCGGTTCTCTATTTTTACCGCGAATGCAAATAGTTCCCCCAGTGATCGCGTTAACAATTTTGGTTGAGCAATTTCCGCGAGGGGTGGTGGATAGCGTATGCGTGAATAGGCAAGGGCTGGCGAAAAAAAAGAGAAAAGAAGAAGCCTGGGGAGAAAGCGGAACCGGAGAACGTGCTCGCTCGCGATCTCTCGAGTAAAGAGCTCGCGAGGGAAGCGAGTATTAATAAGAACCACCTACTCGTTTCCGCGCGGTATTGTGCAAACCGCGTTCTTTTCTCCTGCTAATGCGCGCACGTGCGTCTCCCTTTCTCTCTCTCTCTCTCTCTATCCTCCCCTTTTTCCCTTTCTCCCTTTTACCCTCCCTTTTACCCTCCTTCTTGTCTCTGTCTCTCACCCCCCTCTCTCTTTCTCCCTTTCACCTTTTCCTCTCTCTGTCCCAGTCTCGACAAACGTGTCGAGACACACACCGATCGTTCCGAAACGAATAGACGTAGAAAGAGAGTGGTTCGGACATTAATGGGCGCCGCTGTTCTCTTTCGCAATTAACGATCGTTCCTCGTTGACCCGTATTTTGGTAACACGACTCCGCCTCTATTTTCGTTAGAGCAATTTTCGATGAATATCGAATTCCGCACGCGTACAGAATCTCTCCCCGACACGAGTGCGTCGATCGCTTCTGCCCACGTGCTCCAGGACGTTACTCGGTCGATTGATCAACCCTTTGCACACCTCCAGGGCCGAGTTAAGGATTCCAGAGGCCCTCAACACCCCTCCCGATCCTCTGCATCAACGTAGCTCTATGTGCGCCTGAGGTCCTCGAGAATTGAAATGTAAATTGACGAATGAGAATCGAAATGGCTATTTGCACAATAGTTACGTATATGTAATAGAATTTTTTCTTTTTTAGTCGAAGCAATTTATTTATTAATACGAGAACTGATTTTCCTAAATATTTAAAATTTAATATTTAATATATTTCTCAACAAGGCTTTATCACCCCTGTGACCATAACCGAGTTTTTAAATCTTCTAAACTACCCTTACAAGTTTCCTAAATTTAAAATATTTAATGAATAAAGTCTGTATGTATTTCATTTAATTCTGATATCTTTGGTGATATTAGCGATGCGATCAAATTTGCAACTGATATCGGCAATCAACGAAGGTAATCTGGTATAATGATCTCCAAAATGAAGATTTAGTTACCGATACTTTTAACCATTACCGCCGCATCAATTCCCAATGCGGCTTTTCATTCGTTCAAGCCTGTAGAAATTGTTACCGTTTTGTTCTCTTCACGTTCATCATGGTAGAAATATTGATGCAGTTCGCTTTATCCATGATTTACTTTTCCATTATTCTCTTTATACCTATTTCGCTGTAATCTTTTTATACTTCCGAGCGATTGTTTGCTTTCCTTATTGAACAACCTTTTATCCAATTAACAATCGTGGAATTTATATGGGCTTGTACAGCGGTTTGAACCATTCGTGTAATTTGAACAGTATCAAATGGTTACAGCATTGTTAATTCCACTAGATCCCTATATAAATTGTAAATGAGATTGCCGCGCCTGTATCTGCATCGTTACTAACAGTATTAATTTAGTCTAGTCACGTATCTTGAATAAAAAAAGAAATATCTCGTAATATTGTTACTTTTTTTCCACAGCGCTTTTGATCGTTCTCTCACGAACATTTTTGCCAGTCACGGGTAGCTTCACGTTTCAAAAAAAAGTAAAATTCCATGGGGACGCGCCCGTAACATTCGAAACGAATTTTTCAAAAAATTTCTCACAACTGCAGCATAAAAGAACTATAAGAGAACACTAACCTTCAATTAATGCTTCGTACTGTTATTTACGTAGCGTTGGCTACATTTTCACGTTTCTAAACTACCCTTATCTGTTCCCGAAATATTTAAAATTCAATATAATCCTCATAAAGGTGTTTCCACCCCTAGGACCATTTCTGAACGAGAAAAAAAGATTCTTTGTGAAACTTGCTGCCTTTTGGTATCTCCTAACCACTTTTTTAAATCTTCTAAACTACCCTTACAACTTCCCTAACCATTTAAAATTCAATCTAATCTTCAAGATGGTGTCACCACCCCTAGGACCATTCCCGAACGAGAAAAAATTATTCTCCTGTGACCAACGTCGTCCATGCTACATTTTCACAAGGTTTCAAACTTGTTTCGCTTTCGGCGTCGACTAACCACGTTTCTAAGCCAGAACCAATGGTCTGTTCCCGACAGTGTGTCGCACCGCGATACAAAGACGCCGCCTCGGAATCCGAGAAATTAGTCTCGTGTACGTGCCAATTTCACCGGTGGGAATTTTCAAATGGTGCTCACGGAACCGGAAACCGCAGCCTCTCTCGGTCCCGGCGCGCTTCTCGTTTACGTCGCGCTCCAGTCATAAACGCGCTTTCGAGGCCAGCAGTGCCATACTTGGCGCGCGCGCTAGATTAATTACCTGCGACTGGGGAGGAATGGGAATAAGGAGAGAGAGAGAAAGAGAGACTGTGTGACCGTGGGAGAGAGAGAAAGAGAGTGCAAGGGTGGCGGCTCTGAGGGCAGAGTTCGCGTGCAGTTTTGCCTGCAACGTCCGCGGTGAACCGAAACTTTTAGGCCGGCTGCAGGCGAGCGAGTTTTCTCGTTGCATCTCGACGGCACTGCCAATTAAACCGGGAAACGCAGAACGCCGCATGTGCAAATTACCTGACGCATTATGCGAACGTTTAACACTCGGCTAATGCCGTTCGTTTAGCGTCGGCATTCACCCACTGTCGATCAATTTTTATTAATAAATCTGCGTTTAGATAGAGGTTTTTTAAAAATATATTTAGGGAAAATCGCGAACCCCTGGCTAACTGCTGGTAAATATTAAATATTAATTGTAGTAATTTTTATTAATAAATCCATTAATAATGTATAAAACAGTGCATAAAATATAATTAGATTTCTGATCAAAATGAACTTAATCGTTGCTAATAACCATGGTTGATGCGACATAAAATAAATAATTAAGAAAAAATGAACTAAACAATGTATAAAACAGTGACAAAAAAACAAAATCATTTTGAAACACTCTCGCAGTAATTACATGTACAAGCTATAAAGAACGAATTAAATTTCTATTCTACCGGGGGTGATAATTGTTCTCGATACACGGGCGCACATAATAATTTGCAACACACACAACAAATCTCATCTGCACGGGAGAACTTCCTTGTTTTATTAACAATCAAACCGTGGATCTTTATGCAATCATTCCTCCCGAAACATTACATTTCATTACAGAATATAAAACAACGTTCCTACATATTAACTTTGATCGGTCCCGCGGTATTGAATTTAAACGTGCTTCGCAATTTCATATTTTGTAGATTACACAAAGGGGATTGATCTGAAAAACGGACAGCCCGATAATAATTTACCCGAATAAATATACACAAAAAGGAAGTTTCCAGTGAAATCGAACACCATGATTTCGATGGTTAAATCCAACGAAAGAAAAAGAAAACGATGATATACTGTTGATTAATTTAATGGCGAACGACGCATTACGAGCAATTGAGGCTGACGAGTTCGGTATAATTCATTTAGTTAAGAAACGGGCTAGGAGAAAAAATTCTCCTCTTCGGGCGGAGAGGGAGGCTTGAAGTATCTTAGTCGAATGAAGTGATTCAAAGGCGACGGCGCAATTTATCCAGCCTCGTCCACCTTTGGTACTGCTTTCGTCCTACTTGCCTCTTCTCTTCGAATTACAAGCTAATCGGCTCCACGAGTGGCTCCGCCGCTCTCTGAATTCCGCTAAATGATACAAATGATGCGTGAGACGCGATAAAAGCGCAGCCAGCACTCGTTGCGAAATTAAAGCGACCCACTAGAACTTGCTCTGCAAAAACTGGATGCAGAATCGACTCTTATACCAATTCCCGAGCACCTTTAACCATACTGAATTTGCCTGACAATTTTTTTTTGTACATTATTGTTGTCGGAAAATAAATTGTACTAATATATGTAGAATGGTTAGTATTCTTAGCGAAAGGTTTGATCAAGCAGTTTGTTTTAACAAACGATTAAATGTACAAATTTTTTTTGTTCATTATTATTATCAACAAATAAATTGATTTTAAAAACATTCTCTAATAACAATATTTATTAAATTGTACTCTCTTGCACGATTATAAATTTAATATATTTTTTCGACATAAAAATGAGTGACAATTTTATATCGACGTACATCGAGTCTCTAATTAATAACTGACACTTTAAGTTACCATTTTATTCCGGCACACGCACAGGATCTGTGAACTTTAAACCCTTTGACAGAATTTAATCCCAACGTCCAACTATAGAAAAGTTCTTCTACTGTGCCAGCGATTCCTAACGAGTTTAAAGCATTATCAAATGGTTTTTTTCAATATTTTTTAAAATCTCGCAAGAGATCGAATTAATTTGCTCAACCTGGCACTATTAAACGCGTCTTCCCTTTGAAATATTGTTTAATACGTAACAGGGGATGAAATTAATTTTCTTCAGCCAACACTATTAAATGCGTCTGCTTCTTCAAATATTTGAAAAATTGTAGCGCGCGATCGAATTGATCTTCTCGAGCAGTTACGAGGAGCTTAGTGTCCTAGCATTTTTTCGCAGGCCGTTGGCAGTGTGCCTAAAGTGTGCATTGAATACGACGATCTTGTTTGTACCCTCCACCTCGGTCATTATCTTCGCCAATTTAGGGGATGAGCGGCCAAGTTTTCAGTAAAATTGCATGTTTAATCCTCATGAGAATATTCATAATTGTCCACACTCTTCAAACATAAAAAACATTTGAAAAACAAATTAGACAGTAAACTGTACTTCAACCCCTTGCATTCTGATCAGATTTTAATAAAAATGTATATCAATAATATCCTCTAACCTAAATAAATTTCTATTTTGATTTTGTTAATGAACAAATATTGAAGAACATATAGGCATAGAATAAATACAAGATTTCTCTTTTTTAGGAAATTACCATTATAATTATAGCAAATTACCATTATAAATTTCCATTAGGAATTTCACTGGACATTATATGGCAAGGGGTTGGACGTTAATAATTAGTTTATTGTCCGAGGAGCATACACAAAGTCGTCAGAAAACATCAGAACTTTCGCAACGATCTAACAATTAGGGGAGGGCTGCGCACCCCCTCGGATATATTCCAGGGTGCAATTCGACCGTAGAAAACGTTCACAGCTGTAACTCGGCAACGAGCAAAGTAGTCTAACTTACTAACCCCGTTACGATCTTGGCTGATGAGACTTTGGGGGTAGCGTTGTCCTCGAGTCTCGGACTGGCGACAGCTTAGGGTTGTCCCCACCCTACGTAGGAAACTGCGCGATGCTGAAGACGCAGAGCCATGACAGGCTGGTATCTTCGTCGTCAAGGAAGTATTACACGGTTTGTCAGTGTTTGCGCGTGTACGTGTATGCGCCAGTGACAACGCATGATGAGACGAGGTAGCACAGTGTGTTGGTAGGGGTAGCAGCAGGAGCCGTATAGCTGGCCAGCAACGTTGCTTTAGGGTGAAAGCCTCGCCCTATTCCCGAAGAAATATCTCCTCGTGTGTGTCAAATGCCACGCTGATAATTATCTTTGATGCCAGCTGCACCGTTTTCCAGATATTTCTTCTCAAAGGACACCTGAACCCTCCATGGACGACCCTCCACTATCTCTTTGATTATTTTCTACGATCACGGCCGCAATTTTTATTGTAGTTTTCGTCCTTCGGCGTACACAATCTCTAAAAATATTTATTCTTTAGATTCGATTATTCACTAGACTGTCAATGCAATTTTTCTTTTTCATCCCTTGGTGCATACAATCTCTAAAAATATTTATTGCATCTAATAACCATATTCTGCTTTGCAAATTTTATATTCTGTTTTGTATATGTTGAAATAAATCTCATACGAGATTTTATAATTAAAAAAATAGCTCCTACTGTAAAGGTTTAAAGAAGGAAACATTGTAGATTTTCATTCGTCCTTTACAATTGGCTTAGGCAACTTATGCCTCGCCCTAAAGAATCTCTGGATATTTTGCTGCAGAAACTACACATGCAATCTGCATACAGAGTGGCGAACAATTCGTTGAAATAAATGGCGAACGGATTCCCGAGTTGCCAAGAATAAAATGACTTGGAGCAGCAAAGCGAACGTTTCGCCGACCGTCAGGAATGACCATCGGAATTCCTCATGCTCGGTTAAACGACACGGCGATGCTCTCTCTAACGTGGATAGGCTTTCGTAGATCGGTTTTCCATTCGGCAGTGCGAGGGTCGACGGTTAAAAACCGCCGAGACTTGTGCAGCAAACACTCGTCGCCGAATTAAACGTATCGCGAGAACTCGCGAGAACTCGCGAGTGCGAGGTTGCGCGGGCGTTACAAAAGAATCGCTCGCGCAAAGAGCATTGCTAATTTTCGAGGCTGCCTCCCCGTCGTCGTCTTTGATCTCGACGACCCGACTCGGACAAAGGATTATTCAGGCGCATATTCTGAAAGAGGGATAAATTAATGTCACGAATCCGGAGCGAACAATGACGGGCCGAATTACGAGCGGTTGCATGGACGCGGGTGCTCCCCCCTCTCTCTCTCTCTCTCTCCATTTTTTTTCTTTCCGTGTATGTGTGTATACAGGGTAGGCCAATAACTTTAAATATTATTTCTAATAATATGGAAATATGATACATACCTTCATTGTGAATGTAACAGTTAACGCGATATTATCGAAAGAATTTTCAAAAGAGATTTGCAAAAAGAATTTGCTAAAGCTAGGTTACTTTTTCTTTTTTTTTTATTTCTTGCATATTTAAAAAGAAATATTTGTTACTTAGTATGAAATAAATATTGTATGTATATTTGAATATTAAAAAAAGATTGAATCTCTTTTTAATAGTATATAAATGTGTATTCAACAGTCTTAAACTTGTTATAAAATATATATTTTTTAGAGTATTAAATATTTACAGTATTTCAACGTGTACCAAGGGTGGCACACGTGTCACGAAACATTTTAAATAATTCCAAAGGAGAAACATTTACGTCACAATATTTTCACCTCCATACCTTCCATAAAGGTAGCAGAAAGTTCAAAAGAAATTCTTGTTAGGAAACGTCGTCGCCTTAGAAAGAAAACTGTGTTGCAAATAGTGGTATGTTCAAGCTGGTGAAAATTATTGGTCCCACCCTGTATGCGCACAGCCGCGCGTCGACTAAACGCGAAAAACACGGCGGCACCGATGCACAACGAGTCGAGCAGAGAGAGAGAGAGAGAGAGAGAGGAAGAAAGTGGAGCGAGAAGAAAAGAATTTCGAAGCCGATACGCATTAGTCCCGGTGAAAAGAAATTAACGCGGTCCATCACCGGGATGAAACGCGGCTCGTCGCCGAGCGGAAACGGGCCGACTGCTCCGCCTGGAGAATCTTGTTATTGTCATTCGCGCGACGCTGTGCTAGAAAAACCGAAAACATTAACGAGCATCGAATTTTCGGCCCTGAAGGATGAAAGAGTTCTGCAACGTTTGACTCGCGGCCGACAGACGATTCTGACGAGTGTTCCGGATATGGAAGTGCTTGTATTCTTGTTTAAACGGTTCTTCAATTTCTCAGAAACATACATATGTTTCAGAAACATACATATGAAACATACATATATTCGTACATATGCAGTTTCACTGCTCGACTGTTCGAAATAAACGATTAATTAATTATTTAGTTATATAGTTCGAAATAAAGATTAGCAAAAGACACACATGTATCTGACCTTCTGGATCCAAAATGATTCCTGAACCCTTGAATTCTCCCCTCGCAAGCTTCCTAAAATCCCGATCAAATTTTCTGCCAAAATTCGCAGCCGCTGGTCCCATCGAAAACCCATTGGCGTCGGTAGCAAGGGGTTGTCGATCCTGGGGTGGCAGGGGGTTAACGACGAGTGCCGAGACTCGAGAATTACAGGAGGAAATCGGGAAATGACGTATCGTTTGAGAGCAGCCCGGCTCTCCATTATAGCGATCCAAGAGTAAAAGAATGGAGGGGTTGGAGGACCAGTAGGAGGAGTACGATGGGGAGGTTGCACGAGGAGGAGGAGGAGGAGGAGTAAGGGCAAAATAGGGGTTGAGGGGAGCTGGAAGAAGGATCGCGGGGACGCGTGCACTGGTTTGTGGAACGGGCCACGCGGGGGTTGAAGGGGTTCGAAGGGGGTTGCAAGGGGGTGGGAAACCCGGGGGTTGGACCGAGGAGGCTGTGAGGGGGGTGGCGAGAGGGTGCCGCATCTGCCTAGCTCGAACGCGGATACTCGGTGGAGGCTGGAGAGAATTGGGTCAGCCAACTTGGAGTGTACTTCAGGTGTAGCTACCTATCTACCTATCTGCCAACCTACTACCAGCCGCCCACCCTTTCTCGCGTCCTTACCAAAGAATCCGTTCCCTTTCTTTCCTCGTTAGCTGCTCGGCCATCCCTCTCCTTCTCTCTCTCTCTCTTTCTCTCTTTCTATATATCTCTGCTTTCCTGCCTGAACGGCGTGCAACATCGGCCCGGATCAGGGGACGAAAGGGGCCAGAGGATCCATCGAACCGAAACTTTTTCACGGCTCGATTCGTGCTCTATCTTCGAACTTGTACCCCTAGCCAAGCGGGGGCGGACGAGCCGTGCCTCGCGAGACCGAAATGGGGCGGCGGTAATCGATACCCAAGCAACACTAACAGGTAAAATTCAATGTCGCGCCGGTGGATGCGTCCGTTTTTCACCTGGCTGTTGGAGGAGTCAAGTCGATAGCAGTTGTTCGAGAGAGGCCGGTATTATTTTTATGGGGGTAACATTCCTTCATTAGAGTCATCAAACTTGCCAGGTTCTCGTCTGGAAATCAATGATAAGGATTTTTATTTGTTTTGTAAGGATGATGTTTAATTAATCAAAATAACTATATATAAAATAGATAGAACTATATATGAAATAAATATATATATATAAAATATATAATATAAAATGTTATTAGATATTATTTCTTGGTTCTTCGCAAAAATATTACAATTTGTCCTAAAATGTTGTTTATTATAAAGCATAACTATAATTGCTTCATTAAAGCTAGCAAATGGTGTAACGCTAAATATCCGGAATAAATTTTATACGAGGTAGAACTTCAACAAGTACCTTCGCGCCAAGGTCTCCAATAAATTACCCGTCTACAAAGTCGCAGCCAGAGATGGCTCAAGACTTCCACGAAAGAACAGTGCGATCGCTCCGGAAGTGACTTAAAAATCATAAAACTTGCTTAAAACTTGGACGAGTCAAGAGTCTGGAACTCTTAACTCGGCAGTAACGACATTATATTATTGAACGTGAAAATGTTCGGTGAAATTTGCACTTTGTACCCTCTTAAACTTGAAACTATTTTGTCTCCATTTCGTCGCGACGACGCTGCCAGCAACGAAAATTCAATGTCACCCGCGAACACGCTCGTAAAATTATGTTCGTCCCTCTCCCTCCGTCTTTATTTCTACAGAGTTACTCGGAAGCTTTGCCAGTAAAACAGAGCTCCCAATTTTATCTGCCGTCGTCCGAAGACGCGCGCCGTCGTCTACCGCCATCTGTGTCGAATACACCAGGATCCCTGTGTTTTATTGCCGCCCCTGGGCTTTATTAGCGGCGCCGTGTGGAAGCATTACACAGGGTAGCTTGGTGTGCTCTCTAAGGGTAGCTTGTAACCTGTTATACAAGCCTAAGACCTGAATTCGAAAGACGACATGAATTTCAGCAACGCTTCTCGTCGCCTGAAAGCAAATTTATTATTTCAGGGGTAACTGAATGGGGTGAGTTCGTTCTTTTTTTAAAGGGACACGGGGAAAATTTTTATATATTCTTGCAGTGTGTACAAAACTGCGCAACTTTTGCGCCTACGCCATTGGCTTCAGCTGCAATGTACTTAAAATTGCTGTAACTTTTCAATGGCGGGAGATTTTGCAAATGTTTTCAAACAAAAGTTGTACAATTCTGTACGACCTTTACGACTGTATAAGCATATTCTTTCATTTTGTTTAAATTCGTTTGAATAAAATGTTTGTGGTTGTGATACTAATGAAAGCGAATTATTTCTTAAAGGAACATTCACAAATTGTTGAAAGAAATACAGCGAATACAGTGAACGGTTGAATACACAAGGGTTAAAAGAATAAAACGTTCAAAGAACCGCGCCGCTAACGAGGTAAAACTGCATCGGTTCGCTCTAGAATTTTTAGAGCACCCGGTAGATTGGGTACAACAGGCTCGTAAACGATAGTTCCTAACTGCTGGGTCTCTAACGACCATGAAATCGCGCTAGTTCGTCGAAGTTTACGTGGATCGAGGGATGAAAAGAAAAGGCTCGGTTGTCCGCAAAGATCCGCGTGGCTCAGCGATTCTCTAAGGTACCGTTCCAGAAGAAGTGTCTGGTGTCCTCGTGGAGAGAGCATCAGCCTCGCGGATCCAGCTGGCAATGGTGCAAAGTGTGCTCCAGCTCGCATCAATCGAAAAAAGAAAAAAGGAAAAAAGGATCTCGCGGGTCTCGATCGGGGAGAAAGACGCGACGTTAAGGGCGGGTGGAGGTGTTCTGGTATTCGATTACGAGGGAACGTTTAACGGAGCAGTTTCGCGTGCCAGCATTCACGGCGGATTCGCGGTGAATGGGCTGCGAGGACGGTGATTCGATTCACGAGACCTCTTCTCGTGGTCCTCCGGTGAAATTTACCCCTGTCGTTTTCTATTTAGCTCCACTATCGCCTGGATAATCGTCGCGCGCCGGACGGCCTAACCGCGACGAGATTATCGTCGCTAGGAATTGATGTCCCCAAACATTTTTTAAATGTGAATTTTGTAAATTTTTAAAATCTTGAATTTTGTAAATTTATATATAATATTATAATATATAATTTATAATAAATTTTGTAAATCAATTTACAATGATTAAAGAAAATTGATATATCTGTAGCAATTTTTACTGTTACTACATATTAAAGAAAGGAAATAATACAAGTTGAAGATTTAGTCGTGAGGAATTAATCCGAAGATTTTTCTTGAATGATTTAATAAAAATTTTATAAATGTGAATGAATCTACAATAATTCAGGACAATAGATATATCTGTGACAATTTTGCCATTTGAAAACGAAAACGGTTCAATGGAATTTGACATGACTCTCTTTTTTTGGTGTTTGTACAGATTTAAAAAAAAAGAGATAATAAAAGTTATAGATTTGATCAAAGCAATGGAGTTACACAAATTCCGCACTGTTTTATTCCATCGAGTTTCGTTCGACGGTAATTGAAAATGATTGTTCACGCGGTGATACTGTATAAAAATATTAAAAGGTCCCATTCGTTGGTACCACTCAATTTTTTGTTTCAATAAACATGAAAAACACGGATATTTTGTTGAGCCAGATTCTGGGTCTGTTCCCAGGGCTGAAACTTGAGTATTCCAGCGGCCTAACTTAGGGGATGTTCGCGCAGCTGAGCAAAGAACTTTTCGGCAGGCTGAGTTGGGGAATGTTCGCGCAGCTGAAAGTTCAATTTTCCTACGATCGAACTTAGGGAATGTCCACACAGCTGAGAGTTGAAACTTGCTGTGGATTATTTTAGGGGATGCTCGCACTTAGTTGAGAGTTGAAAGTTCTTGTGGGTTATCTTAGGGGATGTTCGTGAAGTTGAAGACTTCAATTTTCCTGTGGTGTAACTTACAGGATATTCTCAGAATTGAATGTCCCCGTAACCTAACGTAAGGGTTGTTCCCACAGCTGGGGGTTGAAGTTCCCTGTAACTTAAGGGTTATTCGCGCAGCACTGCGTAGAACTTCTTTGGAAGCTAAGTTAGAGAATCTTTATACAGTTTGCAGTTAAATCGTGCTATAACTTAACCGAGGTCCTGACGGTTGAGGGTTGAAGTTCCTAGGGGATGATTGCACAGCTGAGATTTGAATTTTCCTGTAGCCTTAACTTTCGATATATTCGCACAGCTAACTGTAGGACTTTCTTACAAGCTGAGTTTGGGGGTGCTCCCACAGCTGGGGGTTGAAGTTTCCTGCACGCTGACTTAAGGGATGCTCGCACTGACTATTGAATTTTCCTAAAGCCTAACTTGGAGAACATTAGCGTGGTTAAGATTTGAATTTTTCTGGGAACAAAGTTAAAGGATGTTCCCACTAGTCGACAGTTAAATCTCCCGATGGCTTAACTTGAGGGACGTTCGCCCAGCTGAGTGTAGAATATTTTCTTATGGCTTAAGCTAGGTGACGTCGACACAGTTGGTAATTAAATTCTCGCCCGCCTCAATTTAGGGGATGTCCACCCTGCTGTGAAATTTTTCCGTGCCCTAACTTACAGAATATTCTCGCAGTGGAGATTTGAATTTTTCTGCAAGCGAAATTAGGGGACGTACCCGGTACCGAGAGTTAAATTTTCCTGCCGAACTTAGGGGATGCTCGCGCAGCATAGAGCCTTCCTGCATCTCTTCAGGAAGCGTCTTCCTTTCGCCTCCCGGTTGTGCGCGGAAAATTGAATAACGCCCGTCGAAAAAGAAGGAGCGAGAGAGGAGGTGCTGGAGGATAACTCGGCTCGGTGGATAAAACGTCCCTCCTACAACCGGAGCGTAATTATAACGCGGTCCTGGAGGTTGCGCGCGGTTGTGGGCAAGGTAACATTTATAGGATATGTAGGTCAGCTACTGACACGCCTTATTGCCTCCTCCGACCCGATCACCCCAAATAGACCACCGAAAACGAAGTAAGGACGAAACGGCCGTGATCGCGACTCTCCCTCTCTCGCCCCCCTCCTTCCTCTTTCGATCGCGGTTTCCTGACGCCACCGCGAGTCAAACGCCGATTACGCGGTACTAGATTACTCACCCTCTAAGTCTATGATCTCGCGCTAACTTCTGATCGGCAATTTAACTAACCGTGACCAACGTAGTTACCTTAGTATCGACACGTTAAGAAAACTAGAATCTTCTTCATCCACAATGTGTTGACTACCGAAGCTGCACGAAAAAGGATATTATTTCTTGGCCAATGAGATAATTGTCATTAATATATTAATATATTATATAATATTTATATTACATATTTATAATATTATATATATAATATATATTTTATATTATACAGGGTGTTCGACTACAGGTGGGAGAAAATTTAAGGGGTGATTCTCGACGATAATATAAGACGAAAATGAAGAATAAAAGAATTGCGATTTCGGCTTCGTTAATTAGCTATTAACAATTAAAAATCCGCCTAGAATGCGGCAACATTTTCGACAGAGGTGTACGTTGCGTACGTCACGCAGGCGCGCGATAGTCATGTATCAAGTGACAGTTGCATGCACACCTTGGTTCTTATTTGGGGCCCCGGCGAGGTGAAAATGTTTTAATAAATAGCTGGACGACATTGAACCTACCTACTCGTTAAAATCCACAAGGGCATTTCTAATATCCGCCACTATGGAATTATCGAGTAGAAGGGGTAAATGCCCTTTTGGTTTGCTCTCGCGTGAGCTCGTTGTCTCATTGTCCGGTTTGCTCTCGCGTGAGCTCGTTTTCGGTTTTGCTTCCGCTAAGAAGAGGACAAAGTAAGAAGAGGACAAAGTAAGAAGAGGACAAAGTAAGAAGAGGACAAAGTAAGAAGAGGACAAAGTAAGAAGAGGACAGACTAAGAAGAAGACAGGCTAATATGAGGACACCTTAAGAAGTGGACACCAGCAAAGAAGACATCATCACCGTGTAGTTAAGTTGCGTTAGTTAATAAGAATTTATTGTCTGCGATAATTATTAAGATTACATATCGTCGTTGTACACGCGTCGAGTAATTATCGAGTAACTTCACTTTGTTCGTTTTTCTTTTATTTTAACTCCGACACAGTCTTCCACTGTGTCGGACCACTTTGCTCGCATGTAGTATGTACCAGATAGATTGGTACGGGAGTTCGCGGTAGTTTGATATTAATGGGGGGGTCGAGACGCGTAGTGTCCGCTCTTTACCACAGTGGGCACTCCTCTCGACCATTGCTCGCGTCACCCACAAACCAGAGCCTTCTGATCTAGTTTGGTTCTCTTTTCTCTCTTTTTGAAAGAATCAGAGCCTTCTGCCTGATTCGCTATTTGGCCCCCGTGAATTGGAGACTTCTTCTCCAATTCACAACTCTTTTGCTCCGCGATAATTACTCGACGTACTTGCGTAAATTAATATAAGTCCGGCGTTGTGAGAAAGGGAGCCAGAAGGAATATTGAATTCGATCTGACTCCCTTTCAGGGTCTCTTGTGCAGCAACCTCCTCGTGGTGAGACCTGGGCAATCGGCATTATCCTCTATTCGTAAGAACGCCAAGTATCTTACGAATAAAGGATATTGTCGAGGTAATAGCTGCACACTTTGAATTTTTGTTAATATTTTAAGTCGTGTAAAAATAGTGTATATTAATATCCAAAATTATTTCAAACCTGTTCCCTTCCATAACATTTTGTAATGTCACGTTCCCTTAGTACAAAACATGTACAATATTATTCAATATTGCTTCGAGTCTCGATCTACTATTGTTTTATCACTTTCTCCAATGTCCATGTAATCATCGTGTGCTAATTGTGTTCCTTTCTGTTCTTACACTCATCTCTGGTGCAAAAGCAGCCATCTACACGTAGCCGAACATTTACGTATTCGCATGGACATTCGTAGCTACGTTCCTGCAATCCTGCACTCGGGCCTTCTCGTCTCGATACACATTTTATTATATAATCATTTTATTATATAAGTGTAATCATTTGGTGAAAAATAAAGAATATTAGTTACAACAATTAATGTGTTCTTTCTTCCTTACCCTCCACATGCCTTTCTTCCTTACCCCACATTGGCGAAAATTTTCGAAAACCTCGAAAAATGAACTTCGTATTAGGAGAACATGATATCGAAGGAGGTATCCGAAATTCAGTAGTACAACTCAACGGCAAGTCAGACGGTCGAAAATTGGCGAAAATTTTCAAAAACCTCGGAAATTAAACTTTGTATTAGGAGAACATGATATCGAAGGAGGTATCTGAATTTCAGTAGTACAACTCAACGGCAAGTCAGACGGTCGAAAATTGGCGAAAATTTCGAAAACCTCGGAAATTGAACTTTGTATTAGGAGAACATGATATCGAAGGAGGTATCCGAAATTCAGTAGTACAACTCAACGGCAAGTCAAACGCTTGAAAATGTCGAAAATTCAGTGGTGGAATTCAACGACAAATCGGATGTTTGGGAAAAGATTGGGATTCAACAAATAAAACGGCAAATACATTTACCACACTCTCTTTATTTATTAATTTGATATTCATACAAGTGTTTGTTTTGTACATGTACATATAAATTATATTCTAATCATTAATGATATTATAAATTTATAACAAGACTGTCGAGTTGCTCCGCGAGAACCGACATACGTCAGACTTCTACTGCAATACTGCAATACCTCAATTGTGCTGCAAAAGCCGATGGATAAATCTGAAACAGTAATATATTCTATTAAATAAATGTGAAACTCCCAAAGATAAAAAGATCACGTTGTTAATAAATAAAACTATTTTACTTTCGTATTTTTTAACATTATCTACAAGTGTAAATATTCGAAAAATAAGCGGGTAATTAAGAGTCTCAAAGGTTCCGATTGGAAAGGTTCAATGTCGTCCAGCTATTTATTAAAACATTTTCACCTCGCCGGGGCCCCAAATAAGAACCAAGGTGTGCATGCAACTGTCACTTGATACACGACTGTCGCGCGCCTGCGTGACGTACGCAACGTACAGCTGTGTCGAAATGTTGCCGCTTTTTGGGCCAATCTTTAATTGCTAATAGCTAATTAACGAAGCCGAAATCGCAATTTTTTTATTCTTCATTTTCGTCTTAGATTATCGTCGAGAATCACCCCTTAAATTTTCTCCCACCTGTAGTCGAACACCCTGTATAATAATATGTTGTAGATGATAAAGTGTGTGGTCAAGTCTAAGCAATCGGTTTATCTGTTTCCAGGAGGCGTATAGAAAATGGGTGTGCAGCTCCCTGGTGCCTTACTTTGCTCATGGGGGACCGCAGGACTCGGACACCTCGGGAACGAGCTGGACCGGAAACAGACTCAGGCCCTGCCGGTCCTTCTGCCAATCTGTGGAGCAACGTTGTCCTTACTTGCTTCCCGGTGATCGTGCCCCCGCGTACCCCACGCAATACGCCGGCGAACCCACCTTTCTTTGCAGAGGTGAACCATCAAATCAATTCCTACAACCCCTTGCAAACACCTAGCAACTCCATCTTTATAAAATCTTTTATACATCGACAATTGTTTTCTGCAAGAATTAAACAATTTGTTAAATAAGTCTGAACTTGCCTGGTTTTTGTACAGAGGTCTTTGACACTTCGTTATACATCAGAAACTATAAACCAAGGGGAAGAAAATGTTAGGGTTGTCAATTCGAAATTTAATCGCGTTATATTTTTTCTAATGAATTTCTTTAGATACAAGATTGTTGCTTTATTGTAAAATAACGTAGGAATTATGTAGACTCAACCTATGCACTGGAGGGTTGATGGACGAGGGTAGAAACATTCTTTGGCACCCTCTCGAGTAACCTCTTAAATCGAGAAATCTATAAATCATTGTTACGATAAATATCAACTTGAAAATGTTTACTGGATCCATTATGAGTGTCCAGTTTGTGTAACTTAAGTACCACCAAGTATCGAGAATGATTAATATCTTTAAAAATTAAGTGATCAACCACTCATGAATAGGATATTTGAGCAGAATTTTAATGAAAATTTCAGAATATTTTCTTTTTACCACTTTTCTATTAAATCTTGTAGGGTAACTGCACCGGTAAATAAACATTTAAGAATAGTGTTCAGGAAGATATTTTTTTTTAATATGTTAATTAAAGGAATCTCATATTTAATTTGTCATAAATAAATAAACACTAAATGAACACGAATAAAATGAAATTATTATTATTTTTCTTTATAAAACGTTAAATAAAAGATACCACTTAATGAACACTACATTCTAGTAATTATTGGTAATAATAATTATTATTGATATTTACTAATAATAATTATTGTAATTAATAAAAAATATACAAAAGTGTTCATTTACTGGTGCAGTTAACCTAATCGAATTTTATTTATAAATAAATTCTAGAACGTTTAATGTCAAAGGGGGACTGTAACATGTCTTATATCGGGTGAAAACTGTAGTCTGAATGATGGAGCAGGTCGCCGAAGGGCCACAGACAATAACAGCCGTTGAAACGGGAGGAAAGAGAGGAGAGCTCGTTTGGCAAACGCACTCGTTTCAGATCCAAACATCCCGGAGACCGGCGAGCAAGCGGCGCGAGCGTTGCACAACAGTGGCGAGGACGAGTGCTGTTTCCGCGTGTGCTCCGACGAGAAGCCAGGATCGGGAATCTGCACGAACTGTTCGGATCGGGAGCCACGGGAACGCGGCCGAGCCCACGATCCTCCGACGGCGCCCTACTGCGAGATTAATCCTATTCAGCCGGCCTCCACGGGTACGTGTCTTATCCGGGGACCTAGCAGAGTCTAACGCTCCTACGCCAGCGCTCCGCAAGAATGCTAATCAAGAGCCGCCCTCAATGCCGATTCGTTAGCGTATCATCCCCACTCTACAAGCTTAGGAATTACGATGCAACCCGCTCGACAGCGGGAAACACGCGCTTGCCGACTGCTAAACGGTATCTATCCTAGCCTAGGGCTTCTCCGAGATATACGCTATCGTAGATCCCTGACTAGGTTGTCTCCTGAGCTATATAGGTCACTAGCTTTTCCCCGCAGCTTCGCTCGCACAGGAAACTGTTTAATGTCCTCGAAAATTTAGATTGTTTCTCCATAAAACCTTTCAACCCCCCTTCACCCCATTCAGTTTTTATCAATGAGCATTCAGACCAAGTATGTTGTAAATCAAACCACGAACAATATATTCCTCGTGCAAATGGTGCAACCCCTTTTCATCCCTTTAGGGGATGAATTTTTTAAAATACCGAAATATGGCTTGTACCCTAGATTTTGTAGGTCTTTGATAAATGCGAGACTAGGAGCCTAGTCTATGTAGGTTTTTACTAGAATGTGTCCTAACCATACAGATCTTTATTAGGTCGTACCCTACCTAGTTCACGTAGTTCTTTGGAATGTTACATTCTAGCCTATCTAAGTCCTTGTTGTAACTCAACCATCTTCACCAAGTTTCCTTCATTCTGTTCTCCCTTGCTTCCGGCTACAGACCGTCAGGATCTCGAGGGTGCCCTGATCCTACCTCCCAACCTAAAACCATCTACTCCTGTGGATAATGCCAGCCAGTTTCGTTGAATAGAAAGCCCAAGGAGCTAAGCAAGATCCCCAAGTCGGAGCCTCTTGCTCTGGCGGTAATTTATAAATGACTCGCTACAACCTTAACGAAATCCATCTGAAAGCCTCTCGCAAATGTCTTCTTCTTAAATCTGCCTCTTCGAGTGTCTTGACAGACTTGACATCGGTACGGAACTGCAAATTTTATGCTTCCATATTTTGCAGAATTTTTTTTTTAAATTTTTGATTAACATTTAGTCCGCGGGTTATTCGTCTTCTTATTAAATCTGGCTCTTCAAGAGTCTTGACAGATTTGGCATCGTTATTGAACTGCGAATTTTTTGCTTCTATAGTTTGCAGAATATTTTTTTTTTAATTTTGTGATAAACTTTCGGTCAGCGGGTTCTCGGCTCTATCTACGCTCCAGCTGTAGGTTTCGTTAGCTGGTGGTGGTCGCATAAATTTTCTACCATCCTACCAAACGGTCTGGACGGACGTTTCGACGTCGGAATCGATGAAAACGATTAAATCTCCTATCGCTCGCTACCAACCGGTGCTCCGGTGCCCCTGTGAACGAAGCTATAGAGTCGAAAGCTTAGTCGAGCGGCTACAAGGAATTTTATCTTAGACGTTTCCGCTTCGTCACCCACTGAACAATGAATTTTTCAATTAACCCTGCCTGTGAGAGATATCGACGGCTCTTGGACCGTCGAACTCAGATAGCCTAGATGCTTAGAAAAAGAACTTGCTAACCCCTCAGACTCCTTAAGCCTTACTTCATGATGTAAAGTACGGTGTGAACCTTTTCTTTATGTTCTGCATCGAAGTTCAAGATTTTCCTTTCAGACGTTTCCTTTCGAGATTCATTATCTCGGAAACTACACGCGACAATTAACACTTTCGTTGCCGTTCATATTTACACTAAAAATACCGACCATTAAAAGTGACTAATGTCAATGGTATTATAAAAATAATAAGATATATACTGTAATAAAAAAATGTATTAATGTAAATTAATAGACGAAGGGAACACACCAAACGAAGCTACTTCTCTGTGACGCTGTAGCGAGACATGAAATTAGACTCTGAAGTATTGATGCATCAGTGCATGATATCAAAGTTAGAATTTAGAGGATAGAGACTATACAGGGTGAGTCCGCAGAATTTTTTTTTAATTAAATAAGAAAAATAGAAACATCGAGGGTGTTGGTGAGGGCCCTTTCTTCGATTCACTCACCAACGCCACATTCTCTGGTGCAGCCACTCATGTTCTTGGCATTACTTTAGACACACCCTGTATAGATTTATCAAACCCTGCACGAAACCCTTGAGCTACCACCCAGACGAGCCAAACTAACCAATTTACCCGGTTGTGTGAAACAGATAAGAAGAGCGCGAGCGA
Organism: Lasioglossum vierecki; assembly: GCA_028455595.1. Taxonomy (NCBI): domain Eukaryota; kingdom Metazoa; phylum Arthropoda; class Insecta; order Hymenoptera; family Halictidae; genus Lasioglossum; species Lasioglossum vierecki. The sequence continues at coordinate 1,887,813 of CM052343.1, forward strand.
TTTGGAGAGCAGTAGCGTAGAGGGTGTGGAGGAGGAGTCATCATCGCCGACATCCATGGTGCAGCAGCCGCCCCCTCAAGCAATTGGCTCTTTATGCTTGCCGGGTGGTGTGGGTTCGATTCCGAGCGTCTCATCATCGGATCGTCCGTCAGCATCGATGATACCGGAAGCGTTGTGGTTGTGCTCGATGGCTAGGGTGCTGTTGAGCCTGGCTACCTGGCTCCGTGGTGTCGGTTCGCGGCTCTTCAGGATGCTGGCGACGGTTGTGATCGACGTTTGGAGAACGGGCCGTTTCGGCGACCTTGTCGCTTGGCTGCACGGTAGCTCCTCCGCGAACGGCAGAGTAAGTTGCGCGCGTCATGGTGCGAAGTGGCTGCTCGAAAAGTGGGTGATGGTCGAACGCCGGTGCCGGGTCGGTTGGTGGTGGTGGCGAAGGTTGCGGAAGAGGGTGAGGGGTTATTGCGAGTCCGGAGGGTGTGCTGACCGAGGAGCGGTGGTGGTGAGACCCGCGCGACCCGCCCGACCTTGTGGCGGGTGCCCCTCGCCGCGAGTCCGCCCCTGGACGAGGGACTTTGGCCCTTTCGCGACGCAGTGTCGGTGGCGATGGTGGTGGTGGTGGAGGTGGCGGTGGTGGTGGTTGTACCGTTGGTGGAAGTCACGGTGGAAGTGGCGGCGAATAGGGGTTGGTAGCAACCCCTGGGTCGGGTACACTGCCGAGGGAAAGAAGCGACGTCCTCCGGTGAAGCACGGAAGAGGATCTAGGAGGAGCAACGCCGGTGAACGAGCAGGGGATGGTTTCCGGCGGACTCCGGCGGTTAGGCGACGCTACCCGCTACCCTCTAGGAAGGACCCGCCATAGGGGTGGCCCCACGGAACGCGGACGGACGCGTGACACTGCAGGTATTTTCTATCGACGAACCGAGCGCACACCCGCTATAGGAACGCGCCTCGGGTACATACAACCCTTCCAGGATTACCGCGACCCGGCGCGGCGGGTCGCCCGGACCCGAGCGGGTCGCGCGGACACCGGACAACGCCAGTCGGACAGACGCGCGCGGCCCATGGTCGATTATGGTCCAAGCGGAACGAGCGAGAGGAATTTACAAGCCGGAGAAAGAGGGGATGCGTTCTTCTCGACGGAAGAACAAGATGGCGACAGACCGAGAACACCCCCGATGGATGAGGACGCGGAGAAACGCACGGATATGGGAGTTGTTCATTTTTTTATTTGAATTTTATGTTTCTTTTGGTAATACCGAGAGCGAGACGAATGATTTTTTGGATTGCGCGTCGACGGCTCTCCAGCCGGAAAGCCGAGGAGATGGTGTACACGATGCGAGAGGAGAACCGTAACGTCTGTAGCGAATAATAATGGATAACAATAATACAATAATAATTAATAAATTATAAATATTAACGATGATAACGATGATTACAATGAGTAACGAGGGATGACGAGGATGATGATGAAGCGGGCGCAGGGGCGGGGTTCAGGATTCTAAGGATCACCGAGCTGCTGGGATCTACACGGGAGGTCTCGCGAGCCGGGTGATTGTCGGACGATTGGTTTTAGCATGCCGGTAAATAATGAATAAATAAATAATAGTTAACGAATAATAATAATGATTAATGAAATAAAATAATAACGATTAAATAATGGAGTAACGATGATGATAAACGATAAAGTAACGTAACGCAAAACAACAAAAAAACGATAGAACGACTACGATACAACTTACTTATTCTATACACAGAGAAAAGCGCGCGGCACTAGCGCGCGGGACACGTATTATGTATGAGACACAGCCACACAGCGAGGACACACTGTTACACTCTTACACGGACGCTGGGGAACATGTACACATACACGATACACACACACATATACACAGACACGCGCGCGTATTAACGCAGAATTATTAATTACTACGAAAGAAATTAGCGGTGCGGATGAGCGCGTGCGTTGAGCGAATGCGAACACGAGAAAGAGAGAGCGCGCGCGAGAGAGAATGGGAGAACGAGTGAAAAACGATCTACGCAAAAAGCAAGCACCCGTTCGCGTATAAGGCATTAACGATTAAACAAAGGCAAACACTAACGAGAGTAACAAAAAATGGAAAAACAACTGTACACTCCCGACACACGCGCGCACACGAACACGGAGAGACACACAACAGAAGATGATAAAAGTTGTAGGTAAATAGTCTTTTGGTCGTGACAACGTGAGAGACGGACGGCTTTGAGCGCGCGCGAGAGAGAGAGAGAGAGCGGGATGATAATTTGCAAGGTTGAACGTGAGAATAAAGATTAAAAAAAACACGACATTATCGAGGTATAATATGTGTTCGTATAGACATTACAATAAATAAATGACTATTATATTAACATAGACATGTAACGGTACGAACTAAAACGAGAGAATATGTGAAAGAGAGAACGAGAGACTGCGCGAAGGAAGATTGAGGAAGAGAGAGATAGGAGAGAATGAAGAGAGCGATGTGTGAAAGTGAACAAAACGAGTAGAAGAGGATAAAAAAACCGTAGCGAGCTGACCGATTTTTTTATAGGGAAAAATATTCCAGCGAAGCATCGCGGATCTAGCGAAACTGAATTCTTTTTTCCGACACTCTTCTCCACACGGTTCGCGTGGCTTCGAGCTCGAGGTTTCTCGCGACGAAACGGAGAATCGAGAGATTTCGATAGGGAGAACGGTCCTGGACACGTTTCTCACGCAATAATTATGACTCGGAAGACGGCAGTGGGACACGGGATCCTCGGGACGTAATTATGCTGATCTGTGACGAGATAGAAATTGTACAGGGCGTTTTGGAATTTTTCAAATGAATCCATACTTGGAAATCAGAGAAAATAGAGCTTTTAACGGGACCTTCTGAAATTATTGAAATACGTTGTTCGATTATGAGACTGCACAAGAATTCTGTTTTTATCCCAGCTAATGCATTTAAGGTATTATTATTATTATCATTGTCGAGCGTACATAAATTTTGTTTAAGCGTATTGATTTTATTTGTGAATTAAAAGTAAATTATTATTCATCAATCACTGTTGACGCCTTCAGTGTTCCATGAACGTGGAAGAATGTCTATTTCTGAAACAATGTGCAGAGAGAGGGGATTAAACAAAATGTTTTTGTTAATAAATAATGTAGGAAGGATGATTAAAGATATTCTCTGATCGAAACACCCTGTAAAAGCCACAATACCCACAATGCATAGCAAACCCCCGTCGTCCTCGCGCCGATCCCGCCAGCCATCTTCCGAGCAGCGCGCACAGTGTCTTCTCAATGTAGAGAGTGCGAAACAATGCGGCCACCTGGGTTTATTCGTAATCGACTAATCAAGTTAACGGTTTAGAGCTTAACACACACGGGAATCTGGCCGAGGCTGCGCACCTGACCCTCGCACGAATTCTCCTTTTCGCTCGATAGCCGACAGGACCTAATTTCCGCGCAACGATAGACCGGAAGTGGAAGCTTTTCTTCTCGTTCTCGAGCAGTCGCCGCGAAACAGAGTCGCGAGAATCGAGCTATCGAAAGAGTCGCGATTTACATCTTTCTTTTGGGACCACGAACACCTCTGCTCCAATCAGACCACGATCTCTTTTTTACATTGAAGTTTACATTGATTCTTTTCGTTTCACCTTGACGAATTTTTTATTCGAAGATCACTATGATTCTTTTTAATTGAAGCTTATCATGGTTTTTTCTCATTCTTTCACACTTGTTCTTCAAACCAGTACATTTAAAAATGTTTGAAATTTTTAATTTTGAACAGAAAGGTTACCCTCAGTATTAAAACCAAGAAACAACCCCTTCCTCGCAGTTTCGAACGAAAGATAAAATCGAGTGACTCGCTCAAGGTCATCTTACAAGATACCAAAAATTAAATTCGGCGGTCTCGGACATATAATGTTGCAATCGGATAAATGGTTTTTTGCGTGGCTCTGGATCGCGAGGATCGAATCGAGGGGGTGCAAGATTATGAGAAACGAAGCCACGAAGACACTGAGGCGGAGAACGAGACGAAAAAGGGAGAGAATATCGCGAAAGAGAGAAAGAGAGAGAGAGAGATAGTCGTCGTCGTCGTTGTTGTCGTCGTAATTGCGGGAAATCGTGCACGAGATGCAGGGCGTGTCCCGACACAGCCGCACACGTATATAGCGAGTCACAGGTAACACACGTGCACGCGCACACGCACCACGTACACACACAGAGAGAACGAGAGAAAGAGAGAAAGAGAGAGAGAGAGAAAGAGTACATTTTGAAGAGAGAATGAGAGAGAACGAGAGAAAATGAAAGAGCACGCGCGCGCGCGGGGATCAGACCGCCGCGTGTGCGTTTAATTACGTTGTTATACATTGTCCAATGCATAATTGTTACCGATTTACATTTATAAGACGAATGAGAGACATGGGATGGAAACGGGGGTGGTAAACGGGGATGGAAGAGCGCGTAGGTGGTAGTAAATGACTGCGCGAGTGTTTGCGTGAGAGTGTGACTATACAGAGGGAAATTGAACGTGGGAATTTACGGGGGGCATTGGAAAGATGTGCCACTGATTCAGGGAACCAGGAATAATTATTATTAGACTGCGGATCTTTATGAAAAATTTTCTACGTCAATCTACGTCAATTAATTTGAACTTTGTAATTTCAGTTTTCTTTATCGTTTCCTTAAATCCATAAATCTATAAAATCCACAGTCTAATTGTTACAAATATACCGGGTGGGCCATCGAAATAGAGAGACCTAAATATTTTCAGTACCTTCGAAGTGGGACAAAATGTTCAAGATAAAGTTACACATCTGATGACGACAAAAGTTATTGTTTTTCAATGTTTTCTTTTTCAAATGGAACTCTATATACACTTTTAAGGGAATGATAAAGGGGTTGAAGATGGAGCAGGTTCAGGAAGAGACGACTGCGCGATTATATGTAAATATATACGTATTTATATATACATGTGTACGCGCGCACACCTAAACGTACATAATAGCCAGCCGCGTATGGACCTGCGTTCGAAGAGGAGAATGCGTTGTGTGAGTGTAAAAAAAGAGAGAGAGAATGAGAGGAAGAATTATATGGATTCACGGGGATCAATTTTCCTGCGATTTTACCGATCGAGTGAAGTTCAATGATGCACGTAGGGGTTGAAAGAGAAAATAGATCGATGATTGTGTCTTGGGAACGTGAAAGGATCGAGAAAATGGGAGAAACTGGGGAAGAATGATGTGGAATAGAAAAAAAGGAAGAGAAATCTTTCGTAGAATCCGATAGGAGAACAAACGCCACCCTTCTCCGTTACCCTTTCTGCGATCATGCTCGTTTCTTGCTTCCCTGCAAAAAAAATTGCTGCTGCGCGAGAAGGTTGCCAAGAAAGTCATATTAAAGATAATACAGAAGATATTCGATATTTGTCAAGTCCCTGGACACTTGATTAAACGCTTTCATTTTTAATTCCGATTTAGTATAATATTTATATTTTATTATGTATTTATATTAAATTGCTGCTTCGAAATTTCCATCTTTGAGACGCGTGTAAAGTTTTACAACCCTTACTTTCCATGACATGTGAATAGTTTCGCTGTCCTGCATTCATAGGGGTGAACGAGCGTGAAAGGGCAGATTATTTGAAAAATTGATGCAGAGTGCTGAACGAGAAATCTCCCCTAATGAGAACCGAATAGGCCACGAGTGTCTCTTTAGCGGTGACGCTCTTCTTAATCGCTCGAAATATTTAATAGCAACCCTCTTTTACCCTCGTTACAGCAACTTTCACCGTCTACTCCGGTACACTATAAAATTCCGTTCGCAATCTTCGCAGCAGCACACGCGGATTCTTCCCGCAGATTGTCGCCCGATCGTTCACCCCTCCTTCGCCCTCGCTGATTCGCGAGTCTCCAGCCACCCCCATTTTTTTCTTCTTCCGGCCGCAATCCATCCGTTCGACTAATCGATAGCTCGACTTTCCTGCCCCGAGGCGCGTGGAATTCTCAATCGCGAATCAATAACGCGGCCGCCCCGTTTGCGAAATTATCCTTCGCCCGCCGCGGGCCATGACGAGCATTCAAAAAGTTAGCACACCGGAAATAAAGGCGACGCTCGTTCAGAAATCAAATTTGACCATTCAATGCGCCTCCCTTCGTGCAGGAACCTCCGGGCTCGCGTGAAATTCTACATTTTCAAAATCTCTTCGAGGCTGCCGCACTGAAGAGAAAATAAAAACCGAGAGTCTTTCAGACATCAAATTTTACCATTCAGGATTCAAAGTACGTTCTTCCTCTCTTGATACAAGCCACTGTTCGTGCAACCTCCGGGACATGGAGAAATCTTACCCATTCAAAATCTCCTCATTCTCTTTTGAAATCGCTGTCGCTTCAATCTAGATTGATTCGACACCATCAAACAAACCACCCCTCGCAGCTACCCTTATTTCTGGGGATTCGAGATGGCCATCAAACGCTTATGGACCTCGTTATCTGCCAATTATATTCGAAGAAATATCCAAAACCTTTTTACAGGGTCATTTCGAAAATAACACTTTCCAAATTTATCCTAAGAAAAATATATTTATTTATTTATTTATTTATTTAATAATATTAAATTTATAATATTAAAAGTTGGTATTGAATTTTTTAGGAGGTTTTTCAATTAATAATGCATGGAACTCCATGAAACTGATTTGTAAAATGAAGATCACTTTGCTGCTACTCCAAAATAAAAAATGGAGAAATTAAAAAATGTATGTGGCTGATAGGGTGACCAGTGAATGTACACCTGTCGATTGCAATATCGATCCTTTTCGAGGAACGATCACTGTCCACGGATCGCGAGCCTAACCGGGTTTCCCCTCCGTGAAATCTCATTTCTCGCGCGGGAAAGGTCGCGAGGGCGGGCTCTCCTCGCCGATATTATTCTCGAGTAGAAAAGCAAATAATAAGGTCGGCACGGGTTAAAGCGCGCGATAATATCGCCGAGGGCGGCCCGGAGCCAACCTGTTTCTTTGATCTCACGACTTTTTACGATCGTCGCTGAAAATTAATCTCGCTCCGCGTTCTCCACCCCTCGCAGCCTATCTCCCGACGCTTCTCCAATCCCCCGATCTTTTCTACAACCCCTGAAACGATCAAGAACGTTGGTCCCAGGAAAAAATCCGTGGTTGCGACTCCGGCACGTCCCTCGTAAAAGAGAATTAAAGAATCTCGGCGTGGCTGCGTCCACTGTTGACCTTTGTCGACCACTCTCTTCAAGATCTCTTCTTCTCTTTCTTTCTTCGAGATCTCTTCTTCTTCCTCTTCTTCTTTCTTCGTTCCCTACAGTCGCATTAATCACCTGGACCTCGGCTGTCTCACACGAGTTGTTTAACCCTTATATAACGGTTAGGGGGTAGTGTGTCTCAGCTGAGTTTGATCCCATTCTTTGGCTGCTCCTTCCACACCTGAATTATTATCCTAGTCTCTTCCATTTCAATGGATTGAATTTTCAATATCCAAAATTATTCAAAAAATTCCAGAGTGGCTCGTGTTTCTCGCAACAAAGTATTTTCATTCCACACAAAGATCCAGAGTCTAGATAAACCCGTTGGATCAGTGGGGTCATCGGGTCATCAAGGTGGCTGCTGGAAAAGTCCCTAGATGTTTTTCTATCTCCGTCGCGAAATATCGTGATCCAAAGAGCCCGGAAAGCCCGAGGAACCCGAAGAGTCCACGAATCGTTCGACGTCCCTTGAAATAATAACGCTGACGCGGATAAGTTTCACGGGGAGGATGTAGGAGAGAGAGAGAGGGTTCGGGGGTGGTAAAAGAGAGAGAGAGAGAAAGGGGGTTTCGACAGTAGGAAAATGGTGGTTGGGGAGGGTGGAAAAAAAAGAGACGGGCGGCAGCAGGCTGTCGGCCAAAGGGGAAGTTTCGAGGAGACGAGTTTGAAGCGTTGCTTGGGTTTCGGCTGAGGCAGCCACCAAGAGGGTGCAGAGGGGGAGTGTGGAGAGAGGGATGAAGAGAGAGTGAGAAAGAGAACCGGTCCTGAGAGGAACGACAGACGAAGAGAGAACCACAGACTATATGCGGCCAGCCGGATATATATGTATATATGTATGTATGTATATGTATATATATTATACATTTTAAATATAATGTGTATATATATACATGTATATATCGGTATAGACAGAGAGAGAGAGAGAGTAGAGGGTGGCAATATATAATATATATATATACATATATTATATATATTTTATATATAATGTATATATACATGTATATATTATATATATTTTATATATAATGTATATGTACATGTATATATTGGAATAGAGAGAGAGAGAGAGAGAGAGAGAGAAGAGGGGGCGGGGGAGAACGAAAGAGAGGCGAGAGGACTAGACTGCGTATTGATCTCGCAAGTTTCCCGACGTACAAAGTCCGCATAAAACAGGCCAGCGTCGGCGACGTCGACGTCGACCCCGTCGCTGACGGCGTGTGCTCCAACACAGTCCTCCGAGGTTTTCGATCAAATTGGGGATCGTCCTGCGCAGGATCGCGCTCGAAATCGGCTGGAAACGATGCCAAAGCCCTCCCACAGCGTCAGTGGCCCTTCGGGGATCCTCACTGGCCCCTGGGAACTCCCAAAAACGCCGACTCCAGCGATTCTCCTGCGCGACACTGCAGACAGTTTAAAAAACGATTTTCTTCTTCCGTCGATGAGGGATTTGGTTGGAAAATTCAGGGAAAATAATTGCACACGATCTTTCGTTTTGTGCATTTTTTTGTGGTCCCCTCTGTTCGCTCTCTTTCCGTTACTACCCTTAAGGCACAGTGTTCTTGTAGATCTGTTTCTAAGGTTGGAAGTGGATCGATTCGATTGTCGTTCTCTTCTGAAACACGCTGGACAAATCCTGCGATTGCCAGGACGAACGCTGTATAAAACAATTTCGAGAAATTTCAGTTTATTTAGTATATTTCAGCATTTATATTTTTATCAGAACAAAAAGGGATGAAAATAAATTCGAATGGCTGAAAGAATAATGCAATTTAACCGGAAGTGAAAGTATGCGGTGTTCTTCCTGACAACCACAGAATTAGGAAATGGGGACAGGATAACAACGAGAGATAATATTAAATTTTCTATAAAAAATCAATGTATAAATTTTTTATATAAAAATTCAATATATAAATTTTGTATATAAAAATTCAATATTAACCTCATGTTTTTGCTTCTTTCTTGATCTTCATCTCAGTCAGAAATATTTATAACAAAACGAACAGCACAGGCAAAGGATGTTATCGTAATTTTCTGCCTTCACGGTTCCAACGTTCTTCTCGCGTGAAGGGAAGACTTTCTCTCGATCGATCGCGACGTCTCGATCCTCATCCCCCTCCACCCCGGAAGATTCGTCGAGGAATCGTTCGAGGTCGACCGGAAGTCCGTCGCGATTCTCGGAATAGCAAATAGGGAATTGTGTAACGACGGATACGTGAGTGCGTGGGTGTGATTGTGCTGCATGAGTGATGAGAAATAGCGAGCATGTGTGCGAGTGTGTGACAGAGAGAGAAAGAGTATGTATGTGTGTGCCAGAGCGGGAGAGAAAGATTTAAAAGAGCCACTGCCTTAGCGACAGCAGGATCCGTGCTAGAAACAAGGCCTTAGAAAGTAACAAACCAGAAACATAATTAGAGTTAAGTAAGTCTGTTGTTGTTAAACGAAAAAAAAAGCAAAGAAAAAGAGAATAAAACGGTACTTAGAGGAATCAGGAGGTGACAAAATGATGTTGACGTATTGTAAAACTACTTAGCCGTTGTACGATATTTAAGCGCGTAAACGTAAACAAAAAAAAAGTCTAACGATGTAAAGAAACAAACAAACAAACCAAAACAACAAAACAAAAAAAAATGAAATAAAATACTTAACCCCTCGTGCCCGCAATTCAAACGTAGGCGCGTGTGCAAAGAAACCACAGAGAAAACACGCGCGTAGGAAACAACAAAAACAACAAAAAAACATTAAACGTAGGAATTTATTAAACGTCGTCGCTTGTCGCAAAAAAACCGAGAACAGAAACGAGATAATTGAGCGGTGGGAGGGGAGAGGGAAAGAAATTGAGGTAGAGAGAGTATGCGAACGAGATGTAAACCGCGAGAAAACTATGAAGCAAATGTTCAGCGTGAAAAGACTCGGAAAAGGGAGAGAATAAAATCGTGAATAGAGAACCAGAGTGAAAAAGAGTGCGTGAGAGAAAGAGAGAGTGAGTTACACACAAATGTGAGAAGAACTGTAAAGACAACAACAAGAAAGGGGTCTCGTGGAAATCACTGATAGAAAATTTCCCAAACACGATTTTCACTGACAACGATTTTGATCGATAATCATTTTGACCGTCAACAAATTTAATCGATAACTATTTTCATCGAATTTGTCCGCGAACGATTTTAAATTGGTCGTCGATTAAATTCGGTGAAATCTGTAGTCGGTGAAAATCGTTTTCGGGAAATTCGTGTCAGTGATTTTTATGTGAGCCACACGAAAGAACGCGTCCGCCAGAAAGAGAAAGAGAGAAAGAATTTGTTCATCTTTGCCCTCGACTTTGTTTTCTGCTCTTGCCTTACGAGACTGTCGCGCGAAACCGAGGAACACGTGTCGGGAAAACCGGAGGAGAAACGATTTTAAAACCAGAGAAAAATCACATGCGTCGCCGATCCCGTGGTCGTCGAGGACGAGCGACGAGAAAGATGAGAGAAAGAAAGAAAGACGAGATGAAACAGCAACGACGCGTTCGATCGAGCAAAATTACGAGGGTGTCTTCGATGGCGCGTCGAACCACACACACGCATACACACATACATTTAAAATCTACAGACTCCACACACAGAAAGAAAGAGACACGCAACAGACGTACACGTGATTCACAAAAGAAGATAAAACGGAGGAGGCGAGAAGAAAAAACACACTTTGAATCCGATGTTAGAGCGTAGAGCGTACGTACCCGTAAGCTGTCGACATTTATACTATGAACTATGAGTAAACTTGTAGCGATCATTGTGGACATAGTTAATAGTATAGATTAGTTAACCGCACTAATTGTACCGAACAAATGGAGAGTACATTTAAATTATCATGGGTGAATTCGTCGATGGGGTATATCTCGTTCGGCGTATAGGCGCGTGTGCGGTTTCGCCGAGGGAAATCGACGGGGAACCATGTGAAAAGGGAAAAGAGAGGGGGGAAACCCGGGCGAAAAACGGAGTTTCTCTCCGGTTCGATTTTCTGCCGCGCGAGTATCGAATCGCAAGAAGGGAATCGACGAAATGCTGCGGGGCGGATCGACACAACTAACGAGGCGTTTCGGGTAGAAAAGATCTGCACGATCGAGCGAGCTTCTCGGAGATTTGGCGAACGAGAGAATGGCTGTAATAATTGCGAATCAGTACGATAATTGTCGTGGGAGGACGAAGATCCGTTTGCAGCTATCTTTCAGGTTGAAAACCTTTTGAAATCAGCCCTTTTGCCAGGGGAACATTGTAAATCTGGTATCAATTGTTTGAGGTGGAGTTTAATTTGTACTCTCGTTTGCAGCTTCTTCTTCTTCCTGTCCGTCTGGAATCCTGAAGGATTCCTTCAGGGTCGAAGACAAACTCTGAATTTATTTAAAAAATAATATATCCAAATTTTCTAGTAACCATTATTGAACTACTAACTACTTATATTGAGTTAAACAAAACTGTAAAAGAACTTGAATGGATCTAATGATTTCTATTGAATTGAACCTTAAGTTTCGTTAAAGAAAAACACAAGTGAACTTGCTGACATGTAATTGTGTAAGAGATAATTGTCCAATGAGTGGATTTGATTGAATTTACTCTAATTTAATTGTCTAAGGTCGAATTTAGTGTACAGAGGTCCTAATTGGACCTCGTTGATTCGATTCACCCCTTCCACCCTCGCTCCAGAAAATTCCCAGTTAAAATGCTCGAGTTTCGTTAAAAGGATGTGTACATAGACTGTGGGATTAGTGAATTTACGAGACGTATAAATTTGATAAATTTTTCTGCATTACAATTACACCGCGATTATTTATGCTAATTCCCTGTTTTATGCAGTATTTGTTTTATTAAATTATCTCGAATTACATACGATTTAGTATCTCCTATAATCTCGCTGTAAACCCATAAAGTATAATTATAACATTGGATCATGTTTAACGCGATTTTTCCTCGATTTTAAACTCCGCAAAATATAATATTTAATTCGCAAATTGATTTCTATCTGATATAAAGTGAATAAATACCCACGATCTACGTATAAATTGAACTCTCACGCCGCTAGTCGAGTGAAAATTTATGAATTTCGAGATACCGTGAAATATTGAATTTCTCTCTCTCTCTCTCTCTCTCTCTCTCTCTCTCTCTCTCTCTCTCTGAGATACATTTTTATGCGCCTCGTATGGAATATTAAATCTGGAATGAACAATGCAAAACAAAAATCTGTAAATTATGATCAAAGAGTCTTTCGCGTAATTAATTCTGACAAACTAGTCCACATGGGGTTAATTTAATTCCCAACAGTTTACGTATACAGCAATCAGAGATACAGACAAGATGTTTCTCTTAATTGGACGTCAACCTTGATCCAATTTAATTCGCATAATAACGATAATGAAACAATTCCCTGAACGGCGCAGTCCTGGACAGGCCTATCCGTAAATTACCAATGTATTAATCGCGTATAAAACCGTTCACATCTCTGTCCAGCATAATGGAGTACGGAGTAAATACGGAGTTACTTTATCGAATACGAACTGTTCCATTATAAAATCGTGCGTTATTTATGTGCAAAATTTAATTGTTAAATTGCTAAATCTATTCATCCCCCAATTATCTATCAGCATTATTTTAATTAAACTCGCAAAAACAATAATACAAATACATTCCATGAATTCAAAATTCTCAAAATATCGCGAACACAAAACTGCAAATATTTATTCATCCCAATTGTTTATCAGCATTATTCCAATTCAATTTGCAAACAGAATAATATAACAACATTCTAAAAAAACTAAATCCCAAATTACCAAAGCATCGCCGAAGCAAAAATGCAAAAATTTTTCCATTTCAATTAATTGTCCATCAGCATTGTTAGAATTGAATTTGCAAACAGAATAATACAGCACCATTCTAAAAAAACCTAAATTTCAAATTAGATTCCAATTGCCATCAGAGTTATTTGAATTCGATTCGTGAAAACAATAATAAAGATCCGAAATACCGAAGCCCCGAGGATTGGAACAGTGCACAAGGTTAAACTGTGTGATTCCCCTCGCGAATTTCCCCGCAATTCATCGGTCTCCGCGTCCTCGAAATTCGGCAAACGTTTGCGGAAGCGGCGTTCCCCTATTCTAACGATCCGGGACACGATTTACTAACGGGTCGTACGTGCAGTACCGTGTTCGGGACACCGCACCGGTAGGAAAAGAAAGGCGCGTCGAAGATCCAGCGTCGCGTCTCTTCGACGAGGAACGGGGTATAATTGATTGGCCAATTAAATCACGTTCACGTGCACGTGACCGGCGCGGATTCGATATCGAGGCCGTAGTCGCGTCGCCAACCCCCTGCCACCCCCATGCCGCCCCCGTTTTCTCTCTCGGCAACTTGTGTCACACGACGACGACGATGTTCGACTCTGCTCGAAGCTACTTTACCCGGCTGCGGACTCGATCGTTACTCTCGCGCAAAATCGGCGGTTCTGTGCCAGCTGAGATTTCACTTCTATAGTTGCCTCTTCAGGATTATTCTCTTCAGATATACAGGGTGGTCCAACACATATTACCACGCCTTTTAAAGACACGAGGAAACTTTGATTAAAGTTCTTCGGTACAAAGAGGACCACAATATGGCGATAATCATTTTCTTTTCAAAGGCATCTTCACCTTTTTAAATAGAAACATATATTTTTCTATATACCATTATTTATATCTACATAAATAAAAATTAAACGCTGTCACTTAAGAACGGCTGCACCGCTGTTGCTGATTTAAAAAATACAAATCTTTGTAATAGTCTGAATAAAATTTTTAAGGAAAGAAAACTTAGAAAGTTGCCCCGAGAAATGGAAAATTTTAGGAAAAAACGAAAATGCTTTTCATTGAAATTTGGACAGGACAAATAAATAATTAATTTAAGTGGTATTTAAATTTTTGCTGAATTTTATAGATCTTTTTCAAGTTTAATGATAAACACGAATTTAGCTGTATAGAAGAGTATATGCTTCAGTTTGAAAGAACGAAGGTGACCTTGAAATCCTTTCATCATTTATCCTTTGATATTGTTTCTAATATTATTTATAAATATTGTTTCTATATTATTATTTTTAACCAATTTCGAGAGGCTAATTTTTTTAGTGCGCTTTTAATCGATTATTCTTGGTAAAGAGTCTGCGAAGGTTCTTTGAGATAAAGACTCTTAGGGGACGAATGCAAGTTCGAAAGTTTAACAGAACTTTCTTGGCTGCATGAATTTCTTGCATTGTTTCTGGAAATTATTAACTAAGTGGGTACTTACTACAAACTTCCAGTGTGACTTGAAAATGTTGCTCACGTCGGTCCTCGTCAGAAGGTAATTTTTTCGGTATTATTCTAATTGTTTATTAATTTTTAAAGAGTTTTTAATTTTTAAACATACTCTGAATGATTAGATTGACTTAGTCGTTACCGACGGTCGACTATTAATTGGGTTTTATTATTAATTAATTGGGTTATCGATCCTATCCGGTTGCATCGAACCGGTCCGAGGTTCTCTCGCCGTTTCTAGAAAGCTGCAATAGTCCTCGGTCGACCGCGGTTCGTCTGTGCACGTGATCCGATGCAAGGCACACGCGTGCCTCCGCGCGGACACGTGCCGCGCTTTCATCCCGCGGATGTTCGATCCACTTGCGCTACCCTTATGGCGGGAGCCTTTTCCTTCCACGATCCGCAATCCCCATCGGCTAATCCGCAACGATTATTCGAGAGCATTCCCTATTCTCCGCTGTGCGGACAAACGTGCCACTGGAATCGTTCGAACGATCTTCGAAAAATGTTATTCGCACAAAGACAGTCTCACATTTCTATTAAAATAAGATAGACAATTCAAAACGTTTTCAAGACGCGATTTAATATTGTTCTACATATATAACTCGCTGGAATGTTGAAATTTGTTTATGCAATTTGCAATTTTTTTAGACGAATTTGAAGAATGTGAAATTTCAAATCTGATAGAATTAACAATTATTACATGAAAATGTAATAAAATTAATAAAAATTGAACTTGTGATTTCGGCGCAAGGTTCGATCATTAATAAATTATTATTATCGATGATCATTAACTTACGCCAAAATCACAAGTTTAATTCGTATTCGATACTATCGAGTAATCTTGAATGATTTCCAGCGATCT
Organism: Lasioglossum vierecki; assembly: GCA_028455595.1. Lineage (NCBI taxonomy): Eukaryota > Metazoa > Arthropoda > Insecta > Hymenoptera > Halictidae > Lasioglossum > Lasioglossum vierecki. The sequence continues at coordinate 1,903,251 of CM052343.1, forward strand.
CCAACAGAAGCGAGTTTCCACTAATAATCGGCGCGTAACACAGCCGCGAAACTTTCCCAGCCAGGATCGCGAACGGGCAATATTATTTTTGCGAAAAGGAACCGGCACATCGCGGTTCTTTTCAAACAGGTTCCGTCGACGGGAAGAAAGGAATCGGATCCGCGGAACGCGGCTCGAACTTTCGAATTGGATGGGATTCACCGGAAAATTAAAGCTCTCCTCTCCTCTCGAGAAGCTCGCGAGGCAACCGACTTCGCGATCGTTTTCTCCTTCCTCCCACGACCATCTCTGTCGCACTTTTAGTTTCTCCGTTCGGTTTTTTTTATATCTAGAATCGAGCAGCCAGCTACGAATCCACCGAATCTCGTCCCTCTTCTTCCTCCCTCTTTTCGCGACCCTATTCCCGTCGATCCTTTTCGTTGCCTCGTTAACGAACTCGATCAAACTCGCGGCGCTCCAGCACCGCGTAGATACGTGCTCGGACCTACAATCGGATAATAATCGGGCAACGAGTTGTACAAAATGGCGGGCTCGGTAGTCACGAAAATAGAGGCAGCCTACGGTCTAACAAGTTTCCCATTTTATAAGCAAAAAAGTACACTTCCCTGATCGAAATAAATCGAAATCGAAATAAATAAAAAAACCCCTGGTATAAATCAAATTCATTGTCTACTAAAAATATCCATAAATAACATTGAACCAACAAAGCCTCGAGCTTCGTGTTCGTTTAGTTTAAATGTCTTGTCCAATGATCTTCCTATCTCTTCGAGAATTTACCATTAATTTCTTAACTTCAACCAGAAAAAAAAATTATAAAAATATAATTAATTTATAAATATCACTTAAAAATTTACCTTTAATTTCTCTTTCCCCTCCGAAGCATGTCAGGAAGCTGGAAACCAACAAATATCGACAATTTAGTACTGAAGCCTCAAGCTTGATATTCTCTGTCGATTTTCATTGATACTTTTTCTCGGTCGTCGAAGGATCTTCTTCTTCCAGTTTTTCGCAGGTTCGCCGAGAGAAAATTAGCTTGAACTTGGCTCGTAAACGTTCGATACGTCCCGGACGTGTTCGGGACCGATGTGAAAACCGACTGCCAACATTGTCGAGGAATGCCCGTCACGCATTTCGCAGATTCGTCCACAAACCTCGCGAACATTTGGCGATGTTCGCGTCGCGAGGCACGCGAGCGTTTATATAGGACACGCACAGTCACACTGACACAATAATACACACACACAGTGACACACATATACGAACAGATACAAACACAGAGAGAACGATAGCGAGAAAGAAAGAGAGAGAGAGAGTGAGATAAACGTGTACACAGAAGAGTAGCGAGAGAGAAGAAAATAATAAGTTAAATAAATTTCTAGTTTAAGAGCGCGCGCGCGAACGAGACAGGGCGAGAGAAAGAGAGAGAGAGAGTGTGTGTGTGTGAGAGAGAGTGAACGAGTGAGATAAAGAATGAGAGATACAAGAATGATTTATGCACAGTATGCGTGGTAATGTGCGTGTGCGTGTGCGTGTGCGAACGAGCAAATGCGCCAGAAACGAGGAGAACACAATCGAGCGAGAGATAAACGAGAGAAAGAGAGCGAGAGAGAGAGTGAGAATTGTAGCTTGCAAAAGAGAATTATTAGGGTTCCGTCTTTGAGTGTTGGAGAATGTTCATTTGTAATTGTTTAAATCTAACGAGAAATGTACTGTAAAACTATAAGTACTATAGGCACTAAAAATATATCATTTGTTGACATGAAAAAATAAAAAAACCTGAGTGACGTCACGTTTCATTCGATCACGACCCATGCCATTCGCATGACCCTTCCTACCATTTTTTATACAGTTTTGATTTTTAAAGAAATTCAGTTTGTAAAATTTGATCGAACCGCCGCGAAAAATAAATTCCAATTACAATTTAATATTTGGCCAAGCTAATGTCAGGTATCAATTTCGACCATGACTCCGTGGGAAGCAGGGAGTTTAACGGAGCACAGTTTGAAGACTGCTCCATGCCATGCTAACAAGAATACGAAAGGGGAATAATTCGATTGAGGGAAGGGGCAATTGATCGAGGCCTACGATCGTCGAGAGTTGTTGAGGATCCCCTTACCTTTGTCAGAGAGGTAGGTAAATAATGTATCCTGTCCAGGTAAATATAGCCTGTCGGCCCCGGAAGAATAAAGGGGGGACGAGAATCCGGCCGCACGTCCATTAGGAATAAATAAATCGTCAGACAGGTTTGCATGAAAAATTTATTCGTGACGCACGCGTTTTTATGTACAGCGATAAGAATATAGAGCGCGCGCGTCATCGCCACGAGATGCCATCCGTCCGAGAATAGACGACGCGATTCTTGGCCGAGCCAGGGGTGTCCGACAACCCTAATCGCGCGATCATATTCGGTACTTACCAGTCGTCCAACTGCGACTCTCTTGCTCGGAAATGATACAATGAAATATGTCTGCGAGCCAGACCGAATCAGACGTTTCGAGATCCTGACACCTGTTAACCGGACGAGTCAGCTTATCGATTACACTGTCCAATAAATTTAAACTTTTTTTATGTTTTTATATAACTGTTGGATGGATCTTATAGAGTTTTTTCGCTGATTCAGAACCTGCCTTAATTTTTTACTACGTTTTTATTAGCTCGCTTTCTTGTTTGTCTGTTTGTCTGTTCGGTGACAAATTTTGCAATTGATTTTAAACTAACTTCCTGATGAACTAGAGACTTGAAAAAATACCACGTTTTTAAAAACGGACTAAAAAGTATAAAATAATTTTTCCTAGTGCCATACAGATTCCTAACCTCGTACACATAGTCCTGAAAATTTGTGATTGTGAATTTTGAATAGCTGTGAAAATACTTGTGGGATTTCACAGCTATTCAAA